>CAEFZP010000369.1:147500-212683 GCA_903064625.1 Mallotus villosus
ACGACCGGTATGACTGCACATATCATGAGTTTGAATCCCATACACACATATACATCCAGTGTAAGCCGTGCTGAGAGTGGCTCAGAAGGACGTGTGTAATGTACCCAAATGACACCGGTGCTCGTAACACCGTGCCAGATGGTGTGTACATTTACCATGTCAAACAGGGTGAAGAGGACATCACTTTATTAGCCCCTGCTCTTCAAACAGCAGGTCTTTCACTCAGGGTGCGTGTGTGTGTGTGTGGGCGCGCGTATGTGTGTGTGTGAACGTGTGAGGGTTCAGTCAGAAGACACACACACACACACAGGAAGACGTTGAATGACTGTCTGATTGATATTGGCCCTGTGCCGTGCGTCCCTGTGGCCTGTCAGGGGGGGCCCTGGGTGGAATAATGCTGCCTGATTTGACTGCTGTCCTGGGTAGTATGTCATTGTGTCACCAGGCAATTGGGGTTATTATGGGGCATGGCAGACAGACGGACAGCCCCGGTCAGCAGACCGTGCCATCATTAGAAATGCAGGCCTGACCTACTTCAGCAGCCGCCTCCTCTGCCCTGCACAAACACACACACACACACAAATAAACACACACACCCGTAGACAGACACACACAGACACGCACAAATAAAGGCACCCACGTAGACCGACACACAGATAGACTCAGGGAGAGGTGACAAGGAGAGCGAGAAAATGGGAATGAGGAAAAAGGAGGGGATGGAGGCTGTGTGGGAGAGGCCGATAAAGGGAAAGAGGGAGACAGGAGTGCAGGACCAGAGTAGAGTGGGTGGCGGGGGGAGGGGCAGGAGAGGGGGAGAAGAGAGGAGGAGGAGAGAGAGGGAGGGATAGGAGAAGGAAAGATGGAGAGCAGAGAGGAGGAAGAGAGGGAGGGAGGGATAGGTGAGGGAGAGATGGAGAGCAGAGAGGAGGGAGGGATGTAGGGATGGAGGGATAGGTGAGGGAGAGATGGAGAGGCAGAGAGGAGGAGGAGGGAGGGAGGGATATTGTCGGTGAGGAAGAGATGGATTGCAGAGAGGAGGAGGGACAGGCAGTGGAAGGGAAGGGCACAGAAAGGGGCAAGGGTGGAGATGGATGGTAGAGGAGGGGAGAACCAGGGGGGGTAGAAAGGAGAAGGGAGGGGGGTGGCATAGGAGGGTGGGGTAGAGCAGGCCAGGAAAAAGGGGGAATCGTGTGATAGGCTGATGCTGTTGCTAGGGGAATGGTTTTGGGGTGTCGTTTTTTCTTAACCCAAAACGTATTTGCACCTCACAAGCAGGATGTCTTAGCCTCAAAGCAGTCCTGATGAAAGCAGTCTGCTAGTCAGACACCACCGAGCACTGAATAATTCCAACACTCTGATATTGTTGTCACTAGAAGAGGAAGCAGTGCATGTGTGTGTGTGTGTGTGTGTGTGTGTGTGTGTGTGGGGTGTTGTAAAAAGGGGTGTATTCGAGGATGAGTAGAAGACCAAAAAGAGAGGGGCTCATTGTTGATATTAATATCACTGATTCATTTCTGCCATTCGTCGAACCCCTTTTTGTTCAAACCCCACCTTGCGTATCTGGCCATTACTGCACCTTTGTCAGACGAGATCACACCACACACACACACACACACACACACACACACACACACACACAGGGCCTTCACCTCTGCTTTCCCTCTCATTCCCTGTGTTCATTCACCAGAACAGTTCCCTAATGAGCCCCTGATGCCTCCCAGGGCTCGTACAGTACAACTAGCAGACTGAGGAGGGCCTGAATCTCCGTCTATTTGGATTTCTGACACATTGTCTTAGTCATACCTCAATGCTTAAAAATGATTGAAAAATAAAGCTGCTTAGACTGAAGTCTTATTGGAGCGCGGCGAATGCCCACAGATACAGTTTGAGTGACAGTCTTTGGAGGAAGTCATTAAAGGAGCATTGTTGTTTGATACCTACAGGTGCAATACGAGACACCTACACCTGCAAATTGCCCCGGAGATAGATGCAATTACCAATTAAGAGTCATTTCATGTCAATTACGTATTGTTTCTGTCATTGAGTGGGATGAATCCAACAGAGAACATTTGACAGTAATTCAAACATTCTTTTAGCACTATTTTCACACATACAAACAGGGAGTTTTTTTTTACTGCTCTCTCATGATTCAAACAACAGTGCATTGAAACACAAATCCCTCAATATGAATCCCAGGTCCTGACTCTCTGGCATACAGGAACGCTTTATATAAGTCATGGTGGAAGACCATCAATTTTAAAGTATTGTCAACTTAATGCTCACTGCACCTTTGGCTTGATTCATGGTTCATCCCGGTAATTCTCTGTTTTCTATGGTGAGGAATGTTCCTGTGAGGAATGGTCCTTGCTGTCCCCAAGGTAGGCCGGAGACAGCGTAGGAGTGTCTCTATTCCGGGAGACGGGCCGGCTGTGTAAATGGTTTCAATCACGTCAGAAGCCGATCTTCATCATCCACGGATGACTGGTGATGGATGAAAGCATCACCATCTCAACTGGCTTTTAATTCAACATGCAATCCTCCTGATGGACAAGGCCTTCCGTGGCGTGTGATGGATCAGCGCGGGCTCGGGGTCTGGGTTCAGCTGGGAGCGCCGACGGGTGGAGGGGATGGGAAAGGTTGTCCAGGGTGTACGCGGTGTAGAAATGTCGACACCTTTTGGGACTTTTCGAGAATAGACTCTGGAGAGGACGTAGGAATGGCGCGCTCAACTTTAAACATTCACTTGTTTTGATCTTTCAAGGTGTAGGGGAATGTGCTGGCTCATCCACATTCCCTCTCTTTCTTTATTATGATCTGGTATTACGATGCACTATTCTTTATTTGGTCCTGGGAAACTAGTCATGAAGCAAGTCAGCAGACCTAAGGATTTTTCTCTGTGCTTCACCAAAAGGCAGAACATAACTGAACCTGCGCGATTAGTTCAGAGTTATTTTCTATCATGATGCACTGTAGCACAGTCTTTAAGATAAAAGGCAGTGTTTGCTTAAAAGACAGTAGTTAATTCAGTTCTCTGTGTTACTATTTAGATTTGGGATTTTAACGAACTGTTGCATTTCCTTTTTGCCCACGTCTTAATAGATCTCCGGGGATGGATGACTTGCCTAAGAAATTACGAAAAAGAAAAAAAATTGCTTCTGTCATCAGATTTGCCCGATTTTCCTTGTAGAATTAGCATAGTTGTATACTTGCTAGCATACCTTTAGCATCCAACCTACCGTGGCATGGAGTCATTACGCATGCTTGATTGCGCTTCAAAATAGAAGAGACGCACGGAAATTTGTGGGGGGAAAAACAGCCCATGTAATTCTTCAGGGAATGGGTCTCCTGTGTAAATAAAGGCTGGTTGTTAGTTGTTTCACCCAAACAGAACAGGAAAGAAATGAACCACAGATTGTGCACACTCTGGCCGTGAACATTACGCAGAAAACAAGTGCTCCTTGTGTGATTTTATGGCGAGCATCTCACCATTCCCTCTGAAGTGCCTTGAGCACACACAGCCACCGGGGCACTCCAAGCACTGTGTGGCTCCAGACACGGAACAGCATGAAACCAAGCAGCAAGAACATCTGAGAGAGAGGAAGGAAAAAAAAGACGGTGGTTTGGTCCTATGTCTTCATAACCCGGTACCCGTATCTGTCCAAAACCATGTTCCACAGGAGACAGTCCTTGCAGCAGAGGCCCTGTTCTTCTGAATCCACCCCTTGGGTACACAAACATCTTCACAACACACCTTCAAAAGTTCAAAAACCCCCTGTGCTGCCCCATTGTAGTGCCGCTATCACATCTCCCAGTCCCTGCTACATCACTGCTACCCCTGGTACATATGGTAGTGTAATTGCTGACAGGGGTTATCCATCACCCCTCTGGAGCTGTTTGCAATTACATTGTCTGTGTGATGTGGCACCCGCAGAACGGTGGGGATAAGATCTTGTAGCGTAATAACTTAGCACTTCATCACCTGGACGAGTCAAGTGGAGATGTGATGTATGGGGCTCCTCTGACCTGTAGGGGAAGATTAACAGAGGTCTCTGAGACGCTCCGCCCGCCGTCTGACACACACTCCACTGATACAGGAAGTAGGAAGGCTTTACAAGGCACACTGATAATGCACCAGCGGCCTGATTCTTCTCCTTTGTTTTCAATCATCACCTCAGGGTCAAACCTGTTTCATCCGGCATAAGGGTCGGAGTTCAGCAAACCAGTGGATGCCTTTGCGAATATCTTCTGACCTGATTGTGTAGAATAGACAGACGAAGAGCTCCCCCACATCGCTTCAATACAGCTCCTACATTGAACTTTTCAGACTGAAATGGCTCAGCTGTTTGTTGCAAGACAAATATCCAAAATGATATGATTAAATTGTGTATTTTCCTAATCGACCCCTAGCCATCTCCCCAGAGAGACAAAAAAATCATCTTCTACAATATTTGTTATTTATTAAACACAAGAGAAAAGAAAAACATGTTTAGGAGATTATAAGGATTTTCATCGTTTTAAGAGAAGAAACAAAATGCTTCCGGGCTCTCTTGGATTGATAAACAAGCTTGTTTACATTATGTAAATCACACTGCATCTAAACAGCTTTTCCAATGCAGCTTTAACGAGACACTGGCCCACCCATTGACCAACATGTTATTTCCAAGTTGGACTGATGTTCCAAGTCCCACATTTGAATAATAACATGTTACACTGCCGTGACCTTTAGATCTCGTCAGACACAACCTCCACGTACAGTTCCAGCTGTGGTCGATGTGGAGCTCCACTACACACAGGGGCTGCCTGAAGATGCTACCCAGATATTTCTCATTTAATAAGTTGTGTTTGGAGAATTTGATTTGGGAGCATGTCTCCCATTACGGATGTGATGGTCTAACAAGCTTCATCTTTAATGTAGCAGCAAAGGTTGTTTACTAATCATCAACCCTGTGTGGCTTCAGTCCAATTTGTGTGTGACCTCCATGGTTGACGAGGACTATGATGAAACACCTCAATGAGCCTGCCATATTCCAGGTGTTCTCACTCTTCAAAGGTGCGAGGAGAGAGGACGCACACACTCTCACATGCGTACACACACACACACCACACATGCACACACACACACATGCATACACACACTTGCACACGTACACACACCACACTCCAACATGCGCACACACGCACACACACACACACACAGAAGCTTCACGATTCCCCACAGGCTTATGACTACCAGATTTGCATTTCAGATTTATGTGAAGACTTGTGAAAATGTTAAGCATGCTGAAGAGATTTGAAATTAATGATGGTCGAGAGATTCTCCTCTGACATGAGACGCTTTGGAGTTGAAAACAAATTATAGATCAGGTTGTCCCTTTTAAGTTTAAATGTCAACTTTTAACATGCACTTTGCTTGAAGTCCTGCCGGTAAACGAGACAGTCATTATTTGAAGTCGGGAATCAATAAATGACAAAGAAAGACACTGCCACCATCAAAATTAATTGTCGTCTCTCCTAGAATTTGTATGACATGAGGGCATAGGGGGTTTGTATGGTATCAAGCACATGGTAAAGACTGCTCTCTGTGGTATGGAATGTTTGGAACGAAAGGAATGCTGCTGATAGGAATCGTTGTGGATTAGTGCACTGGAACACGCACGTCTTCATGCACACACAAATTCAAACCGTTTGTGTGTTTGAAAAAGTGGAAAAAATGTCCCCTTTTTCTTTGCTTATGGATTCAGTTCAGATTAGGAGTCTGCTGAGAAAAAAAAGGAGGTCGCTTTCAGATAAAGGTGAATGCCATCAGCTGCCCCTCCACATAACCCCCCCCCCTCCCCGCCCAGCCCACCACCACCACCACCTCTCTTCCACAAACCCAGAGATCTGACTGAGCAAAGAGACATACATCAACACGTGTCTGCAGGTCGGAACACCTTCTCTGGGAGCTGTTGACAAAAGAAGCAGGGAGGCTGAAATTGGATCACTCGTGGAGAATCTTAAAGGTGGGACAGTGAGTGATGTTCGCTCCGCTCATTTTGATTTCACACCTCCACCCACGTCTTAGCAGAGGACCAGAGAGACCGGGAGGCAGTTAGAGCAGTCTCTCGCAGGGAATCTTAGCTGTTGGAAGGCATAAGGTGAGACATGCCAACGACTTCACATCACATTCGAGATAATCACACGACGATTGTAAAGAGATCTTCCTGTTAGCAGGTAGTTCGGGTGAGCGCCATTGTGAAAGATGATTTTGCACCAAAAGTACTCAATTGCAGATCAGTACTCAATCAAAAAGTGTCAATATTGTCACTGGACATTTCACTGCTTAGCGTGAAGTATAACTGGAAACTCTTACTGCACATCACATGGTTTACAGAGGACCCAGAGTTTAGAGTTTGTGTGACTTTTCAGAGTCAAATAAAGGACTCATTCTTCTGAGACCCTTCTCTCTGGCATATTTCAAACATTTGTGAATCCATTCCCAGTCATCTGTTACCCAAGGGATCTCCTTTGTTTACAAAAGGGTTGCAAATGTCATTCCTCCCCAAAGTGCTCGGAGCAAAACAGGTGGCAAAGGCCTTTTCTGCAGAGCAGTGAATCTGAGGGGGTTTGACAGGGCTTCAGATCGTGTGGAAGCAGAAAGAAAGGACTCGGTGACCTTTTCGGAAACGTAAACCCACCAGGCCTGGGTTTATGTAAATAGTAACCAAAGTATTTTTAATAATTGATGTGCACTTTATTTAGTTTGCCGGAAAAATTGGACCCCAATTTGGGAGCTAAAACATCTCTTACCAGAGAGAATGAGGGAAAAGATAAGTCAAATGTCGTATGCAATGTCTAAAGAGTAAATGTTAGTCAGGTTGGAAGAGTCCACAATATATTGTTGTCAACACAAACCTTTACAAAAAAGCTTACACGTGCATGACAGAATGATTTGCTCTAGTTAAAATCTGCAGTAGTTTGGCTTCAAATTTGAACTACAATCATTCATCAAGAGTGTGTGGTAATGCCTCATATTATTACCATATTAATATTACTATTCTGTTTTCCGTGAGTTCTTCACCAAATTCACATGCTGGAGTCACTTGTGTTCTCACACACCATCTCTCTCCATCAGTCTCTGTGGAGTGTTGCCAGGACACTGCAGCTGAGGCAGTTATCATTGGTTCAATCAACACCACTACACATTTATATTCCACCTTCGCGTGACTCCACAGGGTCCTTATAAAACACCAACCCCCATCACCCCAAACCCTGAACTCCACCGAACCTTAACACACACACACACAAAACACCACAACACTAGCTCATTTGAGAAATCACTGCAACTCAAAGAAGAGAGGGTGAATTTATTTGGAGCACTTTCACTGGGAATGGAGATGGGGAAGACGGGGAAGCTTTCATCTGTACGCACCCTGGATATGGATGAAAATATCAACGTTCTCTGGAGGAGCAAGACAATCTCTTAAGGACTGTTATTGTACCACTTGAAATCCCATAACATCAGCCAAAACTGCTGATCGTCAGCAAATGTGTGTCATCCACAAATATCCCAAGTTAAAGTGGATTGCGGTTTGGGTGCGACACAAACCCCACAATGTAGGCTAATAGACAACATTAGTATTCATTGCCTAGGTTTCCTGCCCAAACATATATACATATTTTAGCTTTATATCAGAATTAGATAGTCTAAAAGTAGCTTTTCCATTACTCATTGATCTGCAGTGCGGCTGAACGTATTTCCCCAAACACCACCTGGATAGTCTCCTGTGGAACATGTTTGAAACCAGAAACAGGGATGGTAACAGAGAAGCAATGAATGAGGTGCATCCATAGGGCCCGTGTCAATCAGATGTGAGAACAGCATTCTGCGCTCCTCGATACCTTCTGAAAGACGTGGGTTTAGATGACAGCAGAAGCGTGGTGTCATTGTCCTTAGAGTATTCCGGCTGGCTGATCTCAAACAAGAGGGCATTTCTCTTCAACGAGCTCCGATGACAACAATATAAAAATGCTTTTCTCTTGACAACATTATCAACATTTTTAGACGCACCGCAAAACCGTCGGTGAAGAATAAAGGAGAAGGCATTCTATCAGACCCCCCCTCCATCCTCCCCCCCCACCACCACACCTCAAAAGCACCCCACCATCCTTTCATTCCCCCCCACAAGACCTCCCGCTGAAAGACATTCATATTTCAGGCTCATTCTCTGGGCATTTCCAGCATCAGATATGACATGTCATCAATCAGGGTGGCGAGGCAACACGTTCAACATGGACTCTCCATCACCGTGGCACAGTCAAAGGGAGGGACGGAGGGGTGGGGGAGCGGGGGTGGGGGGCGGGAGGAGAGGGAGTGCCTGCAGAGATGTCTCCTCTGGATAACAGCGAGCTGAGGAAACCTTTATTCACCATGGATCAAATCTGTGTTCTGGGGGGAGATAAATCATCCAGTCAGCGGGTGGCAGAGAGCAGGCTGACAGCTTCTCACCAATGCTGCTACTGGAAGTAACTCTACAAACCCCAACACTTTTCCTTCTCCACAAAGTCTTATTTTCGGTCGTTTTTTTGTATTCCTCTCTGCCAAATAACTATTCTGTGCCAAGATAAAACATAGTTCCCTTGAAAATGATCATCGTTACTCTCTATCAGGAGAAACCATCTGATGACTTGATCTGAATACACAGTAATGTATACTGTAAATACTATAACGGTTGCCGTTGCACAAATGCTGAACATACAATGAGTTGACCATTTACCAAGTACAAGTTGCAGGTGTATTTTGGGTGTAATTCACTCAGCACTCTTCCATCTCATACTGTCTTTCTCTGAGAGCCGCATCGAGGGGGACGAGCTCTCTGTGGCCGATTACAGCTTTGTGCTTCACGTAGCATTTAATCACTGGCTGGAAGAAAGCTCTCGGAGAGAAGGATCCCTCTCTGCTGTGGACCACGTCCCCAGAGACAGGCAAGAATTGGTTAAATCCTGAACCCTTTGTGGTCCATTAGATAATGAGGCCAGACGTGAAGCTGCAGCGCAGGAGATAGACACACGCACACATCTGCGGACCCCTGCTCTGGCACAAGGGTCAAACGTGCAGAACAACATCTTCAGTGGCAAAAATAGATGGTATACCTTCAATTTCAAATGTACATAATTATAAAGACATGGAGAGGGCGACGTGAGTACACTGCGTATTCTGTATACGTAGCATGTCATTGAGAAATTGTAGTGCAACTTTCTTACTTTG
This sequence comes from Mallotus villosus, assembly GCA_903064625.1. Lineage (NCBI taxonomy): Eukaryota > Metazoa > Chordata > Actinopteri > Osmeriformes > Salangidae > Mallotus > Mallotus villosus. The sequence goes on from CAEFZP010000369.1 coordinate 156,748, forward strand.
TTTCTGACCGCACCTTTACTGTATTGCCATAACTGCTCCGTCATTCGAAAGCCATCAGAGCAAGCGAGGGACAGTTAGTGGCAGAAGGTAGATGAAGAGTCACATGACTCCTGTCTGTCACATTCTACCAAGCATCCCCAATAGGCCTGGGCCAAATAGTTTATTGACACGGCAGGAATATTCGAAATAACGAAGTCGCTAGGAGCTCTTGATGAAGCTAGCCTTCGTCCTAGTCGTCCCAGCGAGATCAAATGTGCTTCCTGGATGCGTGTCGTAACCGAGCCTGTGATATTGGAAATGAAACCTCTCTATCATCAAAGCTTACAGTAGGTGTTAAGAATTCTCTGTACGTTCGATATTGTTAATTCAACTCTCCACAACCCCCATCACCTCAAAATCACACTGAGGCACTGAGGTAAGGCACAGGTTATAAATATGCATGGGAATCAATAAATATTTGGCAGTCGGAGAGAGGGAGTATATACTCCAGTATGTTCATCTCTTTTTATTACTGTGATTTATTTAGCTTTAAGGGGAGAGTATGAAAATGGCCGACTCTTTATTGCAAGAGGTGAAAAATAGCCAAGTTCAGCACATTAGACCTTGTTTACACTCCTTCTTCCTACCTCTTTGAGTGTGTAGAGTGTACAATTAGTTATACAGTGTTCACCTAGGGGACATCTAGGAAGTCTTAAAGATTTTTTGTAGTTGTTGTTTATTTAAGAATCTGGTGCTAGTTTTAAATAGAAAACATACACGTTCTTCCTCATCTCTAATTGTGTCAAGACCCTACATGTAGTATATACTGTATTTAAAATACTGCAACATTTCTCTATGTTTGATTACAGTGGAATATTAAGTCGAGTTTCAGATGAACTGCAAGTGAACAGCTGTTTAAACATGGTCCCTGACATTAGCTTTCAGCTGACTGTTGTTTATTTGAATTTCTGGAAACTTTATCTATGCATAATTTCGATGCATCTCATTGAACGCAAGACTGCATGTAATGTGAATGAAATAGGTGGGACTCTGGTCTTGTCTATTGAGAGATGAATGTTTTTCCTGCACATATTTCTTCATTGTCTAGTTAAGAAACACTGATAATGAACTTTGACCTTAAATAGCCTTTAATTTATTAGAAAACTCAGCATAATTCTAAATGGTCTGCATGTACAATGTGGTGTCCACCACTGATTAATACACCGCTAGCCAGTGTTATGTGTTTTCTAACAACGTCCTCATCTAATAAGGCTTAATACATGCGAGGCATCTCTTTAAAGATGTTCCCTGCTATAGACCAAACAGTTGCATCATTAATCTCTGGTTACCGATGCAACCTGTGTATTGTGGTAATTGGATAACACATTGTTTCCGTAGTGAGCAGGACATCCATATTATCTATTATCAGCTCCCTAATAGATTACTTCTCAGAGGGGATATTCTTTAGGCGTTACAATACCGAGTCAGTTCGTTTGGTCTACAACATAAGGCCCCTGTCCGAGTAGCGGGACCAGCTATACGTCAAGGATGATCCAAGACGAATGTGTAACAGGCTAATTAACCCTGGGCTCCTCTGCAGTCTCTCACCAGTCCCAGTCTCATAACTGGGAGGTGTGTTCAAGCTTTTCGGTTAATTGCGTCAACCCTGGGAAATAAATAAATAACCATCTGGTTCTCAATGTGACCTGAACGACTCCACCTCTTCTCCCCCCACCCCTCCCCCCCCTCCCCACAGTGTACACTCGCAAACACGTTCGCAACGACACACGATCTCGTGTGCCCACCGACACACGAGCGCACACGAGTAGCTGGCACACACACACACACACTATTGCGTGTAAACACACACACACACATTGCTATGGCATCATCTGGCTGTAGTGTGTGTTCTCCGTGTGTAAAGGACCTTGTCGTCGAGAACGAACGGCACCCTGTGGGTTTATTTATGTAGGGTGGGATAAGATGGAGGCCCACGTTGTCCCCAAGATGAATTCCCCCTCCATACATCACTGTCAGTAACCTAGGGAGACACCCCCGTTAACCTGCGGAGAGGCACCAGGTGGCTTCACACTATTTGTCACGAGTGTCCCTTCCTGGTCTGCGAAAGTGAACGCGTTCCAGATTGTTTTTCACGATTTCTGGATTTCTCTTTTAGTTTAGAGACAAAGCTTTAAAAGACAAATTCGGTCATCCTCAAACCTAAAGCAAGAGAAACGTTGTAATAGTAACACTAATAGAATCAGATGGCTAAATTCCACTCCAGTTCAGTCTGGATACAGTCCAGTAGGAGTGGGGGGAAGTCCAAAACAATGTAATATAGTCTACAAAGAACCTCTTTCTCTGTGATGGTCTTTAGTGGTGTGCTGCACACAAATGTATGTTGTCTACACGCCAAGTCCACGAATGGCCTGAGGAGCAGAACAGTTGGCAGCCACATTTGGACGGTTACACACTGTTAGACAGAGATGGGCCAGGGTCTTCAGGGGGATACCATTCTAAATGATACCTAGTTACTTCCCCGAGTTTTGAAACATCAGCAAGCTGTTGTGACCAACTGCTCCATTTACCCCTGGTAGGTATCTAGCTACCCAGCATCCCCTGACCATAAAACTTGAAGGCACATGTGCCATCTTCATTCCCAGTTTATTGTTTTTACTTTTACAGATGGCTGCTGGGCATTACAGTGTGGATGGAAATGTGCGGATGGCCCCATCCATGGCAGTGTGCTGTTGTTAACGAAAACCTTCAGCATGTTTGTGTTACAGATCGTCCTCAAACCTTTAACTTTCCTGTGTCTCTAAACCCTTGAGAGATCATGGGAATGTCGTTGTTGGGAGTTGTTGGTGTTTGACGCTAGGAAGGCACTTAATTGTCCCATTTAAAGAGCTTGACCTTGTTGAAATCTAATTAATTAGTGTGGTATGAAGGTTAATTAGTACTGTGGATGTCCATGCATCACGGATCCCCTTGTCTTAACTCACTTTGGCAGTCCCTACGCAAAATGGTCATCACTCATTCTGGGCGTGAAGTATTCAAACTGATATTCATGCATTCACATCATATTTCATTTAGCTGAAGCTATATATTGACCTCTTCATGCTAAAAGTCCAGTCATCCAAGAATCTTTTTTTTCAGGGTTCCATGCAGCTCGGAATTCACCACATTTCTCTTCAGCTGTCAACCAATCATGTTTAGCCCTGCATACTGTGCTGACAAAGTCTTTGGTTTGACCAAAAACGTGACTTAACATTTCAAGGATTAGCTCCATCATGTCTTAAATAATCACTGACATTGCAGCCATTAAAATCCAACAGCAACGACATTTCTCATACTGGGAAATAAAAACTGCATCACAAAATTAGAGTTAAACAGCGAGCCAAACACAGAGAGAGCCAAACACTGTCCATGCCTGCATGCATGCCAGTGCAAATCCTGCCTCACGCTTCATGATCGTTGAGACTGAAGGCCTTATTTTATGCATTAAGTCCAGAAAAACATGCTCATAGCCTTCCAGCTGGGACAGTGCCTGCATTGAGGCCGGTTCTTGGCTCACAGAAAGTACCATAATTGACATTCTGATGGAATTACACTGAGGACGGTAAACAAGCAGTGGTGACTGGCAGGACCTAACAGCAGAGGAGCCTGATTGCTTTGTTAGGCAGCAGAGAAGGTAATGAAAGTGGAGGTTGTTAAATATTTATGCCCCCCACCAAAGCTGTAGATTACAAACCGTTCCAGTTATTCCTATCTGTCATGATGTGTAAATAAGCGTCTAAACTAGAGGGCTCTTATGAAGAAAATGTGGGCCGCTCGCAGACTTAAATCATCAAGTATACTTCAAGGATGGGTGGGGGGTCGGGCGGGTGGGGGGGGTTGGGGGGTGGGTCATAGATGCTAACCACATATTCATAAAAAATGTAATTGACTGTCAAGTAGGGACAGATAAACAACTGTATTATGGGAGTATCTGCAACTCCAGCTCTGGGATCAATGTCAATTATGTCTAAATCCATAGCATGCTGTGAAATATAAATATTAAGGCCTTGGTGCAGACAAATAATGAGGAAGTAATTGACATTCTAATTAATCCTCTATTTAAAATCAACAGTCTTTAATACAATAGTGTTTGGCCATATTTCATATGAGGAGGTGTTTAATAGGCAGAGCTATTGGGAAGTTTGGCATGTTGTAATATATTGGGTGTTATGCATGAGAGAGGACTGTGACTTACTAAATAAAAATGATCATAACCTCAACATCTGCAACTCGTTGGTGCTTCCTGAGATAGTTTTGTTTTTTTGTTTTTTTTTATCCTGAGAATTTAGAACATGTCATGGACAATACAGTTTGTTGGATAGTTTCTTAAATCCGTTTTTCTGCATAAACACTAACATAAGTAGTCAATTTGTACATTTTACGAAGCACAGAAAGGATCCCAGAGACATTCAGCCATTACAGGAGAGCTTGAAACAGAGCCCTCTTGTAGGTTATACTGTTCATGTCTTCTGTAACTCAAGTCTGGTCTCTGCAGGGCCTTTGAGAGCAGCTTACCCCAGGGCCCAGTTACCCACGGTTAGCACCTAAAGACTGCCATCTCCATGCTCCTATTTCTCTTGGGCTTTGCCTTGACTGCTCATTCTTCAGAATCATATTCATGATTTTCAGGCCAACTCCACTGAAACAGGAAAGCACACTAACACAGAGAATTTGCTGACAGGTGCACGTTTTTGCACCGAGGCCCTGACTGGTATTTTGACAGGACGGAAAGAGCATGTATTACTGTCCCAGGTGAATAGCTTTACCTGCAGCAGCTGAATCTGCATCACAGTCCACCGATTAAGGCAATTGAACTAGCATGCAGATTTCACCTTTTTTTTTCATATTTCTAAAGTCCCAAGAAAAACGTTCTTCAGTTGAAAGGTATTCTTCCAGTCCTCGCCAGGAGCAGGGTTGAAAAGACTTTGACTGCATTTTTTCCCTTTCCTCTGTAACCATCCCTCCGATAAGATCAATAAGACCGCTTTGAGAGAGTTGCTGGAAAGATAGCGATTGGAAATCACACTGCTCTTTGCACCTGTGCCCAGGCTTGAGTGATGTCTGATGATACCTATTCATTGAAGACCGAGCGCTGGAGAAACGCTGAGTTGGAGAGGGCTTTTTGTTTTGATGCCATAGAAAATCAATAAGACTTTGTCCTTCTCCCAAACACCTCAACCATTCCCCTGTCATGCAATGTGACAGGTCCGATTCTCAAGCAAATGAGATACGCCGAAGGAGCTGTTGAGCTCTGGGAGCTGCAGACATATCAAAATATTCATCTATTTTCCCAGCAACAAAACAACAATGAATTTCCCCTTGTCATGGTAACAGAACGAGATAGAACCAACAGAGCATGTACTGTACACCAGGACAGTCTGCATTATCTGTAACTTTCTAAAAAATGGAACATAATGTAAACTGGTAGTCTGAGAACGTTGGGAAACCTGACTGACTCCATGCTTCACATGTGTCTTATCTAGAACGATGTTGTTTCTCCTGCAGCCTACCTTCACATGTGGCATGTTTACTTCTTTAGTTGTCACAGTAGACGAGCTGGGAGGCAAATGAGACAGTTCAATGTACACAGCAACCATCAGTCTTCTGCAGTGGCATTTGCATATTCATTATGTGCTATATAAAGTAATCTGAGAGCAGTATATCATGTTACAGTATGCCATGCTTGAAGTGATGACAAAGTCACATTGAACATGAGGTTAGACATTTTAATGTAACGTGTATTATTGCCAGGACCGGTGGCTTCATTGATTTGATTGCACAGCTCTTGCGCTCTTTTTTAATTAATTAGTATTTTTTATTTTATAATCCATTACATGCTTCCTCAAGATGTGGTTACAGTATCCAACATATCAATATCAGTTGCGAATACTTTTTTTCTTTTACCATCAATGGAATAATTCTCATATAGACAGAAAGTATGGTTGACAACACAAATTTTTAGGACTGAAGAACAAACTGCTCAAATAACACTGGGTTGTAAGGAGAACATATAGTCTGGCATGGCAAAGCATTTCCTGTGGAAATGTACTCAAAACATGTGTTTGCCTTCACTATATGCTTGACAACTGGGTAAAGTTGTCTAAATAACATTGTTTGTGTATCGAAACGCAATTTATATACCCATCCAATAACCGTCATGTTGGGAATGACTTCAATTTTAGAGGAACGAATGCACAGGGCGCGATAAAAGATTAACTAGCAAAGCATCCTGGAACAGATTTATAGACCACACAGCAGAGCGGAAGATGATTCTGGATACGTTTGCAAATGACCACGGGGGAAGGAAAGTGAGAACGGGGAGCAGTTGGTTGAAAAATTGAAGCGGGCCGCCGATCTGACGAGGAGAGGAGCCACTAATTCTTTCATTTGATGTAATTATGGTGTCGTAGGCCCAGGCGATGCACTTGTTAGATTTATCCCTGGCGTTGCGTGTTCTTGACGCCCAAGACCCAACGACGGGCTCTAAAAAGGGGAATTTGTCATTGAGATCATGCAAATGTATGCAGCTCACACACCTTAAATCACAGTAATTACACCCTGCTTCCACGAGATGTGATGATTTAAGAGGGGGATCATCTATATGTTTTATTTCACCCTTTCTCTTTTTAAATTGAGCGACTGGAGCAAAGTAGAGACTCACCTGCTGTACACTGCATTACTGTATATATTCTTTCACCATTTCCTCCATGTCCTTGACAGTTGTATGACTCCATAACTTTCAGACACCAAATTATTACTGTGACATCACTGTGACATAATGTTGCATTTCAATTGATCTCTCAATTCTTCCCAGAAAAGTATTTTGTGATGCATGTTTTGATACAAACATACATCAGAATTGTGGAGATAAATGTGTGTTTTTGTGGCCCACTGCTGAAGCTAACAAATCATTCATGTAGCACTTGTTATGAGCCAATGTCTATTTGTGCAAATTGTATTCAATGATATCGATCTTATAATGACAAATGATATATCAGGTTAACAATGCATTGAATCACACACCTCTATATCAAATATAGGAACATGTTTTACTTTCTTGGATTCTGTCCATCGATTAATTGATGTCACATTGAGAAACCATAATCTTGGAAATCTGTCCTTTCCTGTCCTAACATAATGTCCTGGCTTGTTTGTTACTGTGGTGTCGTACCTCGACAGTGACCTATGGGAGGGGCATTTTAACCCTTTTAGACATGATTTATAGCAAATACTCATTCTTTTAATTATCCCTCTGGATGTCTAACAGATTTGTAAAGCCATTACCCAAAATCAATACTTTGCTTTTAGGTGATGAATTAATTAATGGAGTGTGAAGTTTACCCAGAATGCACCAATTGCCTTAGTGTCTGGCCGATGGCTTCTTAATGAATCTATCAGCGTTTTTAGAGCATTTTAGCGCAGTAATTGCACTTAATTTGTGTTTGGATTGGGATAATTTGAGGGCAGGGCTGAGAAACAACAATTTCACTCCAGACGTGAGGGTAATTTCCCCTTTGGCACTACTCTCAAGTTAGAGCAAACTGCTGTAGCAAGACTCTGTTGGATCATTATTATGCTAAACAAAATCTTTTCAGTCCATGAAGTTAATTTCTAATTCTCGTTTCTTTTTGCAGATTCCTCTAATTCTAATATGTGTTTCAGGCACTCAATCAGACTGTGACATGCTTTGCATTCTAAGAACATTCCCCCCATGGAACACCAACAAGGTCTATGTAACACAGCCCGTTGTGAGGTTTGTGGGATAGCTGGTAGGAGATGAATATCGAGCTACGAGCTCGACAACAATCGAATCGCAGTCAACAACACAATGCTGGGATAAAACATGAAAGACGAACACATTACTCCAACAAATTGCATCATTTCTCCAAAACCACTTAACCTTTTAAAATCAACAGTACAGTGGGTTGTTTGTGTGTATGTGTGTGTACATGCATGTACATGCGTGTTTAGCCACACAGTGTGTGTGCATGTGTACTTTTCTCTGTGTCTGTGATATTATGCAAAGCACCCAGAGCCATCAGTATATAAAATTACATACACCTCCAGCTGAAATGACTAGTTTTCTCAGGCTGCAGTTACTAGAGGCTAATAGTTCCCATTATTCATGTCTGCTGCGATAGAGGTCACTGCCATGTGCTTTAGACAGTGAGACACACTTATTTTTCTAGCTCTCCAAATTGGAAGTCAAGAGAAAACGCATTGAGACACCCACACATGGAATGAGGTATAGCTTTGACTTTGACTTGTCCTTAAAGTGCATAAAAAGTAGTTTTATAAATGGCACAGCGGCCAGGGAGATTGGTATGTTTGGCTTCTCTTGTCACCCCGGCGCCTCACTGAAATATTAGGATGTCATGTTATTTTGTTCTCTGATTTTATTTATTTATTTCCAACATATTGCTTCCCCCTTGACCAAAGGTTAACATGAGCTGAAATACCAAATTGGTAATTGAAAGCTGTCATCCCAGAGAGAGCTCTTCGAGTGCAACGTGCTAGGGGAGATGGGCTTTCATTCCCCAAGATGAAAATAGAGTTTTAGCTTTAAGTGTTTGTTTGTTCTTGAAGCGGTTCTTGAATCGCTCAATGTACCCTCATTATTGAGCCCAGGACTTTTAGTCAGCAAGTTAAGCATGAGGTCAAAGGTCACTGCAGCCTGACTTTATCTTCGCCATCAGGCTAAGAGTTAGCACAGTTCATCTGAGCCTTCGCATACTGAAATGTAGATCCCGTCTATTTTGGCAGTACTTAAACCTCTACAGACAATGTCCCTTTGATGTTATCTTGGAAATGAACAACAGCCGTCTTTAAGTATTGAAAGTCACATGTTGGAGACTAATGACTTCTGTCTTGTTTTTTGTGATCTCAAGCAAAATATCACATTACCACATATCTTGTGGATGGTAGAAAGGCTTTTGAAACTGCACAACTGAGTAATTGTGAGGAGGACAAATTGAATTGACTTGATGGGTCAGACCTGGTACTGCCTGTCACCTTGCAAGTTCAAGGTCTCAAGCTAAAAATGTAGACATTTGCCAAGTGACTGAATGTCTCTCTCCACATTCTGTTCATATTGTTGAGTCTGACCTTTGACCTTACTGGCAAAATTCATCCATTGTGACTCCCGTAGAGAGTGAGTGATTTTGTTGACTTCCTGATGGACCTTAGCTTGGACAGACTATTTATCCTGTAGAAAGACTAAGTACTGTGTGTGTCTCAACATTGGCCACATGTGACTGGGTACAATACACATTTAGAGGGCAGAGCTAAAAATATAAGGTTACAGTGTTTTTGATCCTTTACAGAGGATAGTTTCTGTACCTTAGTGTTTGAGACATTGCTGGATATAGCCCACGAGTCACCCATTGAGTGTATAATAGTACTCTTTCATTATAGTAAGTAAGTTTCATTATTGTATTTTGTCATTATAGTGTCAGAGTTGTGCAACTGTGGCATGAATCCACCTCTTCTTAATTGGCAAAAATCTCTGTAGACCATTTTAAAGGACTTGATAGATATTCCATGCTGGCCCATTGTGCAGTCCAGCTGGTTTTACTCTGAAAAATCCTGGCTTAGATGCAGTCGATTCAAATGGATCATACAAATGACTTTAGATCAATTAGAAACCAATCTACTCTCCACCCCCCCTCAATGCATACCATACGTTCCCTTTCCATTATATGCCTGATTAGGATGAAACGTAGCAGTTTGATAGGATTTCATGCGTCTTCCAGGGCTATTCTGTCTGTCTGCTGGATGGATCCTTCCCCAGAGCTGGCCATATATCACACCATCCAAGTCCATATATTGTCTTAACAGCATGGTATAAAGTAGCGCAGATCCATTCAGGTGGTCGGAATGGTCGGATATCCTCTGGGTGTTCCTTTATGGAGGTCCTCCAGTGCGGCGCTCTACAGGCATCTCCTCAGCCCCTCCGTCTGAGGGAGGCCGAGGCTCGGCAGGCACAGCGTGGACGTTTCACGCTCAGCTACGTCCAGTCATCACAAAGGGGGACTGCCCGTTACAGTACAGCCTTCACATCTATTAGCGGGAAGCGCAGAGACGGCAACGTGTAAAATATGTCATGCCAAAAATTAGATGAATTACACCAAAGTGCTGAGTGCTGTGAAGGATCCCGTGAAATTTCTGAGATTGAGAGACCTATATAAAAGAGGGCTGTCGCTGGCAAATATAACGTACGACGTGTCTGACTTTTGTGGGCCAGTGATTTGAAGGCAGTAATGTAGGGTAGTTATGAATGTGACTTGGCATGGGAGCCACTGTAGCATGAAAACGAAGAAACAGCAAGAATGTCCAAACGGCTAACGTGATTTGTGTAACACGAAGTGTGTCACATTCAGGACGTGTGGCAACATACTGTACAAAAGCATCTCATCTTTCAACATGCTTTTATGTGCGGTGAATCACAGTGTTCACAGCACAGGGATTGTAGTGGTTTTAACTCCTCATAAAGGAGAGTGACATCACTATTTTTGAGAGTTGTATTTTTTTATACAGCATGCTCAGGATATCTGTCCCTTGGAAACATCTCAATGAACGCTTTCAACATCAGAATCCTCCATGTGAGCACTGTCCTCAGAAGAACATCTATATAATGCTAGCGATCTATTCGTGGAAGCTAGACCCTTCGATTCTTCCCCCACATAGTAGGATCCGAAAGGCCAGGAGGAGCAGGGGCTGCCACAGACAAAACATCATATATAGAGTTTACAATGCTATCAGCCCCACCATGCTGCGCTGCCTGCTGATAGGTCGACCTCTGTAGCCAAGGGGTTAGACCTTGCCTATCAGCAGTCTGCACACAGACACTAACCAGCCACTAAGACAGGTTCCGTCCTGTGCCGCTGTCGGCAAGCCACCAGAGTTGAGGTCAGTTCCACTTCACTCCCCACTCCCTGAAAAGTGTGCAGAAATGGAATATATAGATTGAAACAACAGTCATGGAAAGACATTTTCAATGTGTTGAGTTGATATTTCAACTGTATGGGCAAATATTAGTCTGTTGTGTTTTGGGAATCCTTTGTTTTGATTCTTGACAAATACTTTAATGTTTATACATATACACTATATACTGTTTATATATATATATATAATCATACATACATATATATTGTGCACTGAATGACAATCATATACCTTCCGATATGCCCCAATATTCCCTCTTCACCATCCACACATTTCTATTTTCTAGGGCTGTTTCTATCTCTCTAGGCCACGGCAAATTAATTCCCTAGATGGACAAAAGATACAATTTACATTTCATAATTTAGAGCCTGCAAATCCCTGTGAATACAGAATGTCGCTCTTTGAGTCTCAGAATAATTGACAATCTAGTTCAGTGTGATATTAAACCTGTTCCCTTGTGGTCGGCTTCCTGTTTTTTGACTGAGGCCGGTGTGTTGGACCTGAATGTGTTGTCAGTGGAGACTGCACTTGATGATATCAGGGCAAGGAGTTTGTCTTATATTTCAATATCTGGTGACGATATTAATATATTTATGAATCCTTCGGTACACAGTCATCTTGGTGTGAGGATTGCAGGTATTCGTTGGGTCGGAAATAGTTTATTTGCAAGATAATATAAAACCCAAGATCAATAGCAAATATCTCAGGTTCTATAAAGCACCCCCAGATACAATCTACGGATGCTTCTCCAATGCTGAATGTTGCCGAATACTCTTTCCCCAAGTCAAAATGCTGTTTGCCAAAAGTTTCAATGGCACAAACCCAAAATGGGTTACATTTCCATGTGCTGCAGGGCACTCATGCCTGTTCTCTGTTGGGATGCTATCCTCCAGACATGAGAGCACAACTATTGTTAAGCAACTCTCGGTTTGCTGCTGGGAGCGGTTTATGTCACATCTATTACCTCAAGACATCCATACCCGGATCCGACTTAAGGCATCAAACTACAAGCTACAGAATCATAAAATTGACGCAGCATGTTTAAAAAATAAATAAACGCTGAAAACACTGCAATCTATAATTAAGACAATGATGTAATTGTATGGTTTAGCTTTGCAGTGGACATGCTACTGCATACGGTGATGGAAACCAAACACCTTTTTTATGCTTTTAATTATTAGGAAGGCGAGGATGGGGATGACATGAAAACAGTGCTCTTGTGAATATTTGATGTTACTTCCAGCCCTTTTACCCACTCATTAATTCCAACTAATGATGAAGCTTCATTTATTCATCTGACATCTGTACTGCTTGTCTCTAAGATGTTTATGACAAAGGGCTTGCATATGGTATCATGAATACATGTGCCAACGACTTATTGTATGTCCATGCTGAAAAAGTTGCCTGACTTAGTAGAACATCAAAGATTGTTGTTCAGTGTTGGAGAGAAATGCTTTTGGTTTTGCTTCCTTGGAGTGAGCCACCCAGTCTAACTTGTGAATGCTGGTCACAGTCAAAAGAAAATATCTGGAATTGTGGTGATAGCACTAAAGCAATGACTCATTCCATGCAGTGTGATTCTGGTCCCCGCAAAGTCATTTGTATGGAGGACAGGCGCAGGAAAGTTGGTTGGATCCTGATGCTTACTGAACTGAATCACCTCCATCCATGGAGTGATTGAGTGAGGACGAGGAGAGAAATATATCCATCTGTATTTCAGCTCGGCCACATCTGTTCATTTCAATAGCACTCACGGTGAGAGAACACTGTACACACAGGTGGCCACATTCTCAACCTCTTATTTGACTTGCTTGGAGGAGTCTGGTTGTGATAATAAAACAGAATCAAGATTGTTTTTGTGTGGTTATTCTACCTAGACCAGGGTTGTGCTGTAATGCAGGCTGAAATATTATATTTCCCATGTGCATTGGCTATGTTTCACTTTATTGAGAATCCTCTGCTTTACAATGTGTTTTAGAGGGAACATTTTCAATAGCAATGAAGTGCAGTGAGATATGCAGTATGTTGGTGGTTCATTGCACAATTACATGGTTGGACCAAATAATAAGCAAAACTTCAGTCTGTGGGGACTGGGAATACACTTCTGCAAGGCAAGAAAACATGCTGTAGATCGCCCAAGAATTGTACTTGAAATTTGTATGGGAAGGAATGGAATAAGTAAATTATTATTAGTCCAAAAATGTACCCCAAACAAGTGGCAAACAGTAAAATGTTTCCGTTTTTAGAAAATTTTAGATGGGGTTAAAACATTTCAAGGAGAAAGTATTGACTCTCAAAGGTATTTACCATAGCCTGGTAAAGGAGGGGTGAATTTGTCCATGATTTAGTTAATGAATCCTGGGTACCTGCAGTTAATCTGGTGTGCCGTGAGGGCCATAGGAAGACCCCACTGTTTAGACGACTGGCGTAATTAATCTCATATGCTTATTCAGTGGGGGATCTCTGGGGCTGGGGTACTTCTTCCAAATGACAATGACGTATGAGGATAGTTTGGTTCTTTTAGCATAAAGTACATCACCTTCACTGCAACTTAATGTTGTAGCAGTACAATACTGTATTGATTATTTAGTCATTGGCGTTCACATCTGCACTTGTTGTTTAGGGAGGAAAAAATAAAATACATTGATTGTATAAATCTTTGTTCAGAATAGTCACACAGCAATAAAAGTATCTGCTACACATTGTTGATGAATCTACCCAATCAAGTATTGAACATCATTCATTTTACAGTAAAAGCCAGTCATTTAAAGTATTTTAGAACCGCAGGAAAACAAATGAAAAATGAATTCCTAAATGAAAACCTGTAAACGTCTTATTTTCATAGCTTTCCTCAAACCCCTTTTGTCTAGCAATCTTCCTGGAAAAAAAGACAAAACAACAGTGAACGAGAGAAGCTCATGTACTATCTTCAATTATTCCGGCTTTGGGCAATATGTTTTAATAATGAGCTCGTTCTCTGTGAGAAGAGGAGAGCTTGCCAGTAATGTCTTTTCCTCCTGTCAGGTTGGGCTGGTTTAATCTGAGCCTCATTACAGCTGGGGAATCCAACAGCAGAGCAGAAACCCAACTTCCCTGTGGCACGGAATTTCTTCTCCACTAACTCTCTCTTTTTCCTGCTTGTATCCCTCTTTCTCTATCTATGCACCCCCCAACCCCCCTCGCTCCCTCAATCTCTCTCTCTCTCTCTCTCTTCTCTCTTTCTACCCCTTGAGGACCGCAGACGAAGGAGAAAGGTTTTGAGGCAACTGTTATTGAGTTTTCTCGTGGTTCTGAAAAAAAAGGCCATTTACAGATGGGGTCATGATGGCAGGGAACATGTATGTCCGCTGCTGGCCTGTTTTGGGGGTACAAACATTATATTTATTGATTTCCAATATTCAGTAGAACTCCATTGTTGCATATGTTGAAAACGATTGTTGTGATAGGCCATTAGGAATGTTCCGGTATTGTACATTCTCAGTGAAACCTCTTGGACTTGCTGGAAAAGCAATTCAAATGTTTTTGGATCAGATTGTGGTTGTCCCTGAAGTATTTATGTATGTAACATACACAAAGCCTCTTACATAGCTTGATATTTAACAATCTCGGCAAGTGTTTTATTCAGAAATCGAGAGCTAAATGTCGGATGAGTTCTCAGTTCTGGGTAAAGGATACTCTGTGCGACAGAAATACTACATTCTTTAAAACTATTCTTCATATTACTAGGCTGCTGGCTTTTGTCATGCTGGACCCCTTTTCTACTTATGTGCTGGATTTATAATGAATAACACCCAGTAGACTATGAGACTATGTCGAGGGTTGACGTTTTTTGTTTCCACTTCAGAGCCTTCGTCAATTTACCCACAAGGAAGTTCATGTCTATCAGATGGAGGGGAGAGTGAAATGTTACGTAAAACAAGTTTATCCGGCATTCCGAGTTCATCCGACTGTAGCTTATCCCTCGCTTCATCTTGGCCTTGTTTGACAAAATAAAACCGCTTCGAAAATCTGAATTGCAATGTTTGAACTGTCACTCTTGCCAGAGGAATGCACAGCTGAGTCGACAATCCCACATCACTAGAAAACACAGTCTTGACATCCGTATTTTAGGGATAAAAATAGATCGCAAAAATCTGAAATGCTAACTGAACTGATGCTTGAGAAATGTAGAGACAGCTATGGAGCAACCGCAACCCTATACTTACATATTCATGGTCTGACCTTGAAACCATAACCAATCAAACTGTCAACAAATCGATGTCCACAGTCTGACTTTGAAAACTTTGAAAACATCCAATGGATCTGTACTTTCCCCTTTTTAAAACAGTTTTCTGTGCTGTTTGTCCTCCTCTGTGCACACACAAGGGATATCCAGATCTCTCAAACTCATTGTGACTGGGTAGACCTCTTCCATTCAACTTAGAATGGAGACTCTATAGGCATCTACTTAACTGTGGCCTCCCCACCTCCCCATGGTCATACCTTATGTTGGCTAGTGGACACCACCGTTCACAGTGAATGAAGGCATGTTACTGTGAGTGCTTGCCTGCCACCACCCGAACCATATACTTTTGTACTATGTGGCTTTGAGACCGATCAAGTTAGCAATGTTTTTCCGAGCTAATAAAAGCAAGAAGCATTGCGTTCGGAAGGGCAAGCAAGGTCTGCACTATAGCGAATCGTGATGGCCCCTCCTGTCCCCTGACTCTCCTATAGAGAAAGCTGTTAAGCAGATGTCTCATCTACATTTCCATACAGAGCCGATGAACGCGGGCCTGGTGTGTGTCACTGACACCATAGGCTAACTCTCTCTATCCTTGCCTCAATGAAGGTCAACGCTGTAAAACCGAATGCACGATACGACACAGTCTCTTTTCCTAGTTTTGAAACATAAAACATGATTTCTGAAGTGACCACTGCCCATTAGACTTCCACACACAAGAAGAAATATGCTGACGTGGGAACACAGCCTTTTCTGAGAATATCAAACAGTGCCATGGCTGACCAACGTCCCTTATTATCTAAGATGTAGGTCAGGAGTTTGAGAGCTCCAGCATTGTGGCCAACGTGAAAGTGAATGTCTGGAGCTTCCTGTGGATCAAGCCTCATTACTGCCTCGTCCGAGTCCTTCTTTCTCAGCCCTGTCACTGCATCCCTCACAGGCAGGGTTGTGTGTGTATGTGTGCATGTGTATGTGTGTATATGTGTGTGTGTTTTGGGGTCTGGGCTGACTTCAGAGTAACTATCTGAGCTCCCCCCAGGGTGGTCATCGTCTGTGGCAGAGTGAGACTCCTGTCACTGGCAGTCATTTCCTTCTCATACACAAGGTGGAGGGACAGACACCTGGGGCCAGTCTGGCCTGGGTATGTGCTCTGGGTCTACAGCAGGCCCTCCGAATTCAGCAGTCCATGCACCGACATAACCACATTTGGGTTCTCCCAATTGTATGCTTTCGTTTTGGGGTCAGTGTGTCCCACAGTTTTATGCTTTCTGAAAGTTTACAAAAGACCAATTGTGACTGTAGTTATCGGGGATTGGATTAGCTGCATAACATGACTAAAAATAAACATTTTTAACGGTGATTCAGCTCTGGAATATTTACATAGCTGAATGCTGATTCAAAATCTGGGAAAGAATTGTCCTTCAGAGCTTGTCAGATCATGATTTCCCAGTACCACAAATGAACAACAGACACGTTGAAAACAGAAAGATAACCAGACACACCAAAACAAACACATCAATTCACCCAATCAAGAAGTGCAGGAAAGGATTCATGAGGCTGGATGGAGGCTATACTTCACCCTGCCTGTAATGCCTTTATTATACCAGGGTGCAGCAGCAGCACAACCGAGGGAGGAGCAGGAAAGGGGGAAGAAAAGATGAGGAAGGATGTGTATTTGTGTTGACTGAGGCCAACGGAGAGAACAAACAAGCATCATGTTTGCCCCTGTGTCTGCTAATGGGATTTGTCCCGTAGGAGATCAGTCAGGAACGCGTCTGGACACTGCTTTGTCCCCGCGTCATTAATCTCTGTCTGTTCCCCCCCTGGGTTCATCTGACCTTGAGCCATATATGGACATACATGGGCCCCAGCAACACACACTATGGTCAATGTGAAACTTTACCCGTCCAGGTTTGATGCGTTGTAATGGTAAAGTTGATGAACAGTGCGGGTTGTTTTGGGTCGATATTTGCTGTGAGCGACGCAGAGACACGGTGGTACGCTTGCTGTACGCCGGTAAACCGTTACGAGATTTATGAACTGCAGTTTAGTTTTCTGTTTGGATTCTTCATTATCGTCGAATTACGCTTTAGAGCTGTGGAAATGGCTGTAAAATTGTTTTTCACAAACTGCAAAGTTGTTTTGGATGAGAGTTTGTTATTTTCATAGTGCAATGGAAAACTGGAGATAATGCAAAGAAATTACAGCAGTCAGTTATTTTTTTCGAGCAGTGATAGATTGCTTCAGTTTTTGAAACGTTTATTTGGTATTTTTGTTTACAGTAAGTACAACTGACACATGGTTCGAATGACTGCCAGGGTTAATTGAACAAGCCTCGTGCAATGATAGACAGCCCTGTTACAGGGCTCCAACATGTTGACCCCGGTATTGATTTATGAGCCCTCCTAGTGCACTGATGCAGAAGTGAGCGTCGGTAATTAAGTTAGTATCTGCACATGCTAAAGAAGTGCTGAGTGGCCTCCATGATTCCACATGCAGGGGTTGACCCCTGACCTCTCTTAGCTGTCCCCCCTGCTACAGCTGTGTTTCTCTCTCACGCCGTGTCATTTCTTACTCCCCCCAGCCGACACGTTTTACAATCCCTGTTGCAACGATCCACTCTTCAAACAGTGAATCCATTGTTAATGCAAATACCTAGGGGAGGTTGTACCTAGTGTTAACTAGTGGGAGAGAGAAAGGAGAACATGTGTTTCCCAGTGTCTGTGTTTTGGCACGGGTAAGGCTTCTCTCTGAGCACTTGCAGCATGTCTCATCTTTCTTGCTTTTTTACTTACTGTCTGCTCACTCCATCTCTGTTTCTCTTTATCTCCCTCCCATGAGAACATAATTTAGAAAATTGGATTACTGATATAGGATAATGCTTTGCTTGAATCTGGGGGATGACATGTATTGCACTGATGTAATGTACCACAAAAAAATAATACTACCATAATTGTTTTTTCTTTTCTTTTTTTTAAGTGAGGTGGAATGCAAGTCCTTACAACAACATTAATACAATAATAAGGGACTTAGCTGCAGGCCTTTGGTTCCTTTGTTTATGAACCTGCTTGAGGGGTACACGGGCGCAATTAGTTGCAATTATTCCTCCCCCCTTCAAAGGGGTTTTTGTGCAGACCTTGTAGGACAACAGAAACACAGCAGGACTGTATCTCAGTAACGTAGCCAGAAGAACGTGCTCTCGGCATACTCTGATTCACCTCAGACCTGAAGAGTCATCTAAGCTGTTGCCAATAAAAGACTTAACGTCAACTAGCTCTCCCAGTCTTCTACTTCGCTGTTCACCTGAGTCAGTGTCACATCTTGAAGAAGGATATAAAAGTATGGTCACCTTGAAGTTTCTTCTTTTTCGACCAACTGTAAAAATGTATGGCGTACTCCAGAAGGATGTCCTGTTTACGACATCCTTGACATACTTCTGAGTCGACATCATTTCCTAAAACTCTATAAACCTCTACTCCGCCGTAATGAAGAGGGAACGACAGTCGAATGCACTTCCTGTAAAGGTGAGACTCTCAGATCTCTCTCGAGCATTTCCCTTCTGTATTTCCTCCCCGATCCACCCATAGCCGAGACGGTTCCTTTCATGAATCCACGGAACTATAAACACAATAAATATTGCACTCCCTTCAGACAGGGCTACAGCATTATTAAAATGCTTATAAAGATTGATGTATCCAGGAGGCTGGTGCTGCCTGTCTGGCATCCTTAGGGGGTTCCTGTAAAATACTGGCGGTGTCATACTACCCAGGCTGAGCCTACTGTGTTAAGACCCCGACTATATTGATCGTGGGGCTCAGTGAAAATCACGCATGCTTTATTTTCCATGACAACTCTATGAGATACCACCCACCGCCATATAAAGGCGCCAGACAGGGGATTTAAAGGACTGTTCACATTTGCATCATTTTTTTGCAACTCTTTCTATCTAATATCAACAACCTGTAAGACACATTTGCTTGTTTTTTTTTGTATCAGTCATTTGGCATTCATGCTGTAAAAAAGCCTTTTTATTCTGACAACCTGAAGGTAATGTGAGGGGAACGGTGTAACCCAGTATGTCTTGAGAGAGATATACATTACCGTAAAGGTAATGCTGCCCCTAATGCCTAACGGCCAGGCCACACGGGCTCCCTGCAGTCAGATAAGGTATCAATCGTTTCCCGTTAACGGATCCGTGCCGGAGAGATGGCAGAGATGCCAGCGATGGCGTCATGCCATCCTCCTCTCCCCCGTCTCGTCAGATAGCAGCTCTTCTCCCTCGGGCTACGTCTCACACAGGTATGCTGATGAATACTGGGAGGAAACAGTTTTGGCCAGGCACCAAGTAAGCCAATCAATTTCCAACAAGAGTGATCTCACTTCTATTACAACCCATTTGTTCCATTCAAAATCCAATAACCAAACTGTCAGTTATACTATTACGTACAGTGCAGCAGGGCACACTCAAGGCTCTATATTGAATTTAAGCATCTTACGATATTTGCATGTACTCAGAAGGCTAGAGATGAGTCAGCAGGAATCGTGCTTGTCTTTGATCAACTTTAAAATGCCCATATTTCAGGACGTCCAACCGGCCTCCGTTTTGTTGTGCATGGTTGAGTTTAAAACATTTCTGGTTGATTTTGTCAGTTTCAAAAGAAAAATACATCGAGTCAAAACACTTTGCTTTTGAGATGCAAATACTGCCTAGAGCTGCTCTGTTTATAGATCAATCATTTTCGAACGATACATTTGATCTGTAATTGCTCAGCATTGACTAATACGAACAGACCAATACTGCAGAGTGTTTTTATAAATGTACATGACCTCCAAGTCACTGACTTACAACTGCTTATCTGCCGGCATGTTTCCGTGCATCAGGGGTTATTCCATCCGGCCTCAAGTACGTCTTTTCATCTACAGTACATATTCCGGTTGGAATTTTGGGCTTTGTCGGAGGAATTGGACCACAACAAAACAGTTGTCTGTCCTTTGAATCCCTCTTTGCTCCTCCACGGCCGATATTCCACACAGCATGCCGGGAAATCATTTGGGCCCTTCAGAAAGAAGCCCCCTATGCAGAAATCCATAAATTCATGAGCATCCATAGATGACAAAAGGATTCAGTGAAGAGTGAGAGGAACGACAGAGAGATAGAGAGAGAGAGGAGGGGGGTGGAGAGAGAAAGAGAGTTGGGAAGGAAGAAGACCGAGGGAGAGATATGCGGACAAAATAGCAAAAGAGAAAGAAAGGGTTTGTTGGATGGAGGCAGAACTGGCAGCAGAGCTAGTGAGAAAGAGATGGAGAGAGAGAGAGAGAGAGAGAGAGAGAGAGAGAGAGAGATAATGGTGAATAATAACAAAAAAAGCAATGTGAGCTCACTCTGCAAGCGTGAATGTGCTGTGAGCCAACCCCCACCCCGGCCGGCCTCTTCCAGTCTCAGGCCTGTCAGAATGCTTCTGTTCCCCGGATCACACTTCCCATGACTACCCTGGGAGAAGTCCACCTGTTTGGCCAGCGTTGTCCAGCCTCCTCTCCCGTCTGCCTCGTCCAGCTTCGCACTGATCCAGCTGACTCGAGCAGAATGGAGGAAACCACGCTGCTTCTATGGAACTGATTAACGACGGCTATGGTACGATGGTCCCACGTTTCAAACCAGGTGGCTAAATCCAATTTCTATCCACTTCTTTTTGCTGTTGGAGATTACCTTTAATCTTTCACTGTTCATTTTTTGGTGTTCATTGATGCATGATATCAAGATGGTACACTGTGTTATTCAGCTCACCACCAGAACAGACCCACCCTAACCGCAGACAGGAAATACCATACTAGAACTGTGGAGACAGGTTGTAACTGGGTTTATTATCATAACCATGCGTTCTGTCTTCATAACTAATGAGGTGAGTTGTTCGGCAGCACAGCTCATCTGTGGGGGCTCACGCGTACGCCGTCTCCACACTCACAGAGGTTAATACATACTCATAAACACACCAGGAAATGTAATCGCTACAATTACCTTATTGCAGGTTCTGATTGGCTACGGCGGACTGTCACATGACGCTGCCCCCCTCTGAGAGTCTGAATAGGTTGTGCCAGACCTGTTCAGATGAATAGAAAGAATGATTAGTGAAAGGATGTTGATTAAAGTAAAGTGGTTGGACTGTGGTTTAGGTGAGGGGGTTTTCTGTCTCGGTTCAGACCGAGTGGCTTGAGGCTAAGTGTTAGGGTTCAGAAGAATTTACACCACATGCGAGACAGAAAGCTAAACGTAGGCTGGATCGAGTTCAGTCATGATACCACAAGCAACTGTGTGTTACCATTGACATTACATTGAAATTGGCAATTAAGTTTGATGTTAAAAGGTGGGATACATCCCAGCAGCTTAATGGCTTCTGCATTTTGGATGTCTGTGGGGGGATGGTAGAGAGAAATATGAACTTATTTCTACAACTATGAGAAGACACAGTGCATTACACCATAGCCCTGTATTCAGCATAAAATATGCTGAAATGATGTTTTTGTCTTCCATACAAAGCTCATGGGTGCCCTCTACAGGAGATTGTTCCAACTACACCTCATCAAGAATGTCTGAGTCCATTGTTTGGGTTACTACATAGATGATGTAATGTCTGTAGAGTACAGAACAGAACAGCGACACAGGAGGGACAGTTGAGCATTCACATCCTTCCACACCACCACGTCTCCGCACATCGGAGACCACAAGCTTAGGATTCAAACTCGCAACCTGAAAAAACGATCCCCTTAGCACATCAAATTCCTGTGTGACTGCACTATTCCTCTTTACAGAAAAGCATTTCACAATCCGAGATGAAACCCAGTAGCAGCTGTAGTTTTTGTTGACCTCGAGTACAGCATATAGATGGGGTTGTCCACTGATGATGGCCGCGAAACATCCCATAATTCAGTGCCTGGGCCTGACTCTTCATGGATCCTCTTGACCTTGGATAACCGTAGTAGTGAATGAGGTTGCCACGGGCAACTTGATAACCTCTAGATTTGTGCTGGATTGTGTGGATTGTGCACTTAGCCTCTCAGAGGCTGAGGAAGATGCATGAGGAGGAGAGGGAGCATGGTCCGTCTTCTCAGAGGGGGCTCAGGGCTGCAGCACGCTCTCAGAGGGGGCTCAGGGCTGCAGCACGCTCTCAGAGGGGGCTCAGGGCTGCAGCACGCTCTCAGAGGGGGCTCAGGGCTGCAGAACTCTCTCAGAGGGGGCTCAGGGCTGCAGCACGCTCTCAGAGGGGGCTCAGGGCTGCAGCACGCTCTCAGAGGGGGCTCAGGGCTGCAGCACGCTCTCAGAGGGGGCTCAGGGCTGCAGCACGCTCTCAGAGGGGGCTCAGGGCTGCAGCACGCTCTCAGAGGGGGCTCAGGGCTGCAGCACGCTCTCAGAGGGGGGCTCAGGGCTGCAGCACGCTCTCAGAGGGGGCTCAGGGCTGCAGCACGCTCTCAGAGGGGGCTCAGGGCTGCAGCACGCTCTCAGAGGGGGCTCAGGGCTGCAGCACGCTCTCAGAGGGGGCTCAGGGCTGCAGCACGCTCTCAGAGGGGGCTCAGGGCTGCAGCACGCTCTCAGAGGGGGCTCAGGGCTGCAGCACGCTCTCAGGGGGGGCTCAGGGCTGCAGCACGCTCTCAGAGGGGGCTCAGGGCTGGAGCACGCTCTCAGAGGGGGCTCAGGGCTGCAGCACGCTCTCAGAGGGGGCTCAGGGCTGCAGCACGCTCTCAGGGATGAAAGGTTCACCAGGGGGACTTCTGGACCGCCAGTGGGAGGGCTCAAACAATGGAGATAAAAAACAATGTTCAGGCCCATGACAGGTTTGGTTTTCATAACTATTCTACAGTTCAAGTTGCCCATGATGGTACTGTAAGTGAACAGTGAAGGAGTTATACCTGACTGATCATAATACACCTGTGATATGACGCAACTTTGTTTTCATATAGAAACTAAAGTACAGTTGAGGTTAAGATATGACTCTGAGCCAGCCGGGTCAAAGCCAACTCAATCTCTCTGCTGAGAAGCTTGCAGATGGATGTCAGGATCCCAGATTTATAGTCCTTGCTCTGGCTGAAACCCAAGGGTGGAAAGGAATCCTGAGAAAATAATGCCCGCTAATGGAAGCAGAATATGAAATTATGCAAATGAATCTCAAAACCATTACGAGCCTGGTCATTTTTTATAAACTGAGTATCTTTTTTACCTCTCATCAGGCACACTTGGCTCTCGAATGCATAGGAGAGGTGCATTTAATTTCAAGTTAATTGCTCCTCTAATGTTATTCCTGGATGTTTGGCCTAATGAGAGATATATTACAAACTTCTGAAGTACTTTGTCTTTAATTGGGGACAATAAAGTGCATTGGGGACACTTTGAATCTGACTGGGCAATTAGATTATGTTTTAATGCATGTCCTCACGGTCTGCAATGTAGCCTACTCTTTAGTAATTAGCTCATTAGCTACATATTGTGCCTGTTTGACCCTAAACTGTGCACTGTACAGCTGGAGGGACGTAAACATGTTCCCTGTTTAACAAAACAATGTAAATAAGTGGGCTGAAATGAGACTGTGGGATCGTCTGCGGTGGAACCTGTGGGCTGCACACAGTTAGTCCACACCGGCGATGAAAAAAAAGATCTAAACTAGTTTTGTTAGCCTTATTTGTTGGGTAAACTGAAGTGGTGTGAAATGGCAGGTGAGAGAGTAACCGCTTTCTCTAAAGTTTTGGTTTTAGACGACGGAGCGGAAATACGAAGAGAAGATGACCCCCATCCCTGAAGATCACCGAGGACTGACGAATCCTGAGAAACCAGTAAAAACCTTATACTTTAGTCCTGCTGACGCCATGCTCTGCTTCTCCTGGAGAGAAGCAATGAAGGTATTGCCCACTTCCCAGTGGCTGCCCACAGATGTGCAAACCTGGCATCTAAAATGTAAGCTTTCCCTAAACCGTTTGATATGTCAACATTGCCCTGGGCGATTCTGCAAACATCTGGCTAGAGAGAAGATCAGTCTTCAACACCCCCTTTAAGCTGCTTACTCCTTGGATAGAATGTCTTACTGCTTACTCACACATATCTGCGTGCTGCTGAAGTATCATTTAGGCAGGAGATCCTCTTAACATAGGGAAACTGTTGATACATACTTAAGACTATTGCATTCTGGCTCAGTTTGATAATCTGGTGCCTGCAGAACAAACCACAGTGGATTAGAAGATGAACACAGGAGCATAATCCCTCTTGGCAATCCACAGGCCTTGGGCCAATTCACATCTACCCAAAAAGTCCTTGTCCTAACCACTAACAATTTCCTTCTGGACATTACATATGTGGACCTTGACGTGCCGATGGTGAGTGACTGACTGACTGTGTGCGTGTGTGTCTGTGTGCTTGTGTGTGTCTCTCATTGGACACCACATCAACCAGAAAGTCTCTTTGTCTCTCAGATAACCAAATCAAGAGAGAATGTTTTGACAGCTTTTGACAACCTTCATATTTTGACCTACTTTTTACCTTAAGAATTATTTTTGACATTTGCCACTGCTAACTGAAAGAAACTGGCCCTAAATGTATGTGACGTTCCTGCATCCCTCTGTCTCCCAACTGCATTACTGCAGGCATGAGCCCAGGTACAGTAGCTCATTAGATTAAAGAAAACAGGAGCATTACATCAGTGAAAATAATCTTTCATAATAAAAGTTAAGATCTGAATTAACTGTAACAGTACTGTCTCAGTGAGAATCAATCTAAAAAACTGTAACTGTTGGATAATAATCCTTCTGCCTTTGAAACTTTGACGTTATTTAAAAAGATGTTGTACGTCTCTTCGGTTGTAAACTTGTCCTGCTGGTGTTTCCCTGAGCCACACTGGGAAGCATTAGAGCTCCAAACTTACACAAGTTGGGACAGACTGGGTCATTGCCTCATATCGAGGACAGAGAGAGAGAAAAAGAGAACATTTTTACCACTTTCATTGCTGGGAAGTTGCATGTGTGACTGTGACAGGCTGATGTATTGAAGCCACGTGTAAAGAGCCCTGGTGTCGAGCTGAGAGTCTTAAAAGGACCTTTACCCAATTGATTTCCTTTTCCTAGGGCAAAGTGAACGCCTCTGCCGAGAAATTAGAGCCGCCGCTCGTTCAAGCAGAGCCTCCCTCGCTGCCACCAGGAGACACAGACACCTCAGAGCAGCGTGTCATTTGCATGAACCCTCCTGTGGGTTGGAAAAAGGGCAAACTGCCGAAAAAGTAGCTTGAAAACGTGTTATCGCAGGAGTTTTAGGATGCAAAGTCAAATGTACGGCTTCAACCTAGATAATGCATTAGAGATAGAGATTGGTGGCCTGTTTTTCTACCTTTGTGTTGGGGTCCCCTGTTCTGCTATATTCCTTTCCATTGCATCAGTGAGTAACTAGGTTGCAAATGATCACACTGATAGACAGACTACAGTAATTATGCTAAATGTTATAAATTGGAAGTTGCTATGAAAGCCAAGCAATGAGATGTCAGTCTCGTAAAGTGAGGATTTTTTTTAAATATCATTACACGAGTGAATACTTCAGTGGTCAGTGAGCCAACATGGGATTCAAGTCAACATCATTATGTATGCATGAAATCAAGAATGTAGCTTGTGGCATTGGGGAAATAATTACCATAGGGGTTATGGCATTCAGGAAATAATTGGCATTGGGGTTAGAGAGATGGGGAAATAATTTTCGAGTCTAATTTACACTTCAAAAAAACCATAGACACAAAAACACCATGTCTATGACTTTGATCTTTTACATTGACAAGTCCCTGTGAGGGATATCCCCATTGACAGACAACCAAGAATATTGTATTTTTCTTGAAAATATAAAGAATTGAAGACAGAGGAGAAATTGAAATTCTTCTATTTTCCAAATATGATGACCATGTGACAACCATCACCTGAGTGTAAGTACAATAATTTAGAATCCTATCAAGGTATTATACAAATCATTGATGAAAGCTGCAGTTGGAGTTGGTGAGCTGGTTGACATAGTAGGTTGGTAGGGTAGAGTGAAATTGTGGATGTCATCCCTAGGTTCAAGCCTAGCACCTTCTAACAAGGACACCTTTCAAGTAGATCGTTGTCCACTAAACCCAAGCCTACTCAGAATCGTATGTCTAACCTTAACCCCTTTACTTACCTGAGAATTGGAACCAGCAAGAAAGGTGTCAGAAATGCAATACCCAGTGAGAACAATGCAACATGTAGTTCAATGAGTCTGTTGTATTACATCTTATAAGCAGGTGTATTTCTTGCTGTAGAAGGATACACTATGAATCATCCCATCATATTAGGCAGTAGAATACTGCTGCTGTTATTAAGTACTTCCTCTCTAAATTAAAAGATGTTGCTCTAATATAGTGCTGCAGTCTAACATTAACCAGAAAACAAAACAAAGATTAAATGCCTGTTTCTGTGCTGTCTCGTTTGCAGAAGAAAATAAATTATGAATTATACAGATTTGTTTAACTGTTTGATTACGAGGAATTTGCATCACTTTTTACTCAAACAAGAACAAAGACAAAACATTCACAATTTAATGTGAAAATGTTGTGACTCCTGTGGTCCCATTAAACCTCAATTATGTCCTCATTTTGACTTCATCTAATTAGCCTAACAGCTAATTGATTGTAATGGAAATGAGTTGACCACTATTGTCATAAACTGAAGTGTGAGGTTCCCCTTTTAATGGTTTCTGCATTCACAGCGATTGAGAACAGGCAATCTCCTGAGTTCTGACTTCCATATTAATTAGCTAATTATTGAGCACTGATGCAACCTGGGGTAATTGAATCACCAGTGATGAAACTTCACAGAGGTTGTATATTAGTTATGTTGATATTCTTCTTCGTTTGAATACTCAATCTCTGTTGCCCTGGCAGACTGCTAGGGAATATGAGCCTGACTTCTGGGTCAATAAGATTAGAAATGGCATAGAAGAGAATAGAAGACAATTACTTTATTTTTCCCTCAGGGAACTGCATTTGAACAATTAATTGGCATACATTTGCATATTAAACTTAAACAAAACATTTGTAGTATATGTATTTTACACATTTATCCATTTTACACACTGGATAATTTACAATATTTGAAAATGTAATGTTGTGAGGTTATAAGCAAAAAACTTTATATGATTTTTAAAACGAAATGATTGGTTAGTCAAAGTTCACACAACAGTTCACAAGGTGTTTCGAAGACCTGTTTATAATGCTGGAATCACAATATTACAAATAGGTCAAAGTCTGTTCTCGATATTGACTGAAATCAAACAACTATTAAAATGGTCACAAACGAGTCAAGATTAGGATTATCCCTGTTTTGCATATCTGAACACTGACTTGATTGATGTTCCATTTTCATACAGTAGGGCAGGCTATGGGCCTCCATAAGGCTGTACCTTTGAGGATTTATGGTTATCCAAGCTTACTCCAATGGTTAACCTTTGAAAGCTTGAAAATAAGACGTGCCATGCCATGTGGAAGTGATGTCAGAAATGAAAGAGAGTGAGGGAGGGGTCTACAAAGTCAAGGAGAATAAAGATGTATTTGGGGGGAATTGGCCGTCTCTGTCCACACTTTTAGGTCAATAAAAGACCATCAGAAGAGCCCAAATAGGCAAACCACTAATGCATTAAACAAGTTTAGTTCAGTTTTGTGCTACAGAGGGATTTGGCGGCACCAAGGTTCATTTAATTGGCCTTTGACATCGCTAAACCAAACGCTGAGGAAATCATTTCACTACAGTATCAGCTGATTGGGAAGGATTCGACAGGCTAGACCAGCAAAAGCTTTATCCCCCGTCTGGAGTCCCAGAGACGGGCGCATGTCAGAAGACCAGACTGCAATGGGATCCTTCAAGCGGCTGGGAGCTATATGGACCTTGTGATTTTTTCAAAAGGAGATTCAGAGGCTCGACTTTGACACCCAAAGAATTAAGCTGGTTTGGGATGGCTTTGGATAGGTTATCTGTGCCTGCAGCTGGACACTGCAGAGTCTAACAGGGGGTCCAATAGGGAACTTGAAAGCAGGTGTGTGATTCCAGTGGCATATTAGAGTTGAAAACATTCTGTAGGCGGTGCTTTACTGGTTCCCATCACACAAAGCACAGCCTGAAGCTGCTTGTGTGTGTGTGAACGTGTGTGTATGTGTGTGTGCACGTGCATGTGCATGAGTGTGTGTGTGTGCGTGTGAGGTGAAAAAGGTTGCTTTACAATGAGCTGTTCTCAGTTGGGTTCCATGAACCTAGAGACCCTAACTGTCTCTGTCGGTGCAGTTTCCTCCAAACCTTAATCCTTCTTCTCAGCATCACGCACAAAAGCTTTGTGAATATTTAAACACTAAACATTTGATTGAAATCTACACATTTACATTTTACAGAATAAACAACATTCATAGCACATGTATTGTATTTCACAGAACAGGACAACTCTTTAACATGTTGTATGTACTTTACATGCAGTCAGTGGCAACTATTTCACAAAGACTCACACAGTGACACTATCTCATTACAGTAATAGGAATTCTCATCAGGATTCAGGTCTCTTGTTGGGGTGACCGTGAGAGAGGGGCAGGTCGGTTGGCTTGATAAACATCTTTTTAAATCATAGCTGTGGTCTTGATGACTCCACCAGGCTCTGCTCTGCCTAGGCTTGTAGTGGGATGTACGCACAACAGACAAGCTGCAATACTGTCCCGCCAAAACTCTGCTGCAAAATCAGCAATCCCATTTGACCAAAGCCCCACAAATAACCTTCTGTATCTCAGGGGGTTGGGGTGGGGTGAATGTCTTTTATTTTATCTCTATGGCATTGGGTAATTCGAGATGAAATTTCCGGGATTCCGTCTTCGCTCGGCTGGCCGAATTGTTTTCCTGCCCCGAAATGAAGACATACTGATACTGATGAAGCCTGATAGAACTGACACACTGGTCTTGATGTGACGTGATTGTTGTTGTGCCGGAGCCCAGAGAAAGTTTTATTACCGGCAGTTTGTGGTAGAGTGCTACGTAATGCAATATTTGTGACAGACCAAGTCTTACCTTGAAGAGCTGTTTCTTTGTGCTCGCTGCCACCTCTTATCAACTGAACTCCCTTCTAAAAAAGGAATGTAAGAAATGAAGTGCACTTTAAATCCTCAATTCGACCTATTCCTTTCCTCCGATCGTTAGATGCTGTTGTATGTGTATGTGTGTCTTGTGAAAATAAAACTAGTGGATTTGTTTGATATTGCTGGACTGCACAGAAACTTTCTGCTATGGATAAAGACAATAGATATTGTATCCTTAGCATTATTGTCGAAGATTGTATCTAATAAGGACTTTGCAAGAGTCTAGAGAAAATTATTCTACGAATCACACCTGGCAGGCAAGAGGGATGGCTGAAAAAAACAACGTATTACATCATCCGTCCATCTCACCTTCTCATTTATTACGTCTTGGATATCATAATCAACATGTGGAAAAGGATAATAGGATGACCACATTTAAAAAAAATTGTATCAATGATGCATCATGCTTGTGTACAAACAACATGCTGTGAAGATGGAACAGTTCATTGGTTTAGACCAGAGTGCAAATTACGGGGGGGGTTTGGGGGGGGTCTGACCCCCCTAATTGAGACTTGGACCCCCCAAAAGAGGTCAAACAACAGGTTGGTCGATACACGCGCTGAAGAAGAAGTTGACCACCCCGATTGTCATTGTATAATTGGCACTCTGGTTTAGTCTTCCGTTGAGGAACTACAGTACGTCCCAAACTCAGGAAGACCAGGAAACTAAGAGGTGTAAAGCAAAGAGATCACTGAGGCCCATAATCTACCATTTTTAATGTTTGTTTGTTTTCAGATTTAGTGCGATAGTGACAGGAAACGTGGAGGAGAGATGAAGGGGAGGACATTCTAGAAACTACCCATGCTGGAATCGAACTCAGGCCCCTGCATTACTGTAAGGCCTTGGCTTACATGGTACACACTCTACCCAGTGAGCCACGAGGGCGTCCCCACACTAATCTTTAATTCATTCCCACACTATAGAAACATGGAGAAGATGTATGCCTCAATGATATTATTCACTGGGGAAATAATGACATTTTATTGCAACCCTTGTGAGAGAGAGAGAGGTGTTTTTGACTTCAGTCATAAACCATGGCCTCATTTTGCTTCTTGAGTTGGAGGCCGGGTTATTAACCCTTCTCTGTTGCTTAAGGGAATATTATTGTGCCGGGTAGATTATAATTATGTTTTGAATGAGAAGATAATGACAACAAAACCTGAAAAAGCCAATTGTCATTGAAAAAGCAAAGTGTCTCTTATCTGGACTACCGCTTTTGAGTCCACTCATTAACTTCCATCATTTCAATCTCACAGCTTTTACAATTTGAAGGTATGTTCACTGTTACATGAGCACTTTTCGAATATGTCCGCGTTTTTCCCTTCCTGACTGACAAGGAAACAGGCCTTACATTGGCAGCCCAGTTGTCACTCCATGTAATGAACAATTGACTGTTCTAGCTGTTCAATTTCAGCAGGAGCTCCAAGCTTAGCAAGAAGTGTTACAGCAAATCTCAATCTACGATGGTTCCACCACTTCTATGTATTGTGTAAGCTCCACTTAGTTCCTATATACGATTTCCACCTAAATGGAGGGATTACTTTTACACAGTTTCTCTCCGGATGGAAGAAATGAATACGCATTCAAGTTTTGTCTGTAAATTACCCCTCAGAGATCTATTCATATTGCTCTAACCTCTGACTGAGCTGGGATGGGCGTCCAACATCCAGCATCCAGTAGACAGACATCTGAGCAGATCCATGTCTCCTGCTTTTCGTTTTTGTTAACGCAGGCATGCTTTTTGGCTATTTCCCCTGCCCGTACTCTGATTGTTAGTGGCAGATAAATGACCTTATTCTTTAT
Organism: Mallotus villosus; assembly: GCA_903064625.1. NCBI lineage: Eukaryota > Metazoa > Chordata > Actinopteri > Osmeriformes > Salangidae > Mallotus > Mallotus villosus. Next base: position 187,897 of record CAEFZP010000369.1, read on the forward strand.
TTTCATGGTATCAGAAGATAAATAGTTGTGGTTTTTGCAGTGTTTTTGTACTTGTAAAAACAAGGTGCCAGGATCTTCCCTTAGTCCTTACTCTCACCACTAATATTACTGTTACATGAGAGAGGAAATGTGAAGAACATCCTGCTCATTAATATAAAACATATTTTTAGGTGGTGTAATACTGTAAGCCTATCATGATCGAATTACTTGATTTATGATAGTGAACACATTTTTCCATATACAGCACTGCTGTAGCCAGTGAAAACACAGTAGAGAGGAGATCATGAGGGGGACAGAAGGGCAAAGTAGAAACATTTAAGTATATAAGTCAGACAGATATATAGAGATAGAGACAGGCAAACAGAGAGAGAGAGAGAGAGAGAGAGAAAGAGAGAGAGAGAGAGACAGAGATACCTCCTCATACACATCCAGAGATGTGCAGGTCTGAGCAGCGGCTGGCTAAACATCTCGATTTTTCTAGACGGGAATTTCCCATCTGTCTCTACAGGATCCCATCTACCAAGAGATATGAGACCTGGCTCTGAGAGGAACAACAGACGAATCACTTCTGATAAACAGAAGTGTATTTGATGGCAGGGCACAAATAATCTTAATTGCCATTCTGTTACCTGCCATCTTTTTTTAATGACTGAATAAATATGTTAATTAAACGCTTTAAGACCCACACAATGGTTACTTATCTTAGCCCCACAAGCTAGTGTCTAGACTGACTCTCAGCAGGTTCTCCATAGTCTAATGTTTACGTCTCAGCACAGCAGGATATCAAGAGTCTTAGTAACTCATGGCTTTAAGTCTGGTCAGTCGCATGGGTGCTGTTTAAATGTCATCAAAAAAAGCACCTCCGGAAATGACTACTTGAAAAATAAATGCATAATTTATGACTTAATGAATAGTTTCCATGCCCAATTGCTTTTTTTTTCCCCTTTTTCTACTGGACACTATAAAAAATCCCAGGTTGGTGATTGGACAACATTTCACAGTAGGAGACTCTTATTCCACAAGCGATGGTAAAGACTGTTCTTTTGTTAGATCCCATCTAACTGGCATGTATTCTTCTCCAAGTGACCCACATCTGTGATGTATTTAGCTGAAATCCGAGAGCCTGGAGCGCTTGAATCCCACTCTACTGTATGTATTACACATTTCTGGTCATTTACAATTTAATGGACCGTCGTAGTTGATGGAGGCTGGAAATTTATTTTTTCAGCGCAGGGTTGTAAAAAAGGGTTTTAGTGTTTACCTATGCTAGAAACCCCAATTAGAGCGCTGGGTGAACTGACAGCATAATCAGACAGAGATATGTGTTTGCGTTTGTATGTGTGTGTGTGTGTGTTTGGTGTACTGCGTGTGTGTCAACTGTGACATGTGTGTGTGTGTGTTTGTGTGTATTGGTCTGAGGTCAGTTTTAAGGTCACCTGCCACTTGACAATCAGTGAGATGCCCAGCAGTGCTTAACAGACCAGGCCTGAGTGTCGGCTAGTCCACAGGGATGAAGTGGCTATATTCCACTCCTGCACCCTTCACCACCCTGGTAGGGTTCATACTCTACACTTTACACTGCAATCCCAGTGTGCCTTGGCCTTAGTGGGTGGCCAGCTAAGTGTAAGGTCTCCAAGATAATTGCCACATATTCCACCCCCCAAGCCACGGCCTTTACTCTCTCACAACCACCCCCTGCCCCCCCTTTCTCCTTTCTCTCTGTTTCTCTCGATCTTTCTGTTCTTATTCTCTACATGCATGCATTCATTCATTCATTCAATTCAATAGGAATTCAGAATAGGACCATTGTACCAACACCCGTGTCCTATCTGAGGAGACCCCCAGCCCTGAGGAGACCCCCAGCCCTGAGGAGACCCCCAGCCCTGAGGAGACCCCCAGCCCTGAGGAGACCCCCAGCCCTGACCCTGCTGTTCTGAAACCTGAATGCTAACGTGCTGCCTCGTTCCTCCTCCTTCTCCCTCCTCATCCCCAATCCTCCTTCTGCCATTCCCTTTCTCTCCTCCTACCCGTCTCCTTCTTAGTCTTCCCCCTCCCCCACCTAACCCTCATCCTCCCCCTCCTCCTCTCCCATCCTCCCCCTTGTGAGCCAGCTGACTGGGTACAGCATCCAGTTTCTCCATTATGATTGTTTTTGGAAAGGAGGCAGTACGGGACAGAAGGAGGAAGGAATGAATGATGTGTGTGTGTGTGTGAGCATCTGTGTGTGAGTGTGTGTGTGTGTGTGTGCGTGTGCTCATCATCCTTGATTAGACCCGTCACCATCAGGTATAGGACTGCAATTAGCTTTGGCCAGCCTTATTCCATTGAGACCCATTGTGTGTGTGGTTTGTGTGTTTGGTGTGTGTGTGTGTGTGTGTGTGTGTGTGTGTGTGTGTGTGTGTGTGTGCGTGTGTGTGTTTGTGAGGGATCCACTAGAGGCCTGGTGAATGAGCATAGCATCTGCTGGTGAGCGATTGGCTAGGGGAGAGAAAGGGGGATGGATAGAGGGAGAGAGGAGGGGTTTGGTTGATAGTGTGTGCCAAATCGATTGTGGCCCACTAATCCTGTTAGTCATGGCAGACATGCAGAGGAGTCTGTGGTGCAAAATGTGTGTGTGTTTGTGTGTCTGTCCCAAGCTCATATATGGTTTATTGACAACAATTTCACCCCTTCTCTTAGACCACAGGTCACTTTAACTATAGTTACCTCATCATAACTAGTATACACTCGGCCCTGAAATGATGTAGGCATAGCTGATCGGACACTCACAATGAAAATGGTGCAAAAGTATTTACTGTACCGTACACACTGATACACCCCAGGCCACACAACACACATAGTGTTGAAGAGGTGTTCTTGGTCAACATACCATGCCATGACCAGTAGCTGTGTTTACTGCGGGGCTATAAACAATACAAGCATTTTATAGATCTATTTATATACAGGTCTAAGTAGTAGTTTCTTAGAAGGCATTTAAAATATGAAGCTATGTACACTTACATTACCATAACCCTTCTTTATAGTGAGCCATTTATATTGAAATGGTATGTTGGCATGTTAAATCATTCAGACATAATAGCCCGCATTTACTTTTCCTCCGAGGCCAAAAATAAGAAATTCTCTGAGGCCCAATAAACGTAGCTGACCGTATTTCTGATTAGGGGACGCTCATTTTTCACAAACAATTTTTCCATTTTTCTTCAGTGGGCAGGCAGGCAGGCAGGCAGAAAGGCAGGCAGGCATACAGGCAGACAGTTGGCATTAGATTAAACTGCGGCCAGGGGTAAGCCCCTAGCAAATGGTGCAGCTTGAAGGGCAAATGCCCCTCTGAATTTATCAAGTTAGCCTGGTAGAGCTCTGTGGACGGTAACGACCTTAGGATACCCTCCTAAGGATGTCTTTCAGAGTCATGACTGCACACACACATGGAGCAAACTAGCTAACTGGCCATCTATGATGGGTCATTGGATGAACGTGTATGTAAGCTATTACGCAATTGAAATACCAATTAATATAATTAGGATTTTTCTGTAAAAGCTGAGATTTTAGTGACTAGGAATATGGGAACAATGATATACACTGTACAATGCATAGGCTATATTAGCTTTGTTAAGCACCATTAACCTTCATGTGCACTTTACTGTATAACATACAATACTGTTTCTAACATAGCGTCTAACGTCGTGTTTATTTATGCTTTATACTGAAACAATTATAATTACACATGGTGGGAGATTAGTTCAAAATAAAATTTTAAGCAGATGACGTTAATAGTCACCCATAAAGTATCATGGAGCATTAATATTGAGGCTGCATGTCAAATAAATTGTACAGCAAGGTTCCCAGGTCTAACAGGGAGTATTCTCTCAGGACAAGTTCCCCAACTCAATCACTCACATGTTGGCAGGTCTATACAAAAGACCTGCTGTTTCTCTGAAGGACATAACTCAGAGCACGATGGAAACACATACACCAGTGAGGCCTTCAGGTTTTGATATACTACGCTACAAATAAAGCATATTTTACTGTTTTGTGAAGAGAGAGAAGTAGCATGGCCTAATTCTCGTTAGAACTTTCCATGTGTACGGCACAATAACATTGAACAACTCAACAGTTTCATTGAATGCTGTTATTCATTCGCTTCTGTATAGTGTAATGTCCAATTAAACAAAGGCAACACGCTGTGTACATTCAACGTGCGTTTGTACTGTGGATATGCGCAGCTGTCTTCGTTTGAATGCCTTCGCTTTTTGTTTGAGTTCAAAGTCGGCACGTTGGTCTTCTCAGATGTGTTTGCATGTGAAGCGGACGGTGGTCTGAACCTCTTGTTGTAGCGTTGAGACGGACCTGATGGAGACCTGTGGGTCTAGACAAGCCTCAGGACCTCCATAATGTCCTCTTGGTCCACTGATATTTGACTTGACATTCAGACTACTTGGATTGGTGCTTGGGCTACTTGACATTTGGCCGACGAGGAGCCGTTTTCGTCACACACGACATTCAACAGCTTACCGGGAAAAAAACAGGAACATTTTATCTTTCCATATTTAATTATCGGCGCACATCTAGTTCCAGTCCCTTAAGGGATCAAACTAACATCCCATACATTATTGCATAGGTTGATTTAATACCCGCATCTTGTCATTTATTCTCGCTGTAATTATCATGCAGTCAAGATAATCAACACGCCCCCTCGGAGCGAGACTGAGAAGGTCACCCTCGCAGCTCCAGCGCATGACAAACGAGACGGCTGGATCAGGACCCGCCCAGTCAAGCCTCCAGTCACCTGACGCTCCAGCCATCACCGTCACCACAATCATCATCATCGTGATGCACAGGTGGAGGTAGCAGATGCCAGGGCACTCTGGCTGTTGCGGTGAGGCTCGGTGGAGAGACCCACACACAGCGGGGAGCGGGGGCAGATGGGCTGCTGGGTCATCTATACACTGGGTCTGGTAGAACACAGGCTTTCAGATGTTCATCATGGTGGGGAGTCTTCTGGTCTGGAACGCTGCACTATCTACTGTACAAGAAGTACCAAAGCTATTTTCTAAACCAAAAAAGGTGCCCTATCCTCAAAAAGCCATTTGTATCAGCAGATTGAACCAGATTTAAACAGGCTCTAAACTGTAGATGGTTTTCAACGTGGCGACTGAATGATACGAAATGTGATGTGGGTAGTGTGATGTTACAAAATGTGCCTGACCATTCATACATGCGAACCATTCATAAAACGCTACAAGTCAGTCTTGATCTATGAGATGTTGTGTTATTTTTGGCAGGCCGAATTGTTTTATCCTTTGATAGATGGAAGGGTTCTCCCACTTCTGTGTGTGCAAATGGAACAGGTTCTGACAGGTTCTCTTCGTATATGTATAGGAAAAGATTCAATTTACCACGGCGAGTGCTCGGTGAGATCAATATAATGCATTGGCCACAGAATACTGTACGTTCAGTGCATTTTGAATGATGTATTTTGAAGCTGAAATACGTTCACCAAAAGTGTGGGTTATAAATCAGAGGGTTTTGAAATGAAAAGTCATTTTGACAGTTATTTTTTAAATGAGCTCTTTTGACATAATGATTGAATGGCTCAAATGTTATGGTGATGTAGCTTACAGATGTCAGCAAAGTCTCATAACTAGAATGTACACTAGCTAAATAAGTGTGGTGCTATCGTTGACATTAACCAGCCATACATGACAAAAAGAACACCGTTGCTGGTTAGCCGAGAATTTAGACCAATCCCTCTCGACCCGCAATGACCAAGACGAGGTGGGAACAACTGATCATTACAAATACTGACCACTGAGGTCCATCTCTGTGAGTTGTTATATTAGGTCAGAGGTCAGTGATCGAGACAGGTCTCTCAACCTCCATAAATTACCCAAAGCCAAAGCCATTCAAGAAGGGGAATTTGAAGTTCCGTTTTTTGAGGCTCCTGTGTTACAGATCATAATGAAATCTATGGCTCGGGCAGTAATCAACCTGATCCGGTCACCGCTGTGACCCTGGTGACCTTTGAATAAGCCTGATGTGTGAGTGGAGGCACTTCCTGATGTGGTTAGCGTTGCTCTGCTGCCCTGCCGTGAAGACGAGGTGCGCTAGCCACTCGGTTACAGAACCTCGGCTGTAGGGAAAAAGTAGCTGCACTAAAGCTGATTGAATTTATCAGTTGTAATACTCAAACAAAGCGTCCAAAATCAATCCGTAATTGCGGCATTACTTTCAAATGCACTTCTGCGGTCGCAAATACAATTATTGATGTCAGGGCAGATTTCACTGCATGTCAGAGCGTTGATGGAGGAATAGTGTGTGATGAAGCTGGGTGTCTCACTGGTAACTCCTCACCTCCCTACCGTCTGACCCACCCAGGAAAGCCAGTAAGATGGTGTGAATCCAATTTCCAACACCTCATCCAAACCACTGCCACAATGGCTGGTTTTAAAAACCCTGCAGCGTACAGTGACCATGAATGAATATAAGCAGTCATAGCATTACTCCTTCTCCATACAAAACCATTCAACGCAAACCAGATCACAGCTATTGTGTCTTTAAAAAAAGAGATAATACGATAATTTTTTTCTGGCTTTTTTTCTTGAACTTGCTAATGGCATTGCTGGGGAAGCTCTTTGTTATGCCTGGATGGTGCAGACAGTTGAATCCCATAGTAATTAACTACAAATGGTTGTAAAAAGAGAAATGTCTCCACTGGATCCCTAAGCACAAAAACACAGCTAATTAACAGAGCAGACTTCACACATGAGATCAGCTCAAAGGGGAGTGAATTGCAGGCAATTACTCATATAGTGAAGTATTATTTCTACTGTGGCTTGGTGTATGACATTTTCTTTGTTATATGAAAACTAGGAGTCAACAAAGTGTGTTCATTGAGTTTTAGGTTTTGGTTCTTGTAAAGGAAGGCAAAAGTGTCAAAATAAAAATATACCATCGGATTTCTTCCAAACATTCAGTTATATATACAAATATTTCTTCGTTCAGACTTTCCAGGTTTATAAATCTTCATTCAAGTGTGTGCACTGTTTAAGACTAAGCATATTTGAAGTATAGCATTGCACCATTGAACAAATCTGATCATGGTGCTTTATCTTGGATATTGCTTTGTCACTAGGCTTCTCTTTCACCGAAGGGAAGTCCATCTTTTTTTCTCTCTCTTATTCCTTCTTTTTTTCTTTCTTTCTTCACAAAAAGTCATGATGAACGGTCAGCACACCAGAGAGTGGGGTTTGTCAACTCAGGCCTCTCTCTCTCCACAGAATAGAAACACCAGAGAGTGGGGTTTGTCAACTCAGGCCTCTCTCTCTCCACAGAATAGAAAAAGCAACATTATTCCAGGAGAGGAACAGGTGAGGGTTAAAGGCGACAAAGACGGAGTCTTCGAGGAATTAGACGGAAACAGCTCTGGAAGCAGGATAAAGAGGAGGCCTGTTTAAAATTCTGACACCTTCTTGCTATAAAGTAGGATTTCTGAGCCACTTGGGGCTCTGGAAAGACTTAAGCAGATGCTCTCGGTAAATGTGGGCTTTGTAATTTCTGACAAGCCTGCAGAATGGAAATGTCATCAGCTCGCTGTAAATATTCAAACGGTCTCAGAGAGATATTTAATGTTGTTTTGTCTTTAGGCTCATGCATGATAATCCAGCTCTTTCACCAAGCACACATCTCTCAGACTTATATCAATAATTCACTGTGATAAGAAAGTCCTTGGTTTTCTTTGAAATGCAGAATTATTCACATCTACAGTGTATACATTTCTATAGTACACTTCTTTTTTTCATGTTTTCTCTGAAACCTATGGTTCTTTGGAAATGTTCTACAGAATAGTACATGTGAGGAAGGACAGGTTTTACTATCATGTCTTTGATCATATGCTCTCGAAGAATGTTGCAGTTGTATCATCTCTGAGATATGATTGACTGTATGTATGTACGGTGTATTATCTCATCCTGACCTTACAGAAAATACTATGTACCTGATAACTTGCCTTTCTTAATCTTCATATCAATAACCCACAGTCACACTGGCTCTTGTAATTGCTTACAAATAAATGTATTTATCAAATAGGTATTCATGTTTTATAAGACTAGGTTGTACAGTTAGATAACTACACAGTTCTCTGAGATAGTTATCCAATGGGTTGGAAAGCAGGATGTAGAGAGGACAATAACAACCAGCAGACAAGTCGAACTACCGCATCTTCAAGGACAAATGGAGCACCACTGTAAGGCACAGTGAGCCGCAGGGCCACAGCAAAACCACTCCGACTAACATATATTTGTCATTGTGCCCCCGGCGCCTCTGTCCCACGGGACATTTTTAATGCCTCATCAAATGATGCGATGTTCCCTTTCATTGGGCTTCTGTTGTGTACCTAAAAGCTCAGAGCCACATTCATCTTTGAAATAACCCAATCCCTTTCTTCCCTTGTGGGCATGTTGGTGATGTGTTCTATTTTTCCTGTGCGTTGAGGCCCACAGACCTCTCTCCCCGGACTGACTCCACTGAACTTAGGTGTCGGCCATGACATTATTATGTGCTCCTTTAGAAGGCATTTGTGGTCTTTGTGGTTCAACTATTGCTCTTTTTTTTTACTATAACTTCATGAAACCCTTAGATGACTTTCTTCAGATGTCAAAAATATAAAAAACACCAGACAAAATAACATATATGTGTATGGTGAGAACCTGTGGTAAGGGACCCCTGGCACAGCACCTATGTAGGTTTAAATGGAACAGTCCAGACTGAAGCAGTAATCCACCGGAGATTAAAACTTTTGTCCTATTAGCTTTTATGATGAACCTAAATGAAGACCTATGACAGTAACACTGAACCCTAACGACAGACTGACCGTAAACTTGTAGAAAATGAGTGCCACATGTTTTATTTCGGTATCACTTTTCACGCTCCCATTTTGCGAGGTAGTAATATTGATCTACGGCAGCACTGATTGGACATTTGCGATAAATGATGTGAGATGGAGGTATTCTCCTGAGGTCCATTTCCTGACACGTCTGCAGATTACGTTCTCCTGTGCAGCTCCATCATCGCGCCCAGCTTCGGCCTGAAACTCATAAGAGGACCAAAAAGGAGGGAAAAAAATGGGTGATTTTTTTCAATTTTTTTGAAACCTACTTGAAAAACTCCTCAATTATTTTAGACTGCCAGGCAGTTGGGGTCATTGGGGACCATTTGGACTTAGTACATTAAAGAATTCATGATTTGAAACCGCCCTGGCCCAGACATCCCAATATGACTTTCTGTGCCTGAAGCCCTTCCTCTTTCCAGAAGACTAGCTTTCATTCCTCTCTGCTGACATTGATCTATCCTTGAGTCTTTAGCTGCAGGACCCAAGCCCAAACTTTGGTCTCTGAACATTAAAAGAACAGCCACCGCAGTGTATGAATCTTGCTGTAATGATTTTCTTGTCTGCTCACATGTTGGACTGTAAATTGGGGGTAGGTCCAGCCTCCAACATGGCAGGCTACTGAAGGTAGATGGAATGTCTTAGAGTTAGGTGTGAAATCGATCCGTATGAAAGACAGGATCCACAGGGCTAAATAGGCGAGGTGGACATTGGTATTGGTGTTGTAGCACTGTTTATTGATCGTCTGTCTCTCACTTCCAGGTAAATAAGAGAACAGGTGTTACTGAGTATAGACATGTTCTAATGACGTGATACATAATTTAAAAGCAAAATATGTTGAACATATTTTATTCCTATTTCAGCTCGTTACACGTTCTGTTTTATTGATTCGTCTTTTCTCGGAACTTCAGGGTGAATAATTGCATACACTAATACCTCCGTGTCTTTGAGTCAGACATCACAGAATCTGACCATTCTGAGAGCTGGGGAAGAACTGATTTCAGAGGTTAGTGTTCCTGCGGGCTCCTCGTCGCTGTTCAAATTCCAGACGTGTCTGCGGTCCAATCTGTCAATCTTCAACATTCTCATTAGCTTGTGTATTCCATAGCCTGTGAGCCATCTGGTAGGAGTAGATCTTTAACCTTAACACCTCACTCTCAAGACTCCACAGGTTGAACCTGTTTGCACTCCCATCCAGAAGATACTTCCGCTCACATTCCCCAGAGGAGAACACACAGCAGACTGGAGAACATCCTGGTGACCTCATGGACATAATGTTATGCAAAGATTTGATTTGTAGCGTCGTAGATTTAGCGTTATTAAACCTCTTGTCATTTAAAAAATGTACTTTAAAATCATTAGGAAACTGTTTCGCGAAGATTCATGAAATGTATTTCTTGATGCATGCCGTACACAACACAATGCAGTGCTGATAGAATTATGCATATAATAGCTATTTGCTTTTCAATCATTCATTCATACACAGTAGTCATTCAGGTCATTGTGGCAGCTGGGTGTGTTTTTTCTACCCAAGACTCTTAGTCTCATCTAGAAGGCTGAGTGCTGTGCAAAACAGCGCTGGTGAGCTGGACAGCATGGCATGGGATAACACTGCCATCTTGTGTGCATCTCTATAAAGCTGCTTTCTAGGGAAGTTCCCCTTGGCCACACTAGTTCCTCCACTTCTGAAGCAGATGGAGAATGACTGTTTGGCCCCACAAATAAACCCCCTCTCTGGGTGATGACTCTTCCGTCCTACCTGGTGGGTGGGAGTCGGAGAGGGAAAGGTGCTGAATGTCCTCGCGTGTCTTTTTCTCATCGCCAGACATTCTTTAGAAAGAAACTGTCTAGCTGTGCACCTCAGTGCCCTGCTACACTGTAGGACGCTTGCTGTTCTCTGTGTGTGTTCCCTGCTGATTGTAATAGAGGACAAGGCCATTTATTACAGAGGTGGGGGGATAGGCTCAGGACTACAATTAAGGAGAAAAACACCCTTGCGCTTGTAAAGTCCGGTAATGTGACTGGTTGGATGATGGATTCTGGGTAAATGAGTCTTGCGGGCCCGCGAGCCTCCTCATTATCTCGAGCAGGTTGAGAATCTATCATGGAAGTAAATTAGAGCAGAGCTACAGTAGGGCTCGCTTCAGGGATGCTGTCAGATGCACAGGGCTGTATTGTATTTAATGCTGGCCACCCACTGGTTTAGGCTTCTAGGTTATTTATTGATGATTGGCAGTGTCTCTGAGGTGTGCAGTGCATGTCAAGCATAGTCTCTAATAATGCTGCCCTACCTGGAAGATGAGACACTGAGTTCTGGTGACAATCTTTCAGTTAAGACTTGATATCTCACAGGCACCAGTGTTCATCTCAGCACTGCATCCCATGTAGACATGGTGTCCTTCACAGTCCAAGCAGAGGAATGTCAATGAAACCACACTTCTCCTGCTTCGACATACAGAGTGGTTCTAAAATGAGCTATGGTCAAGCTTCAAGCAAGCTCCTGTACTAGTTGTGTCTTGTGTAAACCCAATTAGCTAATCTATGACTGTACACACAGATCACGTCTGCCTGCGAGTCTGTACACTGCACAGGCACCGGCGCCAAAGGATGAGGTCATCTGTGATCAGCAGTGACTTGTCTTGTTGCCATGGAAGTGTACGTGTGACAACCGGTTGTTGTGAAACGATCCAACTGAATTACCTTAGCGACTGTGCTCAGTAATACCCAGGGGGCCGTGTTCTAGTTGCTTACAGTAGCAAACACATCTCCATTACTCAGATAAGTGACAGGGAAAGTAAATAAATAAGCATTAGCCTTCAGGCCCAGTGTCCTTTCTCAACGGACATCATTTGACGTACATAAATTCATTCCATTGCCTGCAAAATGCCAAGCAGCTGAATAATGTGCATCATTAGAATGGACGCAACTTACTTAGATATGGAAATGGGTGGTTATTCCAATACTATAGAATGCAAGATGTGATTACGCATTCTTCGTTCTTGCATTCATGTTTTTATTGTGGACGATTTGGACATTTGGAAATCTTCTTATGCATATATATCACATTTTATAACAGTGAAATTTGGATTAGAAATAATTTTCGATTTTGTTTATGAAACTATATTGAGATTGATTAATGTATAAACCTAGGAATAGGAACTACAGTAGTACATTTTATCCGTTCTTATGCATAAGAAATGTACTTTAGGCTACATTACAGTGAATCCTACAATAGCCTACCTTCCACGGTAAAGGTGGAAGGTAACACATTCTGGTAACATTGAAAATATCCCTAAAAAATATAGAGCTAATCCTATTTCCTAAAAAATAATCATACGCTCTGTCAAAGATGCCATGTCCCCTCTATCATTTTCCATTCACTTGGATTTATCTAGGTAATCCAGGTTTTAACATTGGCATAAATGTTACTGGCGTGTAAACACCTCACACCCTTGCCATGACGTTTCTTGAGACAACTTTTCCTAATTCCCCATGGCAACATGTCCTTGATTTACCGTGATTGAAGACACCGGGACCAGTGGCACATTGAGAAACAGTTAATCCCAGTGAGTTTGGGACTGGAAGCAGATACGATAAGAACATCATTATCGTATTGCAACGTTTTTATTGACATCATCCGCCAGGAGGTTGTGGGCTGAGAGCGTAACAGACTGCCGAGCGAGCCCAAGGAGATGGGGATTCACACGTCCATGACCGCCGTCATCCTTCTCGTTATCACTGCACAGATATGCTAATCCAATACCGACCGGGATGAGTTAAACTGCCAGGTTGCCCTTTTCATCAGAAGCTCGGGTAACCAGGTCTGCCAGTGGAGACTGACAGAATTATAATCGCATTGCCATGTTAAATAAGAAGGAAATATACCTTTGAGGCGCCGAAGGTGTAGCATTGGCGTTGAGACCCAGAAAGTCCTAACAGGTTACGATTAATTACATAAGGGTTGACAGGCAGTGAATACATGCAGTGTATGTGCGTATGGTGTGTGTGTGCGTGTGCGTGTGTGTGGGTGGTGTGTGTGTGCTAAACTCCCATCAGTGCGCCATCATCACTAATGACATGTGGTAAATGTGGTATGTGTGTAAATTGTGCATATCCTACAGAATAAAATGTGCTATGGCTAAAGGTTTAGTGTACAATTGGCCCATACATTAGCACAGGTACAGGTCTGCACACCAAGGCAGCCATGATTGTGAATATATTAGTTTAATAACATGAATACACATGCCAATAACATACACTGCATGGCACAAACGTCCCTGTGTAAAAAGAACATGTTATCCAAACCAGACGTGACTGATTCATACAAATCACAATTCCTTAATTTCTTTTTGTAAGCAATCAGAAATCTGGGGGGGAAGGGGGACATGTAAATGAGGTGACCAAGGCCCCCCCAGGCCTCCTCGTGGCTTCTCTACTGCCCCAACATAAATCTACCAGTCAACAACAAGTCAAATCGTTTGAAGATTTTTTTAAAGCTGTAGGGGTCTTTCAAATAAATTGGAGAGAAGAAACCCTAGATTGCCTGTTTCCTCATCTCCTCTGCAGCATCCAGCAGACAGACAGACAGCTGGGGTGCTGGCTCATTCATCTGAGCAAGCAAGCCCTGAAATAGTGTTTTTACTAGCCATGATTCAGGCAACACAGTGTTTAGACAACACTCCTTATCTGGGCTCTTAAGACCTCCAAGTGTAGTATTCCCCAGTTCCGATTTTACACACACATGCTCCCACACACACATATACACCTAGACAGCTCAAATAATACTGTAAATTATGCTCTCGCTTCTTGTGTTACCATAGTTGACTGGATGCGCCGCATTAATCCCACCCATTCACAGAATCCCTTCCTGTATGAGAAACAGGAGGTCCCGCCGGCCCTCCAGGCCTGTCCCTGTAAAGACAGAGACAGGTGCAGGATTACACACTGGAAGAAAAGAGCTCAGATCGTCGTCTGGAGCTTGGCTGGGGCTGAAGAAGGCAGGGAAGCAGGTGCTCGGCGCTGCACCCCTTTCTACACCCCCCCCCCTCACCCTCCCCATCCCTCTCCCTAAAAATCATTGGCTTTGTTGTGATGGTGGTGGTGGGGAGGCACATTTCCCATCTATTCAGAGAGCCTGAGCCCGTTGGCAGCGTCTGGTGCTGTAATTGGAGCACTCGGGCCAAAAACCCAGAGTGGATGTGTGTCACCCGGCGCCCCGCTACCAAGGTAACGGAGCAATGCACAGCCCCTACCAGCTCCTCCCGGATGCTTTTGTTGTCAAGGACTGACCCCCCCCTCCCCCTTCCCTCCCCAGGCTGGCCCTCCCAAGAGACTCTGCCTATCACGATTGGACCCAGGCTCTAAACCTCCCCAATCTAAGGCCCGCTCAAATAAATGAGAAATTACAGCCAGAAAATGAATGTGGAAAAAGAAAGGGAGAGAAAGACAGAATGTGTGTGTGTGTGGATGAGTCTGTTTGGAAGGGATTGAGAGACCCAAGACCTGTCTTACCCATCTACCCCCAGCAGGACTGTGGACCGTACTAGCCTCTCTTTCATGTTGACTAGGGCCTGTTTGTTAGTGAGACCACAGCAGGATCTGAACTCAACCCAGGCTCAGATCCAAGAGAGCAGGTGCACATCATCCAGGACTGAACCTGGAAACACACTCTGACACACAGTCACATCAGAACCACAAGGGAAGTGGACAGCTCCTGCCAGGTAAGAAAACCGCATCGAGCCAATTCATTACTGGAAACTCAAGAGCTTCCTTTTACCAGATCAGTGGGTGAATCGGATGTTAACCTGGGTCCAGTGTCTGCAAGGTTGACATTGTTCTTTGGTCAAGGCTGTGAAAGCTGAAGCTGAGGAATGTCTGGATCTTTCTACGCCTTTCAATAGAATTGGGAGTTGTAGGCATTCAAGAGTCAGCCTAACGTACAGACAACAAATAACTACAAGTGTTCAACTCATATTTCTCTATTGTCGGTGGCAATCATTTTCTGGCTTCAAGCATATAAAATAAGCACAACTTAATGATGGATGGGTTTGTGTCCTCGTAAGTAATGTTGTGCCTGGAGAGCCTATTAGGGATCAAGCCATATATATCACCTGACTTCTCTGACAGATGACCCCTCCCAAACATCATTAGAAATGTTCAAATTAAAATGGGGTTGCTTAAGGTGCTAACCTGATTATTCTTCATCCCGAAGCTTTTCTGTCTTTTATTAAATGATTACACGGCCATTAGTAAAGGTTCTCATAACCTGATTTGTGAAGGGCAAATAAAATAGATAGCCCCTGGCTGCAATCTTATTATGTCATTAGAGCGTAGAGGGATATGCTTACTTTACATACCAACCAAATGCAAATCAATCTACAGCAAAGGCCAAACCTGATCACAACAAGAGCTCCCTGCCGATAACATGCAGTCGTCCAATACTTGTATGTGGATGCCATGAAGTACGTTCACTGAAATTCACCAAATTCGATGACATCTTCAGTCCAGGCTTCAACAGAGCGACAACAGGAACTGAACATGGATCGTCGTGTTCCAGTTCCAGAGCTGCTTGCCCAAGCTGGGCTCAGTTCTTCCAGCAGACTGGACATCCCACATGCCTGTCCTGGGAAGCAGCACTTGCAGCTCGACTGGAGGACTGCCATAGGAGTGACATAAGAATCAATATGTTGAAGAATGGAGAAAAACACAAAAGTAAAGGTTATGTGATGGATAGCTAGCGAGTCATACTGACTCATCCATCACGCTGCTGTTGTCAAAGAGTGGCACCAAGCTAGAAAAGGGCTTTCTGGCCAGAAGAAAAAAAAACTGGTCATCCCACACCTTCTGCTCGGTAGAATACATCCATCAAAAAGAAAACGTAACAGAACAGGTCACGATGGATGTTACGATGGGGGTTGAAATTCAGAAGCCAGGTCACGTTCAGTGGACCGTGCTAGACTGGCCATGCTTGACTCATTCAGTCTTGTGTTATCTATCTGCCCTTATTGGATGTAATTCCGAGACACCTTCCACCCTCCTGTTTGTGTGTGCGCTCTACATTGGAGGAAATGTAGAAGAACAATGGTTGTTGTACCACACTGACAGTAGGTGTCAGCATTGTTAATAGAACGGCCCAGACACAGTGGCCAGGGCTCAGTCATGAAGACATGTTGCAGAATACAGGTCTGTCTCATTCACTTTCTTCCCCTTTCTTATGCCTTACACATCCTTATAAATATGATACAAAAGTATATGAACGCATGATAATACTTGTTTACCGTAAAAGCTGAAGCATGTAAAGTTCTCCAGTACTGCATGTACAGCTAAGATATTTTACGTTACATTTACAACTCACCTGGAAAATAGTGAATACAAAACTAAACCTACTGTAACTTGTTGGTGTTTCCCTGACAACGGACACATGTCAGAGAACATGAGAGCCAGCCTGGAAGCTGAAAGGCAGGGCTTAAATCAGCTCTTCACATCTGCGGCTACAGACCTGACTGGCACTGCTCTATCACACGAGTGCCAGGTAAACTGATGTTAAATCATGGAAATATACTGTGTTGGGTTCTTTGTCACTGTAATGTTTTCTGACTGACTGCCTTATTGGGTGTCCTACAAAATGTTATCAATCACCTGTACATTTGGATTGCATGTTTTTGATTGTGCTCAATGCTGATATTAAATGGGTGACTAATGTATTCGGTGGTACAATCAGATGTCGTTGTTTTTCAACTAAATTACTTCCTGGATCATAGATCGAGCTTGCGCCAGCCTGTGCCGATCCCTCCCTGCCTCTAATGAGATCTGCCGTGATCAGCCATTACAGGAAGTTGATTATCCAAGTGGCATTCTGCACACGCTCACAGGGAACATCCTGAAGGTGACCTTTTCCCGTAACCATAGAAACCACTCTCGTTTCTGAGGAGCACAGCTTGTACACTGACAGGCAGAAAGAGATAGAGCGGATAGAGCGAGCGAGAGAGAGAGAGAGAGAGAGAGAGAGAGAGAGAGAGAGAGAGAGAGAGAGAGAGAGAAAGAAAGAAAAAAAGAGAGAGAAAAAGAGAGAAAAAGAGAGAGAAAAAAAGAGAGAGAAAGATGCAGTGAGAAAGAAAGACAGACAAAGAGGCTGAGAGAAAGAGGAAGATGGAGAGAAACTGAGGGAGAATGAGAAAATGATGAAAGAGCTTATCGCAAGGGCCATTATCTCCTAACAATGAAGCTTTGGCATGCCAGCCCATGAGGCGTCTTCCCTGGGTGGTGTGAGGTGAGGCTGGCTCGGGACACAAACACAGCAATTCAAGATCAAGACCAACCTTCATCTAAAAGGATGGATTGGTCTTGCTGTTACAATGAGCCTAATTTTCCTGTTTCCTTGATTTTACAGTTATTTTTATAACGCCAAGACAAGATGAATTTTTGTATTAAGTGCTTAATTTTTTTATGGGTTGGTGTATTTACAAAATAATATTGGCCTGGCTGATTTGATGTATCTTACTCTTATGTAGTTTGATGCCAAACATCTTGCTTTGAAAAATAAATAAAATGTCAGGGTTGTATTACGGTAGTTCTCTTTACAACCCACTACCAGGTAGAAAGGGAATTTCCAGCAATCTAGAACATCGAACTTAAGATCCACAAAGACCAAACCTTTCCTTTGCAAATGCAGGTTATAGACAATAAACTCATTATCAATCTCACCACGTATTCATCTACTGCCAGCTACCACAACAACACATCTCCAACCACAACACACATGGTGTCTTCTGAGGCTACGTGTCTCCCAGTGGTTCCAACCATGGACGTTGATTTGTGAGGGATGTTCAGGGCTGGCTGGGCCTGTGTCAGTGACTCACTGATGAGTCATGCTCGATAATATCTTCACAGGGCTACATACAACACTGTCCTCTTAAGATGTGCTTTTCTGACCTGCAGTGTTTTCCCAAACACTGGACCATGGGTTTCCTGAATGGTGAAGGACTGGTCTGCTGGTATCCTTTGGACAGTTCTTTTGTTCCTATGACATTCTGAGTCATCTACGGCAGGAAGGCTGTGATGAGAGTTGACCTCTAAAGGTGTGTCAAATGATGGTTAGTCCAAGATTTAGAAGAAAGAAAATATAGAGGTAGTTTAATTTGTCCTTGGCTGGTACCACCCCCACACTGATAGAGAGATAGACACACACAGTTCAAGTGTACTAGTAGATAAGATTAAATACCAGGGAATGGGTGTAGCTCAGTGGTAGAGAGTTTGCTCGCAAATCAATTGGTCAAAGTCAAAATCGCCCTTGTACATCGCTTTGGACAGAAAAAAGCATCTGGTCAAATTTAAATGAAGCCTGTCCAGCCTAAAAGGAATCCTGTTTGTTCCTTTTTGTTCCTAAATGTCTTTATTGTCCATCTCAGAAGGCCTCCCCTCCCCAAGTAGCTATGCAGTGACTAAGCTTCACTACACGTCAATGGCAGCTCTAAAAATAGTCTGCCTCTGGAATGTGGCCTCAATTCCATCGTTCAGTTTCTCTGAGAAACTGCTAGAGGGTGTTTATGTGGGAATGTTCCATGGAATGTTCCATTATTCTCTTTTTCTATCAGGCTTAATTGACCGTGACATTATCTGAGATGCTAAAAGATGGTAAAGCATGTAGCATTCATTACAGCAGGTTGACTTTCGTAAATGAATAACTGAGAGGTGGGCTGTCTCTACAGGCCACATGTAGTTGTTTAGGTCCTATCTGTCTGAATTCCAATGACTAACATGAGGAAACATAGTTAACCTTTTATACATTTACATAAATTCACGGATTTGCCTACTGTCTTTTCTCCACACTTTTGGGTATAATATCTTACATCCATAGTCCATAGCTAAATTGTTGCAATGACCTTCGAAATAATGGCCTCTTGGTTGCCAGTCTCTTGCCAGTCACAACCGCCTCCGCTTTATTGTACCGTAACAAGACAGCTAGATCATTGCGCGTGCGCAGTGTGCATTGTGAACATCTGAATCATCGATGTGCAGACCGAGAGGCGCGAGCTCTGGAGTGATGGGACCCAACTGAAGGAACAGGACCGAGTGACCACTCTCCAAACCTGGTTATGACAGGTAGTCTATTCTTTCATAAAATTCGGTGTATTACTAAATTGTGTGCAAATAAATGTATCACATTGCATTTGTTATGTAGCGCGGTTAGGTAGAAGATATTGCCTGAACGCACTTCAGATCTGCAGGTTAAAACGTTAGAAAATCCCCTGACCTGTAATTTTAACCTTCACATTGAAATCCGTCGATTTGTACGGAATGTATATTCAATGAACTTGGCGAAAAGGAGTTAGTTTCAGGATATAAACCGAATGTAATGTTTTACTTGACTCAATCTAAAATATGTCCACTAAATGCGCTCATATATACACAGATTATCCATGTCTGTATAACGTGATCGGTATAGTTAACTATCTACAATTTACGTTTAAATGACGTTAATTCATCATTATCTACAAATAATGAAAGTGGTGTTTATTTGCGTCTCAAGGGAACACGACGAACGTCTGCTCTTAGTATGGCGTCATGTATTACGCCTGTGTCGAGAGCATAGATTTAGCACCATGGACAGCGTTTAGTGTAGCATTCTCCCGAGGAGAAATGCCACTGTAAAATAATCTATTGTAGTCACTTGTAAATCTGGATAGATTTATACTAGACTTAGATATGGGCAATATATTTGTATTATTATTGTTATTATTATAATATCACAAGCTGGATCAGGTGTACTCATCTAGCATACACGTGACTGAATAGATTCAAGTCATGGGTCTTTGTTGACGTGGAAAGGCATTTTCTTCCACTGTTGAGTGATTCAAGAGGATGTTTGATATGCAGTCCTTACAGTTATTTGCTTCTATCAAAACAGACATGATATATTGAACATCCAGTACTGTGTGTTCCTCACAAATGCCTCCAAAACATATTGACAAGAAGGTAGGCAAAGGCCTACAGTACACAACCATAAAAGTTCTCATATCCTGTAATGTGCATTGATCCTAACACCGGTTTATAACTAATCCTGCACTCTCGTTTCGTGCAGTACACACAAATAATTCAGCAGTGACGTAGGCTACGGGGCCATGGCCCACTGTTCTAGTCTCAGGAGGAGGCTGACTCATCCGTCAGCTTCCCCCGGCAGCAGCTACACATTTAGCTGCAATGTAATTAACATGTTCTACAGGAAGCACAATGTCTCCTGTGATCTCCGAGCTGAGAGGAGCTCAGGCAGGGAGAGGCTGTGACTCCGGTCCGGCTCATGATCTTCGCGCGTCGATCGCGTCCACGCTGTCCTCTCTCTGACTCGGTTAGGGAATGAAGAGACGAACCGCGAACCTCTTCACGAACCGCAACGCGACATTAGGATCTCGGATCCCGGAAAAGTAACGACAATGATCTGAGGGATATGAATCCTTGTGATGATTCCCCGTCTGCCTTGTTCTCCTAGCGGGCAGGCTACCTTCTGCCTCGTCCCCAGGACAGACAGCCCTCATGCTTGACTAGCCAGATCAAACACATGGCAGGTGTTGGAGATGCCTGGGCTCAGGACTCTTGCAGGCATGTTGTCATGTGTACCATAGCGAGACGCACACGGCATCAGTCGAGGTTTCTCCTCCGTAGGACTCGGACTCCCACGTACTCGTCGGCGGGTGTCGCGTCCACCGTCGTCGCGTATGAGCACGAGTAGAACCCAGTCGGTTTTGCGGAAACGTTGCCGCTCTGTTGTTCGTCCGAAGAAACCTCAGGGAGTTGGGTGTTAGGGAAACTCTGGTCTAGCTCTCACGCTGACCGTGGAAAAGAGACGAGAGCTAACGCTCTGGGAGAAGCGTGGCTCTGTGGCTGGATGACTAACAGCTAAGTGTACAGTGTGGGATGTGTTTATCTTGCTTTGGTCGATTTGCGCATTGGGAGTGAGCATTTGATTTTCCGCTTGATACTACTGTAATTCTCAAATGATTCGGACGATAGGAAAAAATGTTACAATTTTTTTCTATGAGGGCTTTATATTTGAACATTTTGTAACTGTGCTAATGAAACGACATTACTACAATGGCAGACGCTTGATCTTGAGAGCTGTTTGTAGGACTATGCACGTGTGTGTGTGTGTGTGTGCATTTTTATGCATTTTGTCAATGACAACAGATGTTGTGACCGAGTATATTTCTTTGTCTCTTGTGTGTTTGTGTTTGTTGTTGTTTTCCCTGTATTCTTCAGATGTGAAGCATGACTACCTGCTCAGAGATCTGTGGGTCGGAGTATGCTGAGCACGGTCAGGGCGCGGTGAACAGCCAGTACCAACGCTACGGAGTCCGCTCGTACCTGCACCAGTTCTACGAGGAGTGCACCGCCTCCATCTGGGAGCGCGATGAAGACTTTCAGATTCAGAGATCGCCGAGTAGGTGGAGCTCTGTCCTCTGGAAGGTGAGCCGGAGCCCAGCTTCATCGCGACGCTCTCCGTTCCGAGTGTCGCGTTGGAGCTGACCCGAAATATACTTTTCCCCGTCTTTCCCCCTCCCCCCAGGTCTGTCTCGCTTTCGGAACCCTGATCCTGGTCGCGGGCCTCGTCATGCTCCTGATTGGCTACGTCACGCCCGCCAAGATCGAGGCGTTCGGCGAGGAGGAGCTGCTCTTCGTGGACAGCCACGCCGTGAGCTTCAACCGGGCTCTGGACGTCTGCAAGCTGACGGGCGCCGTGCTGTTCTGCGTGGGCGGCACGCTGATGGCGGCGGGGCTCCTCCTCTCCGCCTTCGCCAAGAGCTACTCCAAGGAGGAGCTGTACTTGCAGCAGAAGTTCAAGGAGAGGCTGGCTGATCTGCAGGCCACCGTGAGCCCCATCACCAGAGCCCCCACCCCTGGAGAGGGCAAGGTGCCCATCACCCTGTCTAAAGTCCAGAACGTCCAGCCCAGCTCAGAGACCTGACAGTCGACATGAAGATAAGACGTGCTAGTCGGTGTGCTTGAGGCGTGCGTGTGTGTAATTGTGAGTGTGTGTTCCTCACAGTCTTCTTTTCTAAGGTCAGCTTACTTGGTTACTCACCTGGCTCCAGTCTGTTGAAGTGTTTAAGTAGCAGTTCGCCACGCCATGTTGTCTCAGATGTCAGGAAGGACAAAGCCACCATAGAGGCCAGGGTTGGAAGGTCTTGACACATGACCGTCCTTCCTCATTTCTGTTGACAAATCAGTCTGCATTCAGGCTGTCAACCAATCTGCAATCAGGCTGTAATTTAGACCTGTGATGAAAAGCACATGCTTTCTACCATCCTGTCACGTCAGATCAGATATTTCCTTCATGGGAGTGAGGAAGGATGAATGCTTGTACAGATATTTGGACAGGGATATGAAATGTTAGCAGCCCTGAAACAATCTGTCCGTGTCTTTGGTGAGGTCATGCTGTCTACCTGGAGCAAAAGCACACGCAAAGTCATTGCCAGGCTATCATTTCACCTCTCGGAAACCCATCTTTTAGTAGGTAACAGCCTTTACATTTATTTCCTTTCACCTAGGATTCGTTAGTGAATGTGAATCAGATGCCTTTTCCATTATATGTGCTTAGATGTGCCATCCGAAAGTTGTCTTTGTAATAATACTCAAACTAGTCTATCATTGGGGAAGGGAAATTACTATAAAACAATCCCCCCAAAATACTGTTAACAGGTATGAAGTCCTATGTATAAAATAACCAATTCTCATAGCAAGGAAAAACATTCTGCAAGAACCAGTTCATCAGTGGTGCACCATACTTACTCAATGTATGCATCTTACACCTCAATAGTCAGGGTAGATGTTCAAGGTTTTCTTCACTTAAATAAGATATTGATTTGTTCGAATTGTTTTGACCTCAATCCACCTCTAACGGAAGTGAAGTTATCAAACGGAGGAAGGCTATCTGGAGAACAAATCGAGGGCTGGCGTCCTGTTTTCCGTTCTCCTGCTTCCAGGCTCCAGTCCAGGAAACCACATGATACAATCGATAGGAACAAGACAGAATGAGAGAGCTGCTGTAACTGTTCACTAGTGTTTGGATATCGCTGGCGCCGTGTCACCGAGTACACTGCTGCTCTCCATTCCTCACCTCAACACTCATTTGCTCACTGATTGAACACATGTCTACTGTTGGATAAAATATGTGTCTGTGTGGTACAGGAAGTCAATACGTGTAGATCATCTTTCATAATGATGATGTAAACGCGTGTACATGACTGCGACACAAAAAACCTATAGGTACAAATCAAAACGTTACTGTATGGTATCGGCTCCGTGTCATGATACAGTTAGCATGTCGAGGTATCACGTACCATTCCATTTGAAACCTTTGATTATCTTCTGAGTGCAGTACTGTACAGTGGGCAGATCCTTGTAGAAGTGGTCAGAACAACTCCTGCACGTAGGTAGGCTGACCTTTCCATGGATCAAATCCCCTTAAACACTGCAGTTCCTTTCTCTTATATTTTTCTAGTTGTGAATACCATCATCCCAGGCTAAACGACAAATCCCCTCTTGAGAAGAACACATCGGACGAGATGTGAGAGTAAACAATCAATAGCATCTTTATAGAAAAAATATGAATCGAGTCCTTCAAGCAGCCAAAAGTTTTAGAACATCAAGGTCATCATCGTCAGGAGGATTATTGTTTTATTTGTGATTGACATTCTAAAACAATCTAAAATTAATCATATTTTTTGGACAACCTTGGCAGTAACCTCTATACAGTATGAGTGATCAGTAGGTGGTTAAACTGTGCTAATACCGTTTAGTGTCATGTTGTAAATACCTTTGATTTCCATGCAGTACTATTCTGTACGTTGAGCCCCGTGTTTCAAACCATTTCTAAATGTGAAAGGTGATCGTTTAGTGAACTCCAAGGCTATATTCGATCGGTGGTTTCTAACTGTTGGGAGTGAAAAGAAAGAAAAAAAAATACAAAGATAAAAGAGATATATTAATGTCTAACGTATATGTCTATTTTTAAATTAAGATATTAAAACTGGAATTATTTGCAGCCTACACTGTGTTGTTTCATCATTAACCCCAATACTGACAGCCGTTTTTCAGTCCGAGCAATTGGAGCTGTTCTGTCTGCATGAACCTTTCAACCACGTTATCTTGCGTAAGAGCTGCTCACTGACGGTGAAACACTGTGTTCCTGTGAGGAGCTCTGGTAGACAGGTTGTTTCCAACCAGTTTGGGAGGCTGGTGGGGTGGCGGGGTTGCAGGATGCAGGATGGATATGGCAGGGCTGGAAATAAACCTTGACAATACTCAGGCGTGCTCGACGATGACTCACAGGTGAACGCTCCTCTCCCTGCGCTCCGTGACTCACCCTCTGAGTTCCGCCCTGGCTTACTGTAGCGAGGCCATTGGGTTCTATCAGACGGTAATCCACTCTGGGAGATTCATAGCGACATGGAGGGTTTAGTTTTGGATGGAGCCTCTACCTGTAGAATCTCTGCGTTGAAGATATAAAGACACACCTCGAGACAGTTTTCACAAAGCGTGTCAGAGTACAACTGAGGATCTAGGATCTGTCGTGCTTGTTAAATGAGGTATTGTACTGTTTATGAGCAGTTAGAGGAGCTAGTCCCAGATCAACACGCCAAGGTTCCATGGAAACAGGGTCAGGAGTGTGCTGCTCATCATGTATTTAACCATGAGAACGTGTTGTTAAACTTAAAAGAACCAGTTGTTAACTCTGCTCCAATGGGATTTTACAACCCAATCAATTTCTTCAATGCAAAGTTCTGACCAATCAAGTCATATTGAATCTGGTATTTTCCAAATTAGACGAAGGAGGTCACAAATGATCTGATTGGACACAAATAGGAAATACTCCAATATGAAACAATAGTGATTGGTCAGTGTAGTGAG
>CAEFZP010000370.1:0-28676 GCA_903064625.1 Mallotus villosus
CCACTCAATGCATCGCACGGATTGACCAGTCGTTGGCCTACTTGGAAAAATACCCATACACTTAACATTATTTTGAATGATTACAAATAAATTACATCGTATATGTTTCTTTTCTTACGTTGAACTTCCGAAGTCTGTAAGAACACATTTCAGAAGACAGTTCAGAAATTTGAAAAATAAACACCATGAGTGTTAAATACAGATCGCGAGGAGGAGTATAAAACGTAGTCAGCGATTGTAATCTAATAAGGTATTAGAGCAATTTATACGTGTTCAAGTTGTATAATATGGAAAATAGTTGGAGGTGCTGGCGATGTCAGAGGGAGGGCCGGCTGCTTATGGCAGTGGGCTGGTATTTTGGACCATCCCAACCCCGTCGGCCCACCGGGGATTCTCCCGGTATGCCCGATGGCCAGTCCGCCCCAACTTGTTCCCAACCACCACAAACATCACATAATTTATCAGAAGAGAGAGAGAGAGAGAGAGCCAGAGAGGCATCATTAGGTTGCATAAAGATGCTCTCATATCTCTGACATATCTAGATAAAATACTTCCTGCTCCAGGAGCACAACAGCAGTGAGGGGCAACTATGGGTGTCTTCAATGTGCGTGAGGAACAGAAAATTGATTACCCTGTCTTAATCAGTACATGTAGTGTTACAACCCCATCCCCTTGAGTTTGTTTTCCATGTCTGTCTGGTTTGTTCTGTGTTTTGTGTTGCGTTCCTGAACGTACCCCGTTCCGGTTGCCGGCCAATGAACCTGCTCCTACCTGTCCCTCGTCAGCAATTAACACACCTGGTCCTGATCTTCATCATCCCTACACTACTTAAGTTGTGGCCTGACATCCAGTCCTTGCCGGACCGTTAGCCGTAGTGCTTGCGTGTAAGCCTTAACCAGTCTAGTCAGTTTGTTTTATTGCTCAGTTTTTTGCTTGTTCTAATCGCTTACCTGTTCCTGTATTTTTCAGTAACTTCACCCTGGAATTCCTTTCACTCCCGCCTGGCCACCAGTACCACAGACCTGCACGTTCGTCACCACCATAAGCCTCCCATCACCTGTACTCACCTATCATCAATAAACATCATTCTGTTTTGAGTCCCAGCCACTCGTGCATAAAAACGGTGTTCATGTATCCAGGTAGCTTCTCCAGCCTCTCCGCCCTGCAAGGCTGGACACCTGGGCTGCATCCCTGGGGGGTCTCTGAGGAAGATATGGAAGGATGAAAGGATGGAAGGAGGAAAGGAGGAAAGGAGGAAATTATGACTTTTAGGAAAAGGACAAGTCTCTTGCACATTTGTCCTCCCAGTCTCTTTTTTACTGACTGTTTGGTCTCCCTTGGCCTAGGATTTTTTTTTGTGTTTCCTGTTTCCCGACAGACCCTAAAAAAACCTGCTGACCCTAGCAGTCTCACTCAGATTGCCAGTTTACACAAATCACAAAAATAATCGGACCAGCTGGCTAAAAGCAGAATTTCCATATCTCTTGAATGCTGCCCTGCTCGACTTTTTAGATGTAAAATTGACTGTAAAACTGTAGAATTATGAACTTTGTGACATGACGTGAAGACGTGGCTGCCGCCCGACTATGCATTCTACCGTTGCAACATCACTCAAGTTTCAAGACTTTCGTGACCCAAATCAAAATTCTGATGTGACAGATCAATAGGGAATCGCTTTCCCTCCTAAAGGCAGTCCTCCTCTACCTTTTTGGTCTTTTTAAATCTTACCATTTGTATAATCCGTGTAATTCTCTAGCCATTATAAAAGCTATCTTTCCTGTTTTTCTGCCACTATGTTGCACGCGCATCCCGAATGTATGTTCTTAATCTATGTCATTAGGTACTGTAAACTGACAAAAAAGGTTTTCAAATAATGATAAATTAATATATAAAGTACGTCGATCTAATGAATACTACAAAGAGTTTGTGTCAAAGCATACATCTACTTTATGGCAACATGGATTAATCCAAGGAAAAAATGCATCTTGATCCATAAATAATAGCTTCTTTCACTCCAACTTTTGTAAATTTGGCTCATGTCCCGATCTTCAAAGCAATTTCATTACCTACACACCATGTTTTAGATATTTTTTGGACTTTTCTGGTTCGTGCCAAGCCATATTTGGGAGAGCATGTGGTAACTAGAGAGCATACAATTTCTGGGGAAATTGTGAGGGTGTGCTTGCTTGGTTGCAGGTGGATCCGTCCCCTTATGTTTTTCCCTTCTAGTGATATTTTCAAGCATTTAGCCTACTCATATTGCATAATTAATTTATAACACCCTTTGAAAGAAGCTACTGTAACAACGTTATCATCACTGGCAATATTTCAGATGTAATCGCAATTCAAACAGTACTGTCTGCTAACTGAAAATATGCCCCCAAAAATAAGACATTTATTTAGTGGAAAATCGCTCATTCATAAAAAGTTCACTAGCGATCATCGTCAGTAACAACGCAAAATGCGATATAGCCCTTTGTGGAGAAGCTGCCCCGGTAAATAGTTTACTGTACATTGTTCGTCTTGGTAGCGATTGCGTTGGTTGAATTCGATGTAACGTTCCGCTGTATGGTTTAGGCTGAAATGTATTATTTTCATGAACAGATTGACACGTTTAGGCTGTGGCAATGAAGTACTGGTTAGTAGTCAGATAGTTTCACCTATTGAAAGACTTTTGATTAAAGGGAGTGCCGAACATGTTCTGTCGCCGTTTCACTTCCTAAACAGCTGTGGATGTTTTTGTTAGATACTGTACTAGTGTGTCTCGCGTAGGCTACAGCGTTGCAGTGAGCTACACTGGTTTGAAACCACAGGTAATTATAATTTCACCAACAAATCGTTTACTTGTAATCTAATGTCATAATAAATCCTACAACGAAAATGTATTTGTGAGGAATGTTTATTTTGACGATTGAAAACAGATGCATCATACTAGACCGCTGTAGTATGTGTTGCCCGGGCAACAGAGGCTAATGTCATGATGCTAATGCTTCAGTGAAATAGTAGACTACTGTTTCCGAAGTAATATCAGCTTATATTATACATTACACTTCACAATTGTGTTTCATATCACAAAGTAAAATGAGTAAATAGTTATCACCCTGGCCTATTTGCTTGTGGCGTTTCTGCAGCTGCCTTGCAGCAAAGCTAGTTAGGCTAGCTATCTCCCAGAAGTTAACGAGTTGCTAAACTAATGTTCTGCTAGAGAGGTAGTCATGCGTGTTTTCGTGACGTTATGACGTTAGTAGCGTCAGTGACTGTGGCTAGCAAATTAGCCTCCGTTAGCTTCACTTTTCTGCACAAAAACGTTGTATCCTAAACTGTGCAACAGAACGTATATTCGAATACAAGCAACTCAATCGCTACCAAGACGAAACGTTTGACACCGACGTTCTCTATGTAGTCCAAATATTGAGGCATCCTTTGGGGTGGGAAAATAAACAATAACTAGAGAGCATACAATTTCTGGGGAAATTGTGGGGGTGTGCCTGCTTGCGTCTGTTGCAGGTGGGTCCGTCCCCTTAAGTTTTTCCCTTCTAGTGATATTTTCAAGCATTTAGCCTAGCTACTCATATTGCATAATTCATTAAGAACCCCCTTTGAAACAAGAGAACACCCTTTGAAACAAGCGAACCCCCTTTGAAACAAGCTACTATAACAACATTGTCACTGGCAATATTTCAGATAGAATCGCGATTCAAACAGTACCGTCTGGTAACTGAAAATATGGCCCCCAAAGCGTAAATACGTTTTACATTAATTTAGGGGGAAATGGCTAATTCAAAAGAAGTTTGCTAGAGGCAAGCTGGCTGCTGATTGTTTGAAAGCGCCGGAAATTAGGACACTACACACTGCCAGTGGGCGACCTAGTCTGACTCTGAGGCTAACGTCAAAACAAGATGCGGTCTCACTCAAATTCCAAGTTTCACACAAATCACAAAAATATGCTGGCTGTCTTCGCAATAATCGCCATATCTTAAACTAAAGAATTTGAGTGAGACCGCGTCGCATAGATATATATCAATGGTGTGTCCTGTCTTCAATGCCACAGCTAAACTTTATGTCAAAAGAAACATTCTAATTTCCGGCGCTAATGTCAAACTTGTGTAGCTACGTTTTGTGGGGCATATTTTTGTATCCACCACCTGGCTGTCTTCACAATAGTCATATCGTCATAACATTGCCCTCTTTCTGTTTTTTGGTTTAAAATTGACTGAACAATCAAATTACCAAAATACTGACACTTTCTAGCATGGCTGCCGCCTAAGACTAGGCGGTCTCACGGGCAACCGCACTCGCTCAAATTGCAAAGACTTTCACGACCTAAATCAAAAATCCGAGATATCAGTTCCACTCAAAATCGCTTTCTCAACAAAGCCAAATTGTTGGGATTTTTGGGGGTTGGTATTTTTCACTCATAATCTAAACTCCAATTTGCGTGCTATTACGAAAATACCACTATGAAACTTTCTAGCATGGCTGCCGCCTAAGACTAGACTGACAAAGATTTTCACGACCTAAAGGCTAAATCAAAAATCCGAGATTTCAGTTCCACTCGAAATCGCTTTCTCAACAAAACTCAACGGTTGGGATTTTTTTGTGGGTGGTATTTTTCAATCATAATCCTAAACTCCATTTTGCGTGCTAGAACGTCTCTATGTATCCATGCCTCGTTGCTAGAGTGTTCTGACGCAGTGAAATAGTACCCTTTGCCGACAAAAGACACTTTTTCCACAAAAACGTTGTATCCTCCTAAACTGTGCTACGGAACGTTCGCGCGAATACAAGCAACTCAATCGGGACCACGACGAACGACGAACATTTCGACACCGACATTGTCTATGTAGTGCAAACATGCATCTTTTTTTAGGGGTGGGAAAAAAATAAAAATAAATATATATGTGAGATTACAAAGGTTGGCTCTGGCGAAGCCTAGAGCACACCCAATAATAAATAAAAATATATATGTGCGATAACAAAGGTTGTGCTCCATGCCGAAGGCAGGGCACACCCAATTATGCATCTTTTGCATTGAGGTTGCCGCAGTGTATCATGTATTTCAGTTTTACTCTGTAAAACTCTATTCACTAGAGTTTTGGCCAAGTCTAAAAAAGATAAAAAATTACAACAAAAGAGAGATAATGCCTACCTACCTACCCTAATTCTTTCAAGGCTGAAACAGGAAACACAACTTTCTTTTCCCTAGGCCCTACGCATGATTTACCCCTTTTCATATATAGCTTAATCGGCTAAACTTATCAGGTAATTGCACGCCCACGTCCTACTTAAAAAGGCAGGAAGGTCGATCACCAAAACCCTGATATTATAACGGTATATGGCGGAAATGGCCAACATTAAAGAGAGAGCGGTGATATTCTCGCCATCGGAGCAAAATCTGATAATGAATTTATACGAGGACCATAAAGCTGTAATAATGGCTAAATCCAACACCGCCACTGCTGCCAGAGCAAGACAGGCAGCGTGGCAAAAAATTGCCGATAAGCTAAATGCGTAAGTTTTGGGAAAATGTATAGGCTCATCTCAAGTGCCTCATTAACCCAATTAGATCAAATTTCTTTAAATGTGCCTGCTGGCAATAGGCTTAATGGAAATTAATCATCGAATGATATCTTGCTTACAGAATAAGTAGGCCTAGATAAAACCAAGGCCAAAGAGTATCTAATTGATACGAATTCATAGACACTTATGATGATGTATGTACTGAAAGCGCTTATTTATCATGTACTATATATGTGCATATGCATGTATATGTAGATGACCATATACAAGTATGAGTTTGAATATGCAAGTGCAAATCTGTGTATGGGCGGATCACAGTATGTATGTAGGCTAGGCTATGTATTATTCAATCAATTGAAGCAGTGAAAAGAAACTGTGTTAGATTCTCTCTCTATCATGAGTCCACTTTAATCATTTCCAACAATGATGATATGTGGTATGGTGTACTCATAACACTGTCATATAATTATGAGTGCTTTCAACCCCCATGTAGTTGCAACCCGGCCACTAAAAGAACGTGGGAGCAAGTTAAAGTGAAGCACAAGAACATCATTCAGGCTGGTGAGTCAATACAATATGTGCCATGGTAATGTATTGAACAGCTTGTCAGTGTCATATCCTTCATATTTTAGCAAACAAGAAAAAGGCAGAGATGCAGAAGACGGGGGGAGGACCCCCAGGTCCAGAGCTAACCCCTGCTGAGGAGCTGGCCCTGGCCAACAACAGGGGTAGGCCAATCATGCAGGGCATAGCTGGGGGCAGCTCCTCTGGAGAGGTGGCGGCAGGAGTAAATCCATATGTCCAAGGTAGGTGCACTTCATTCTATGAGTTTCCTTCATAATTAGTCATTTGGTTAACCATCGTCACATTTTGCAGTGGCCGGAGGTTTGATCACACTCCTGCAGCCACCTCCCAATGTGTTGGTCAGGGGAGAGGAGCCCACTGATGTAAGTTGATATTGCTGCATCATTGTGTAATGATTCGAAACATGTTCATAGCGTGTGTCTTTTCAAACCGAAGGCACTTTCCTACAGTTCCTAATAATTCCTAATTCACTAACAGGAGGTTGGTCTGGACGATGAGGACACACTTTCCGCCTTTTCCAGCGATTTGGTAAATGCAAGTTGTGTTAACTAATACTCCTATCCCACTCAATCCTGGCACTCACTACATCAATGCATTCCTTTAGGCAAATCCTGCTGGACCACGCGTGCCTGATGAGCCTGAGCCTGGCCCCTCTCGCTCTTCGGGAACTGGGGATGGGGAGGTGAGTTCTCATTAAATACCCTCACATTGTGAGGTCTGAGTTTAGTTGGCATCTGACCACCACACTGAAAAAAGTTATGAATGGTTTGTCTTTTTTCCAGACTGACACTGAAGATGTGCGCACACTTTATAAGCGCTACTTGCGTGCCAAAATCCGCCACCTCAACTTGAGCTCGATGAAGCTCGAGTTGGAGGTCAAATTACTAAAACGGCAGCTGAATGTAAGTCTACCCCTGTAAAGCAAAGCTTCGGCTAAAGTATTTGTGAGCTTTGCCATGAATTGTAACTGAACTGAAAATCTGATTTCTTGTGCACCTTCATTTACAGGATAACCAATAAAGGGGCAAAAAATAAAGACTTTATTGTACAACATGGATCTCTTACATTATTCTTCAGCATGTTCCTCTATTCAGAATCAGAATGAATTGAATGAATAAGGATGCAAACTGCAGTGCATTGTGTGCAGGGGTCCCAGAGTCAGTGTGGTGCAGGGGGCTTGTTTGTGAGCCCCTTGTTACATTTACATGTAGTCATTTAGCAGACGCTCTTATCCAGAGCGACTTACAGTAAGTACAGGGACATTCCCCCGAGGCAAGTAGGGTGAAGTTCCTTGCCCAAGGACACAACGTCATTTTGCACAGCCAAGAATCGAACAGGCAACTTTCTGATTACTAGCCCGATTCCCTAACCGCTCAACCACCTGACTCTTGTTTGTGAGTCCATTGGTTTTAATGGACCGGAACCTTTTGCTGGATGGGAAAAGGTGATGGCCAGGATGGGAAGGGTCAGCAATGATCCTGCCTGCTCTCTTGCTGGTCCTGGAGTGGAACAGGTTAGGGTGGGACCAAATGATCTGCTGCAGTCTGCCTTGGTCCTTGGCAGTGGAGGTGCAAACCAGACTGAGTTGGGATGGACTCCCAACTGATGGCTGAGGATGGACTATTATTAATGGGTAACTTAAAAGCAAAGAGGGTGGCTAACCATACAAATGAAACATGCAAACATAAAGAACATGAAATGAGTCCAACATTACCCAAAGTCATCTGGACAGCTATCTGAAATGATGCTGGGCAATTATGTCCCTTGCAGCCGCTCCAGACCGCTCATGTAGATGGATCGGTTCCACATCGTCCTCAGGATGGGCCACGATCACTGGGACCCTCTCCCTCCTGAGTGTGGCCACATTGTGGAGCACGGCACATGCCACCGTGATCGCACAGGCCCTGTCCGGTTCCACCCTCAGCCCCCGCAGACAATTAAATCTGCCCTTCAGTAGGCCAAAGGTCATCTCTATCCGTGCCCTCGTTCTTGCGAGAGCACCGTTGAACCGCACTTCAGGGCCTGGGGCTGGCTCGGGATAGGGGGTCATGAACCAGGGCCTGCAGGCGTAACCCCTGTCTCCAATTAGGAGCCCATCATAGTTACCTAGTATATGATATGAACAATGTTGGATCACCTCTACATAAAATAATCAATTTCTGAATGACATGAGATTTGCTATACCTTGCTCAAAGCTGTGGCATAGTGTGGAGTCTCGGAATATCCGGGAGTCGTGGACAGACCCCGGCCACTTGACCTCAACATTTGTGATCAGGCAGGTGGAGTCACAGATCATCTAAGATGAATTGCAGTCAAGTCATGGGATTTGTACAGTACATGGGTAGCCTACAGCAGGCAATTGCAAGGTCCATGTCTATTGTCAAAGACAAATGATTGTTTTTAGAGCAATGTCATATGAGGAAAATGATGTAATAAGTACCTGCACATTAAGGCTGTGAAAGCCCTTCCTATTCACAAAATCGGCCTCGTTTGGCCCAGAGGGCTTTTTCAGGCGGATATGGGTGCAGTCCACTGCGCCAATGACATTAGGAAACTCTGCATAATGATGATAATGATAAACTCCGTAATGAATAGTGATAGGAATGCATTTTCATGAAATGGTCAAATCTGTATTTACTCAATTACCTGCAATTGCATAAAATCCCTCTTTGATGTCATTGACTGGGACATAGCCTGGGAATATGATGAATGTATTCATCAGCTGGTTGAGCGCCAAGTACACTTTTCTAACAGCAACGCATACTGCGGCTTTGCCAATGTTTTCTGCATCGCCTACACTGTATAAAAATGTACCTGACGCAAAAAACCTCAAGGCTATGCAGAGAGTCTGAAGCACAGTTAAAGCTCTGCTGCGGCGTGTGAGATTTGCAATGTACGGCCCGAGAAGGTCTTGCAAATAAATGAGTCCTTGTCGGCTGAATCGATATCGCTCAAACAGGAACTCATCCGTGTAACTCAAAGGATCTTGGCGATCGCGAATAACTCTATCGGTATGGAAAGCTAATCTAACTAGAATAGCTCCTTCGTCAACTGGGTCTCTCAAAAAGGGAGCTGCCATGGTTTTTTCCGGGGGTGTGGCAAGCTTATCCAGCTACACTTATATTAGCCTGCTCAGGAGCAGGTTAGTGCTAATTGATATGTTGCTATGGTGATTTATCGAAAGTTGCTTCCACGAACCAAAAAGAGGGGCGTTTTTTATCTTAGCCTGAAAGTTAGCTCGCTAAACCGCTTAGCGAGCTACGACGAATACCCCCCAGTTCTCAGGAAACCATCAACAACAACAAAAAGTCCCTTAATCATTAACGATGAATAAAGACTGAGAATGATAGTCCTATGGAAAGGACAAGCAGCTGGCGCTGGGGGTTAGGCCATATGTGTCCAGGCGGCGATGGCTGGACCAAACCCCGTTTGGTTGTTGATCCTAGACTTTCAACAACAGCGTCCACACACTCCCTTTGCCAGGTCTGTGATTTGAGAGAGAGAGAGAGAGAGAGAGGGATGTGATCCTGGCCGTGCCGTATTCACCTCGCTCACGGGGGCGATCCTCTTACTGTAATGCCATTGCCTAATCTCAGACCCGTATCACATAGGGCTCAGAGGGCTATTAAGGCTTTCCGTTAATAGGTTCACCCAAATAGGATCTATTCAAACCCCCTATCCCTGACGGTAAATATGGGCCTCGTTACGCACTGTTTTGAACGGCACGCGGAGGGCCGCTCTCGCCGGTCAGCTAGTCTGGTCCGTCTCCTGACTTTGAAGAGATCTCAGCGTACGACGGGAGGTCACGCGGTCGCTTCGGTTCGGGTGTCTCTCCGATGGCGGAAGCGTCCGAGGTGGATCCAGCCCCTTTGACGCGAGGACCTTTTTGTTCCAACATGGCTCCCGAGTTGGAACCGTTGCTATCTCTCTGACCGACAGTGTTGTGCCTGCGCTGTCACATCCTCACATCACTCTCTCTCTCACTCTCTCTCTCTCTATGTCCTTCCCTCTCCCCCGTGTCTTTAATTAACGATGTTTGGCTCGTGAGCGTTGACACTACCTCTCCTCCGCAGGAACGCCGTCTCAACGTGCCCCACCTCCAACCCGACAGTCGGCTTGAATATCACACTGAGACTAATTATTGGAGAAGGTCTATCTCTGTGAGGAGAGACACGTACTCTCTCTCTGACAAACACACACACACAAACACACACACACTCTCTCCTGACAGGAGTTGCAGACCGGTGACCTACTTGCAGGCCTTGGCTGAGCCAGCAAGCCGAGCCTCTCCCCCGCAGGAACAATGGGAGAGCCTGACCACAGATTTCCGTCTCTATCTCCCGAGTGTCAGTCCACCAGCTCCTGCTGAAACCAACACGGTCCCTCGCCGTCGGTTCTTCCCTTCGACAGTGACGATCCAGTCTCTCAGTATACGCTTGCAATTATCTTGTCAAAGCAAATAGTCCTTTCTCGGTTCTGTTTCATTGGATGGCGTGACACGTTTCCCCCTACAGTGCCCTAAACTGAACTAGGACGCTGTCGAGGCACAGTTGTTATTGAACTCGCGCATGCAGCTACCGCGTTCGACCTCGAGGTAAACGTTACGGCAGTCTCGTTCCGTGGCTTCACACGGAGGGTGCGTAATTGCTCGTTGTATCCGAGGTGCCGATGTCATCCCTTGATTCTTACTATACAATGTTCCTTGACTTCTTTATCTAATTGCCATTCCCTGTCTCCATGTTTCGGGCCAAACACACATGAATAAAACAGTACCTTCGTCTCTCCTGGGCCTTCAATGACTCCCAGGCACATGGAAAATACCTACAGAGTACAATTAGACAAAGAAATCTGATAAGATTAAGCGGCCTATTCAAGGGGTTAATAGCGTGTGAATGAATTTAGCTGAATATGATTTGTTTGTAAATGTTGGATTATTTGGATTAGAAATATCCCTGTCAAATAACACACATGAATTCCGATGTAACCCAAAAGAACCTGTGCCATATGGTTGGAAACCCTTCACTGCGTAATGTGTAACATTATGTATTGGAACTGTACTTACAAAGAAATCTGGTAAAAGTTCAGTTCAGTCATTTACAAACACGACGAGAAGACACCGATGTAGCAGACGTAAGCGAAAGACATAAAGAGCAGCGATGAACGCAGAAGAAAACAAAAACATTCAAACAGCTGAAGGCAAGCTGCTCGGTCCCGAGACATCTCGCCTGATCCAATCGGAGAGCTCGGTTT
This sequence comes from Mallotus villosus, assembly GCA_903064625.1. Lineage (NCBI taxonomy): Eukaryota > Metazoa > Chordata > Actinopteri > Osmeriformes > Salangidae > Mallotus > Mallotus villosus. The sequence goes on from CAEFZP010000370.1 coordinate 11,356, forward strand.
GTGGTGTAACTGTGACATGAGTCAGTCGTGAACGTGTCCATATGGCCACCGTCCACAAACTGTCCCGTGTCCAACGCAGGCCACGGGATGAGTTGTCCGGGTTACGCCCCTCGGCCGTACCTCTGCCAATCACCGTGATAGGGAGCAGGAGCTCAGGGAAGGAAACACGACTGACAGGTAGAGTCAGAGTCCCTTCCTCCACCCTCACACCCGTTCACTTCATTGAGGACGAGTCGTGGGCAAACTTGGCTCCGTGCCGGCCACTACAGCACCAAATGGCCAGGCGCGAGTCATTGCCTGTGATGACGAATCCCCCGTTTCAACCTGGACGGAGGACCGAGCCAGCTCGAACTGGAGAGCTCGGGAAAAAGCCTCTGAAAGGGCTCGACTGTACAGCGTCGTCGGATGCTAAAAAACAAAGGAATCGGGTGAATTCCTGATCTCCGCGGCGTATATGGAAAGATACCGAGGTGCATTGTGGGGACGCTGCTTGTCGGAGCCAGCTGTCTTTACACCCAGGCCTCTGTTGAGGGAGGGGGTGATATCTCGTGGACACATTCCAGTCCAGGCACTGAGGAGGGGGGGGGGAGGGGGGGGGGAGCAGGGATGCGCGAGGAGACGACGTGCTCTGCCAAAGCAGCCATGTTCTCGGAGTAACACACAGCTCCAGAGAGAGACAGCGGTGGAATGGTGGCAGTGAGACAGCGTCGTAGCGACGGGCTTAACCTCAGTGTGGGCCAACCTGGGGAGAAGCGCTGCCAACCAAGTCGGCCATTTTCTCGTGAACCACCAGCACTATGACTATAGGAGAACGCAGGAGGGGCAGACACTGCGGGGACCTGAGATAAATCGTTGCCATAAATGTTTGGTTTCCTCCTTGTTTCATGTCAGAGCTCAGAGCTGAACTTCGTGGTCACGTGGTTTGCTGCAGGAACATGATTATCGTATACAACATGACAATATTAAACCTCTCAATGACACCACCTACTTTGAAATGCATTATCAACACGTTCTTAAAACATTTGTATCCATACAATACAGACAATAGACATATGTAACATAATATAATATAATAATACTAATGATAACTACAGATAAACAAGATCAAAAAGGACGGGTTCCCTTCGCCTATATGATGATTAAGGATGATGATGACGACTAGGTCGACAGAGCAATACAGCATTTTGTGTTCAAAAGCATTCAAGTTCTTTCCTCCATGGTTCACTAAGAACAATATTCATAGACAATACTTCTGGGTTATTAAGAATGCCTGTCAAGTATTTTGTTTAGCTCATAGAACACGCTGTGTGCTATATTCAAATTATATAATTGTTCTTCAATCTGAGCCATGCTGCCTGAAGGGCATAGCCCACTAATATCTTAACAACATAGCTTGCTGTAAGCAGATGTTTTTCTTATCTATTAAACAATAAGTAGAAATGGAAGATGCAAATAGCTATAATCTTACTAGAGCATGCCAGGATCTACATTTTTCGCGAGACCAGTTGTGGAGTAAAGAAGTATACCGTGGAAAGGTCAGAGCAGGCTGAGGTGGTGCACGCTCGTAATGCAGCCTATCCTTCCATGATTGGTTCCCCCCAAAGTGAAGGATCCCATGTATATTACGTATTCACTCCAAATAGATAAGTGTTCAGAATGGAATATTTATGATTGTATTTGAGGAATTGTATTCATATGTATTAATGACAACCCCTACCACAGTCCTCTTTATTTCGATACCTTCGTTCCACATCTCCATCCTCCCTGCTCTCTCTTATACACTGTCCTCCTCACTCAAAGGCTCTTCATTAGGTACAAGCAACAGAAAACAGATATCCCACTATAAGGGCATCATTTCCAACGTCCATAAAAAGGTTGAACACAACGCATTCATCAGGCCAGACTACAACTTAATAGTTCCATGATCAAAAGCGTTTCGTTTTTTTGAAAATCCCAATTAAACGGACCAGCATGTTTTTCGACGAAGCCCACATACATGTAAGAGTTCCAGGGGCAGCTGAACATCTCATCAGAGCTGCCGTTAAGTTGATGGCTGTTCTCCAACTGCACCCTCAGACCCATTTCCCTGTGGCCTCCGTCCTGAAGTATGTCTTTGATCCAGGACCCACAGACGCGAACCCTAACACAGGCCTCTCTGTCCTCTTCTCAAATTGAGACAGGAGGTCGTTAAGAGGGACGGGGGACATCGGCGTGGGTTCGTTTTCCTCATGCGGTTGACCCATGGAACTATATGCTCAAACGCGTGGCTCCGCTCACGGACTGTACAAAGGAAATGATTGGATACATTTAGCCCTTATGGACGTGATAAACAGCAAACGGATTTAGTTTTGTCCATTTAAATTCACAAAAGAACGCAATGAACAGTCTTCCGCATACACTGTATTTGCGTTGACCCTTGGAAAGACGATTAAAAACACTTGAATTATTTTTAAGATTCTGCAAAGGCCAGCATCAGATGATTTTTTAGCAAAACTAGGGTGCATAGAAAGGCCTTTGGTGACACCATGTGGCCACATGTGGTCATTAAGAATTGTGTCAATCTTATTTAGCTTTGTTAGTGCTTGCTTCATTATAGAAGTCATATTTTGAAAAGGAAAATATTTGAATGAACCATCTGAACCTTCAGTAGTGGAGTACAGGTTTGTGCACACGGTGTTACCTGAACCCTTGAATATACTTTGGGATCAATATAGGGAATTCAGTATAGCTAGGTATCACATCATAATTACAAAGTGGATTAAATAATTTGACGATATCTAGAGCTAAATATTGCATGTGCAGCAGACTGTATGAGTCACTATTCAGTGACATTGACTCCCCTGTTCATCCAAGTCAAGAGACAGTCCCAACATGCCTTTGAAAAAGGATTCCGTTTATTTACAGTGTTTCCTGAATTAACAATAAAAATGTTCAGAATTAGACGCCTCTTCTTGTGGCATCACTTCGAAAATATGGAGGACAGTTTGGGACAAGTGTTGTCTGTTTATGTGTTACATCGGAGCTAACTTGGCAGCTTTGGCAGAGGGCGGAGGGATCTGCAGTAATACGACTCGTCGCCTTCCTTCTCAGTGACTCTCCCCTTTCTTGCCCACAACCTAGATTCAATGAAAATAAAATACATTAAAATAGAAATGTATGCATATTCCACCGACTTAAACATGCAAGGGTGTACACATTTAAGCACGTTTCCGTCAAAGAAATTGGTTTATAGTCCAACTCACAAATACATATTGTGAATTCAAAAACCCGGTGACGGTAGGTCTTACCCTTTTGAAGTCGTTCATGTTTGTCGCTTGTACAGGGGTCCCGATGAACGTCAGGTAATTGATTTTTGTTGTCTCCTCATCTCCTTGGTTTGACTTGATGAATAACTATTTAAAACACACAAAAAAGTAGTTACCATCTTTACACGCAGGCCAACCCATCAGAGCTTGGTTAGAAGCTGCTATGCCCATATTCCACCACTAGGTGGTGATCTTGTATCGCATGTACCCGACGGCGAAACCTGCTGCCTCGTTTAATACAAATGCATAAACCATTGTTACTTGAACTAAACACCATGTTTCGTGGAGGAAAAATAGAACTTCTAAAAGGGTGTGTTGAAGACAGAAGGCAGGAGAGCGAAAGGTGGAGCTGGCAAGGTGGACGGGGGCGCGTCTCTCACGGTCACACTCTGGACGTTCTGGAACTTGACGTAGCGCAGGGGGATCAGGCCGTCCTCCTTGCAGTCCTCCTCGGCCAGCTCCAGGGTCTGCGTGGCTTCGCTCCTCTCCGCGTCGTCAAAGTCCATGGAGCGCGGCAGGTTGATGAAGATCTTCACGCACTTTGGCGCCTGTGCTGTGCTCCGCCGCGCGGGTTAGAAGGAGAGCAGGAGGAAGAGCAGAAGAAGAGGCCAAAACAAGAAATGTCAGCTGGGTTCCCCCTCTTGTTACTTCTAGTAACTTTTTACATTACATTTACATTTGGTCATTTCGCAGACGCTCTTATCCAGAGCGACTTACAGTAAGTACAGGGACATTCCCCCCAAGGCAAGTAGGGTGAAGGACACAACGTCATTTGGCACGGCGGGGAATCGGATCAACAACCTTCTGATTAATAGCCGACTCCCTAACCGCTCAGCCATCTGACCCCATTTCCATAGTATCCATTTATTAGATGGTTTCATCCAAAGTAACAGACACATTTTGCATATAGGGCATCTAAAACGTACAGCAGAAGATCAAGAATCAGAAGTGAATACTTCAAACAGTACTTCGGTGGTCCGAGTCAAACAGCCAATTCTTTTTACAAACCGCATCTCAGTTACCAGACAGAGTGAAACTACAGCGCAACAATAACATCTCAATTACTTTCCTCCAGTGTAACGTCTCAATTTCAGTAGCAGTTCGTTCAGTGCGTCAAGTGGATGCAGTCTCTTCCCAGACAGCGGAACCACAGGGTCGGTTGGATGCTACTTATATGCTACGTTATATGCTTGTATCCTATCAGATGTATAACAAAACATGGGAGACCTTGGCAAAAGCAAGACTTCTGTGTGAGAATGTTCTGGGTATGGGCAGAAACACTTGCATGATTAGTGTACCCATTCTGCCTCCAAAGGATTCACCGTGTTCACGATGCACCTTAGGGATCGAGCTGGTGTGGTGTGACTCTACTGTAGTGCAGTGTGCTCATGTATCTGCTGTGATGCGACAGATTTTTCTGTTTGTACGTCACAAAAAGTGGAGTCAGGTGGCTGAGCGGTTAGGGAATCGGGCTAATAATCAGAAGGTTGCCGGTTTGATTACCGGCCGTGCTAAATGACGTTGTGTCCTTGGGCAAGGCACTTCACCCTACTTGCCTCGAAATGTCCCTGTACTTACTGTAAGTCGCTCTGGATAAGAGCGTCTGCTAAATGACTAAATGTAAATGTAGGAAAGCCCGTGGACACTGTGTACGGCAGCGGGACTCACCGAAATCAGACGAGTGAAGCTTCATCGAGAACAGCTTCACGGGCTGATTGAAGGCCATTGTAATGAGGAGCTGAGGGTGAGAATTGACATTTAGAGTGACGCATATACAAAACTTACTTCAAACGCATCTCACAATTCCGTCTAATATGCAGAATCGTTGCTATGGGGTCTGCGAACTCACCTGTTCATCACAGTCTGACTCCATGTAAGTGGTGTCCTTGATTAAGCAGTTGTCGAAGCCACAGTCGTCGCTCTCGTTGAGGCATTCACATCCAGCTTTCTGAACAAACGGCATGAGGTCCATCTAGACAGGCACGGAACAGCGAGATGTGAGAATAAAGTGACAGGCGAGGGCAACATCTTGTCACATCTTATCTAAGCTCTACAAGTGTACAGGGTCAAATCGACCAAAAGGCCAGGGTAGGCATAGCCAACTCACGTATCCCTTTGGAATGTCTGAGTCCTCGTTGCTTCCAGGGTCATTTTCTACATGCTGTTTTATTTTGTCCTCTAACCCGGAGGCATCTGCACCTTGATACTGATCGATACGCACTCTGTTCCGGAAGAACAAAAATGTTGGCGTTGCCGAAATGTTGTTGGCGGCAGCCGTTGCCTGTAAGAGGAAAAAAAGAAAATCCATCAAGCTGAAATGTCTGCATGCAGATCGATGAGATAACAAGACCATTCCTTGTCACTGCTTGTGTATAATGAGATGACTACATTAGCTCCACATTAATATATCAACATCACTCAATTTATTAACATCACTCACCTGACAGACGTGCACGTCTACTTCAAGAAAAACAACTTGTGGGTACTTGTTACTCAACATGTTGAAGGCAGGGGCTATTCTGACACACGGCCGACACCTCAAGAAGAAACGAGACACGTTATTGTAACAGGTGTTTGGAGAAAGTGTGTACCAGGCTAATCATTTACCAGTAAATTGCTTCAGCGAGTTATGTCTATAAATTAGTAGCTACCTGCACTAGTAGTAGGTACTCGACCACGTACTTAGCATAAACGAGGGCATTAGAAAGCTAACTGGGGGGAAAAGACAATCCATGGATTCTTTAACTAAACAAACAGGTTTAGACGAATTACCATAGTAATAGACGAGTCCTAATAGTTCGCTGTGGATGGTTAGCTAGCTTGCTACCTTTAAGAATCAAGGTCTGTGATATTGCTATGTCATAGTTAGCTAGGCTAACTTGCTAAAAGACGATACAGTAGCTAGCTAGCAATCGCCCCGGCACAGCTTATATTAAGATACCAGATGTATTTTTATTTCATACGTGCTGCAGAAAGAAGGGGATAACATTTTGTACACATTTCTCCTCTACGCTTTTTCATAGATAGCTACTTTATGAAAATAAAGTAACTAATTAGCTGTAACTAGCTAGCTAAAAAAGCCATGGGCCTGTGTCAAGATTTTGAGCCTTACCCTGCCATTGTGAACTTCACTACGGCTAGCCGTGAGCCAGCAGCTGCAAGCTCCGGTTGGAATTCTGCATCATTTCCAATTACTTTCACTCCAACCATGTTACAGATCACCGCTTTAACTGTAATGTATCGTACTTATGATAAAGCTATGGTACAATAACACCAACTCCGACACCTTACCAACGTTTGCTAACTAACTCTCCACATCGATTACAACTTCCGGTAGCAACTCGACCAATGGTGTGTTTCAGCCAATCAAAGAAGTGCAAGGCGTGGACCAAATCTCAACATGGCTCTGGCGTGGACTAGTCGACTCGGATGGCCTCCAGCCTTATATAAATCTATGCCTCCAGCAGCTGAAATAAAATGAAATGATCTACACGTCTAACATAGGGTCTACATATATTTTCCAGTAGTACGATGAGATACATTCAGACAAAGGCTGAGACTGTGCTGTATTTTTCATCAACCTTGGTTGACTGTAGATTGTGTAGAAGCGTCAACTACATTAATTTTATGGGATATTGAATAGTAAAATAAAGACACTCTTACACTTAGTTTTAAGGTTCAATAAAATCTACAAAGTAATTTACAATCTACAAGGCGATTTACGTAGATTTTATTGAAAACTTTATGAGAAACTGAGGAAAAGTTAGACTGAGTTTGACATAACACCAGTACTGTACTTTGCCATTACTAATGCCAGTAATGTGAACGCTTCACTCAATGATTATTTATTGATATACAATTGTCCGGATCAATTCTAAAATGCATCTTCACAGAACATTTTACATTTCATCAAAGAACATTTTTACATATTTCTTTACCCTTGTATCAGAAGTGAATTAAACCAATTCATGCTTTCCTTTTCTATTCAGGATACCTATTCAGACAGTATAACAAAGAAGTAAACATCGTTATTTTGTTCCATGTGTATGTGACCCTGCTGAGAGATAAATGTCCTGCGATTTCATCAGCAACCTGTGACGGTGACGACAAATCCACGCGTAGTTTACTGCTGTCTGAAATGGATTTCGTCCAATGGGAGAAGTGGACTCGAAGCTGACGAGCAATCTAGCCGGTAGCCGCACGTCGGAAACCCACCATTGACACTAGAAGCATGCACTTCAGGATTTAGCTAAAGCAAGCAAGAATAACCACGTTGTCATCATTCTTCAAGATCCAACAGTTTAGAAGATTACCTGTGTTCAGTTGCACTACATTTTAGTCTCTATCGGGAATGGCGGAGGAAGTAACGAAAGGTGCGGAACAACTATCCGTAGGTATGGCGATAATGCATGCTACAATACTGTCGTAGCTAGCCTAGTATTGCTTGGATCAACTAACAAGCTAACATCAGCTCATCCTACTAGTAGACACCCTTGGCCTTGCCTGGAAACCAGACACATCTGCGAGCTCATGTTTTATTTGCTCCGAGACCCTGGTTAGTGTATGTGAAAGGTATTGCATCACATGGTAGCTAGCAAGTCTATATATCAGTCTTGTTCCTCATTCCTTTATCTGTAGAAGTACTAGCTTGAGTGCTGTGTAGCCCATAGCCGCGCTAGCATTACAGCTTCGATTCAGACAGTGCTGCCAAAATCGAAACTATTGCAGTATTGGCTCTGGCCTGAGGGGATGCGACTTTTTATGACAACAACCTAAACGGAGGTTGACAAAATAGCTGAAAATCGCCAGATTTGTCAGGGAAGGGGATTCATCGCTAAATCTAGCAACACTATCGCTAAATTTGGCAACGCTGCTTAGATTACACAGGGGTCAGTAGACTAGCTATAACCAGCTGCACGTGAATGAGAGGGTATACAATAGATTTTTTTTTACCATGCAGTCAACGTGCATGTCCTCAGCTTCCTGTGTTCTCCTGTCATGGTACTGGTAGACACAACACCTTCGCTACTGACGACGGTTGAAGGGATACTCAACCCTCATCCTCCTAGGAGGCAGAGAGAAGGCATCGTTATTAATTTGATTGAATGTTCAACTTTAAATAGTTCTTCCCATTTCGTCAGGTGAGCTGTATGTGTCTGACAAAAAAGGAAGTGATCAGGATGGCGACGGATCAGAACAGAAACCATTTAAAACTCCTTTAAAGGTAAGAGTAACAGTAATTCATTGACAGATTATGCTCCTGTATTTTAAAAAAACCGAAGTGTATAAACATTTTCTTATGGTTATAAATGTTCTGTTGCACAGGCGTTGTCGTCTGTGGGAAAGGAGCCCTTCCCAACTATATATGTGGATTCTCAGAAGGAGGGAGAGGTAGGATGCAAGCTTATTTCTCTCTAACATCATGTTTGATCAAATAATAGTTATTTATTAAAGCTGCGATAGATAACATAAAATATATTCAAATAGGAGAAGTATCACCCCACATTTAGCTGTCCTTGCTGCTAAACAACTCAGAGTGCCTCATTAACTAAAACAACATGCCTGTAGGGGACAAACATTAATAAATAATTTTTTACAGAAAAGAAAAAGATTCATACCTATCTTACCTTTTCAAATGTTTTGTTTCTTACTCTAGGTTTGGGCAGTGATCTCAAAGACTCAGATGAAGAATACAAAGAAGCAATTGAACAGGGAGCAGGTGAAAAAGGACGCCAAAGACAAAAATGAGGTATAAAAGTCTGTAACCAGACTAATGTCAACTGCAGCTTGTTCCTGAGAAATCAGTACCAACTTAGTGTTGACTAGTGGTTAACGTCTCGTTCAATTGTAGGCAGAAGACAATGAGAGAAGAGAGAAAAACATGGAGGAAGCAAAGAAGATCATCATCGAGCAAGACCTCAGCCTTCCAGAGCCTAAAACGGTGAGGTTCCATATTGACGGCAGTCACAGTGTATCTTAAGTACTTCTCCTCGTACCTTTGAAGTCCTCTCAAACGAAACGCGTGCGTATACACCGCCTTCTTATTCCGTGTCCCTTTTTTTATTTTATTTTATTTTTTCTTCCCCTCAGGCTAAGATTCATCATCTTGAGCCACTGAGGGAGCAGAGGGTGAAGGTGTTTGGTTGGGTGCATCGCCTGAGGAGGCAAGGTGAGGACGGCACAAGCTGGTGGGGAGGAAACTTGGGAACTCTCTGTTAGCATGTTGATCTGTTACCGTTCCCTTTTTTTAACAGGGTTGGCATGGTTTGAATTGGCACATGAATGCAATATGGTTGGGAATCATTTAACGTTTTTAAAGGCTGTATGGCTTATTGTATCTATTTCTTTAGGAAAAAATCTTCTCTTCATTGTCTTGAGGGATGGGACTGGTTACCTGCAGTGTGTTCTTACGGATAAATTGGTAAAAAGAAAATGATGATCATAAAAATTTTCTTTGACTTCTAACACCTCTTTGTACGTGCCACAATAATTCCCAGTGTATTTGGTTCTCACATTGTTTTGTACCAACCCTGTACTTTCAGTGTCAGTGCTACAATGCCCTTGTCCTGTCAACAGAGAGCACTGTTGCTTTGTATGGGACGGTGAAGCCAGTACCAGAGGGTAAACAGGTAAACATACAGTCCTAAATTTAACGCCATTGATTTGAATAGTACTCCTTTTCGGACGATGTTTGTCTGTGAACTGTTTGATTTGATCTGATACTGTGATAAGATCCCATACGAAGCCACAATGTCTTATTTCCGTTCATCCAGGCCCCCGGTGGCCACGAGCTGCACTGCGACTTCTGGGAGTTGGTGGGCCTGGCCCCGGCCGGCGGCGCTGACAACCTGCTGAACGAGGAGTCGGACGTGGACGTCCAGCTCAACAACCGGCACATGCTGATCCGCGGGGAGAACGTCTCCAAGATCCTCCGTGTTCGCTCCACCGTCACACAGTGCTTCAGGGACCATTTCTTCAGCAAGGGATACTACGAGGTGAGGAAGCCCATCCGTGGTGGAAGTTTTTTGAAGCTTTAAACACCATTTGTAAGTGTCGATACCTGTCCTGGATTGACAGGCATTGACCCTTGAATACGCACAAGTTGCTGTTGTGAAATCGTGTTGATCCCGGAACCTGTTAAAAGTTTTTTCTTGCTTCTTTCTTTTCTCCTAGATCACCCCTCCCACCCTAGTGCAGACCCAGGTGGAGGGAGGCTCCACCCTCTTCAACCTCAACTACTTTGGTGAGGAGGCATACCTCACCCAGTCCTCCCAGCTGTACCTGGAGACCTGCATCCCAGCCTTGGGAGACACCTTCTGCATCGCCCAGTCCTACCGCGCTGAGCAGTCACGCACACGCAGGCACCTGTCTGAGTGAGTACCTTCTGGATAAGCCAATCAGAATCCGAATTTGGTTTATTTGCCATGTAAGTTGACACAAACAAGGAGTTTACTGTGGCAGGAAGGTGCATACTGTACAATAAACATATATGCATCTTAAATTAATTTATTAAACTAATTAAATTAATTAAAAGTAGAAATGTACAATAGTCTAACTACTTCTAAACAAGTAAACAATATGTAAAATATATAATATGTAAAAGGTATTTTTACCAACCGTGACCTACTTCAGGACCAGCTCCCCGTCATATGTGCACCATTTTGTGAAGTATATCACACGTTATTACGTGAGGTTCATCAGACAGCCTGCAGTGGCACTTTCATACCAACTTAACCTCGTTTGACTTGTGTTCCGCAGGTACACTCACATAGAGGCAGAGTGTCCATTCATGACCTATGAGGACCTTCTGACCCGCCTGGAGGACCTGGTGTGCGACGTGGTGGATCGGGTCCTGAAATCTCCAGCTGCTCCTCTCCTCTTTGAAGTCAACCCTGTATGTCTGGCACAGATATTACAACACTCTGCCCTAGTCTTTTTTTTTAAATAGTTTGGTAGACAAAGAAGGGTTCTCAAAACCATCCATGACAAGACCTAAAACCTAATAATTTATATTAAAAATAAAAGCTATAAAGTACTGATCAAATCTTATAAAGTCAACAAATGTCATTCAACAAAATAACTGTATTATATTAATCATGGTCAGTGGTAGATGAAATTGAATCTGAATGATTGCGACACCACAGAACTTCAAGCCACCCAAGAGGCCCTTCAAGAGGATGAACTACACCGAGGCAATTGATTGGCTGAAAGAACATGACGTCAAGAAGGATGACGGCACCTACTATGAGTTTGGAGAGGTATATGTGAAAAAGGGCTTACCATATCCCAATGAGTTTTACATGGGCTACATGTAATTGTACTTCCATGTAATTGCTAGTAGTTGGTTTGCTTGTCGAGGGTTACCTCATACACGTCGTTTTCAAACTCGTCTTGGGGTGTCTTCATCGCATGTGTGTGTTGCGTATTAGCTTCACCCCCTGTCGCCTGTGTGTCTCAGGACATCCCCGAAGCCCCGGAGAGGCTGATGACCGACAGCATCAACGAGACCATCCTGCTGTGCCGCTTCCCCGCGGAGATCAAGTCCTTCTACATGCAGCGCTGCCCCGAGGACCGGCGTCTCACCGAGTCGGTACGATGAACGCCGACCGAACCCGCGGCCTCGTCCCCGGTTTGATCCGGTTTCGGCGGGTCGTCGGTTAGCCGTGAGCTTTTCGGTGACGAACGGTTAGCTGTGAACGAGCGAATGTGCTGCTTTTGTCCATCTCTCCAGGTGGATGTGCTGATGCCTAACGTTGGAGAGATCGTGGGAGGGTCCATGCGTATCTGGGATGCTGAGGAGCTACTGGAGGGGTACAAGAGGGAAGGCATCGACCCGACCCCCTACTACTGGTACACTGACCAGGTACGTCTTAAGAGCAGGGTGCCGGCAGGCTGAAAACATTGACTGCAGTCTCTGTTACTCCAGTAGGGCATTGTTTGTGTGGGTTGAGACTTTACTTAATACAGTTGGTTTGGTCCCTGACGAGTGTCAAATATGTGTCTTTTTAGAGGAAGTACGGAACCTGTCCTCACGGTGGCTACGGCCTGGGCCTGGAGCGCTTCCTCACCTGGCTGCTGAACAGACATCACATCAGGGATGTGTGTCTCTACCCCCGCTTCATCCAGCGCTGTCGACCCTGAGCTACTTTAACAGAGCACTAAACACGAGCCAAGCGCGAGAATAAAGGCACGCTTAATGACCCCTGGAATATTCTGCCGCTCTCTACAGAGTAAAAAAAAAGAATCATATAATGGCATGTAATGTATGATTTAGCAACATTTCCCACCACTCACATGTTCTTGCTGTTAAGTCTGACAATAAACAGTTCTGTGCTCAATGTCCAAGTGTTTGTCGTCAATAATAAGGAAATGCTGCTTGACTGTTTTTTTTCAAAATACCGGCAATGAATGTATTTTGAGGCTATACTTTCTGCATAGCTAGCCTACTATCCACATTGTGCTACTAATGGCTGAATCCTGACTAACTTGTCCCTCAAGGAAGTAAATATATTTTTAAAGCCATGCACAAACATTCAACTGTAACCTGTTGAATGTAACCTGTAACCATTAAACTGTAACCCCATTGTGTCATCATCAAACATAGGCAGGAAGAAGAAACTGAAATCCTTCTCACTGAAACTGTCAATCAATGGTCCATTAGTACAATATCATAATTACCAATACTACTACCAAGCTGTTTTGCCTAAAACGCTCTGCAGTAAACACAGTGAACCTGTCAACCGGTATGATAACAGCTGATAGGAGGGCCTTGTAGTGTTATGCATGTCTAGTTGCTGAGGTTGAGCGGGGGTTGGAGTCTCTGGACAGTGCAGCAGATCAGATCAGAGCAGCATATGCAGACATCGATCCAGATGTAGCAGAACTCCTGAAGGAAGGAAGACAAGGAAGCTGTAATGAACATCCAGGTGTCTTTTGATGGTACATGGCAGAAAAGAGGTTTTACTTCCAATTACGGAATAGGGGTCTGCATTGACATTTTGACTGGACTGGTGATAGACTATGAAGTCTTGTCATTGTACTGCCATGCCTGTGTATTGAAGGAGGGACAACATAGAGACAATGAAATCTCTGAGGAGCAGCTCTTGGGGTGGCAAGAACTGCATGCCTCTGACTGTGCAAAGAATTTTTGCGGTTCTAGCAAAGCCATGGAGCAAGAGTCTGCTAAACGAATGTGGGCCAGGTCCTTGACTCGCCATCACTTCAGGTACACTGAGATGTTGTCAGATGGTGATAGCACTGCGTACAATGCGGTCGTTGGTCTAGATCCCTATGCAGGTGTGGAGATCACAAAGCTAGAGTGCATCAATCATGCACATAAACGTATGGGGACTGCACTACGCAAACTCAGTGCAGAGAAACGTCTAGGGGGTAAAGGTGTGGGGAAACTGACAGCACACAAGTGTAAAACTTTACAGAACTATTACAGGGGTGCCATCGTTAACAACCTGGGTGATGTAGATGGCATGAAGAATGCTATCTGGGCTGGTCTACTACACTCCATGTCCACAGATGAAACCCCATTTCACACAAGATGCTGTCCATCATGGTGCTGGTATTTGCAGGCTATGGAAAAGGGTGAGGATCCCATAGGAAGCCACACAATACATACCGCACATTCATTTCTCAACAAAGAGATAGGAAAACAATTGCTGCCTGTGTACCACAGAATGTCCAATGACTACCTCCTGAAGAGGATGCAGCATGGCAAAACACAAAATGCCAACGAGTGTCTAAACTCTGTCATATGGTCAAGATGTCCTAAAACTGTCTTTGTGGGTAAGGGACAAGCTGCAGCTGGTATGGCTGTAGCAACTTTCAATGAGGGTGCCACTGCCCTTTCAGCTGTTATGGATAAGCTGTGGCTTGAGAGTAGTGTAGTGTCACTACAGGTCATTCAGTGGGAAGATGAGCAGCGCATTGCACGTGCTGACACTGCTTCAAGCGAAAGTCAAAGACGTAAGCGAAAGTCCATTGACACCTTAAAAAAGGTTAAACAACACCAGCAACAACTGAAAGAAGGCATTACCTATGGGGCAGGCATAGCTGACTGACAATATAGATTTAATCAGTCTAATGTAAATAGGCTGTAATTGTTCAGCGAATATGAAATAGGAGTGAGAGCTATGATAAAATGGGGATTTTTTTACCTTGGTTTTCCAGAAATGTAGGTATTTTAATAATATTGTTTGTGTACAGAATCATATGTTATGTTTTATTTGTATGTCAGATGTAACCTTTGAATTGTAAATCAAATTGTACTATGTTACTTGTTCTGCTTGTGGAAAACAATAATGGGTCCTAATTTTTTTGTTGTCTGATGCGAGAGATTATTTACTTAAAAATAACAAGTCGCTGCTCATTTTGTCCAATCACACAACTTGAGCGTAAGTACAACCGTTGACGTAAACATTTTGAAATCGTGTCATAAACCAATGACCAATGAATAAATGTTGATTGACAGGTGTCTTCATAACGTATAGCCAATTAACATACAAAGGGGAGGGTCCACCTTTAAACTTGCTATTTAAACGGGAATGCGTATTTTTTCAAAGATTTTGGCAGTTAACCGTTGCAAGTAACAGCGACAAGCCAGTCATTTAGACCGTTAAAGTTAGCTAAGTAGTCAACAGAAACGTTCTTTTCTTTCTCATTACTTATATTTTTGTATTGAAACTTCATCAAAATGGTAAGTCATAATGGGGAAGATTTGGAACACTTTGATAATATGACCAAAGGTAGCTAAGATTAGCTAGCTAGAGCTAGCTAGTTTGCTAGAGCTAGCTACTGTATCAATTTATTGATTGGTTGCGTTCGCTCTCATTAAGTCAAAAGACGTCAACTAAAAGCAAAAACGAATAAAATACAAAAAGGTTAAGTCAACATGGTAATTAATGCACATTTCAGACTAAATACGCGTCTATTTTCATTCTTGTCCATCTAGCGCGAGTGCATTTCCATTCACGTCGGCCAGGCCGGAGTTCAGATCGGAAACGCTTGCTGGGAGCTCTACTGTTTGGAGCATGGTATCCAGCCAGATGGCCAAATGCCCAGCGACAAGACAATCGGTGGAGGAGATGATTCCTTTAATACCTTTTTCAACGAAACCGGAGCGGGGAAACATGTACCCCGTACTGTATTTGTGGACCTCGAACCAACGGTTGTTGGTAAGGTCACACCGCCAACATATTCTAACAAAGCTAGCTAGCTAGCTACAATCAACCACGTTTACTAGCCAGGAAAGTGGTCTACCATGGATTTTTTAAATCGCCAACAGGCTCTACAGGTAGTATTTGGCCAATTTAGCTAAAGACGGTTAACATAAGGCGTCGAGTACTTGTTATTAATATCTTGATTTATTAACAGATGAGGTCCGAACGGGGACTTACAGACAGTTGTTCCACCCCGAGCAGCTGATCACAGGCAAGGAGGATGCCGCTAACAATTACGCGCGTGGCCACTACACCATCGGGAAAGAGATCGTTGATCTGGTGCTGGACCGAGTCCGCAAACTGGTAAGTAACGGTCTAATCAACGGATCGACATTGTGCTTGAATAAATCAAGTGCAGATTTGTCGTGTTATTTATTTGACTTCATTGCTGGTTTGTTTCTCCAGTCGGACCAGTGCACGGGGCTGCAGGGGTTTCTGATCTTCCACAGCTTTGGTGGAGGAACTGGATCCGGCTTTGCCTCTCTGCTGATGGAGCGCCTGTCTGTAGACTATGGCAAGAAAAGCAAGCTGGAGTTTGCCATTTACCCTGCTCCTCAGGTAAGATGGTAGTCTTGCATTTGTGTTGTATTTTCTTCAGCAATTCAATGTTTGTGGACACATTGTGATAATATGTGATTTAAGGTTTCCACAGCTGTTGTGGAGCCCTATAACTCGATCCTGACCACCCACACCACCCTGGAGCACTCTGACTGTTCCTTCTTGGTGGACAACGAGGCCATCTACGACATCTGCCGCCGCAATCTGGACATCGAGCGACCCACCTACACAAACCTGAATCGCCTGATTGGACAGATCGTCTCCTCCATCACCGCTTCGCTGCGTTTCGACGGGGCTCTGAACGTGGACCTGACCGAGTTCCAGACCAACCTGGTGCCCTACCCCCGCATCCACTTCCCTCTGGTGACCTACGCCCCGGTCATCTCTGCTGAGAAGGCCTACCACGAGATGCTGTCGGTGGCAGAAATCACCAACGCCTGCTTCGAGCCTGCCAACCAGATGGTGAAGTGCGACCCTCGTCACGGGAAGTACATGGCCTGCTGCATGCTGTACCGTGGCGACGTGGTGCCCAAGGACGTCAACGCTGCCATCGCCACCATCAAGACCAAACGCACCATCCAGTTTGTAGACTGGTGTCCCACCGGCTTCAAGGTAGGTTAAACACTTTCGACTGAGCTAGAACACACCTAGACACGCTTCAGATTGATAATATTCCTCATCTGTGGTCTGGTTTGCAGGTGGGCATCAACTACCAGCCCCCCACCGCGGTTCCTGGAGGAGACCTGGCCAAGGTGCAGAGGGCTGTGTGCATGCTGAGCAACACCACCGCCATCGCTGAGGCCTGGGCCAGGCTGGACCACAAGTTCGACCTGATGTACGCCAAGCGGGCCTTTGTGCACTGGTACGTGGGAGAGGGCATGGAGGAGGGGGAGTTCTCTGAGGCCAGAGAGGATCTGGCGGCCCTGGAGAAGGACTACGAGGAAGTGGGAGTGGACTCTGTCGAGGGAGAGGCTGAGGAGGGAGAAGAGTAAACGAGGTTGATTTGATTTTAAAATGTCTTGGTTTTTACTAGCAGTTCAATAAAGTTGTTTTCATTCATGTCTCAGTGTTGTGGTTTTTGCAGGTTGTGTGCATTTCCTTTTGAATGTTGGCCTACTTTTACAGCAAGACAGTATTGCCACGTCTACACACGTGGAACAGGAACTGCACATCAGTGTTTTAAGAAAATAATGTTATTGGTTAGGATAGAAAGACAGGGTGTCAAGTC
>CAEFZP010000371.1:600000-929019 GCA_903064625.1 Mallotus villosus
GTACCTCCATGTACTGTACCATTGAGTCTGTTTGTAGCCCCACTATAGGGGCAGGGGTGATGCTGTAGCCTGACCCAGAGTTGCTTTTGTGTCTGCAGCTTTTCGAATGATCCCATACCCACTGGAGAAAGGCCACCTGTTCTACCCGTACCCCATCTGCACTGAGACTGCTGACAGAGAACTGCTACCAAGTAAGAGAAGCTCCTCTCTGTTGCCCACGCACACCAAGTTATCGGCCTGGTCTGCCTGTGTCGTCTGTGTGACAGCATTCACTCGAACGTCCATGTTACCCCAAACCAGTGCGAGTATAGTGGGTGTATTCGGTTGATGTTAGGTCATGTTATTGCTACAGTAATGCATATAAGGATATTAACACGATTAAAAGAGCATTGAAGAAAGAATGTGTTTTCTAGACTTATCATCAACACATTTGAGTCGTTTTTCCACGTGCTTTGAGTGTAATGGCGTGGAGAGCTGGTTGCCCGTGTGGTGGGAATGCTCACACACACACATACACACACACACACACACACACACAGGACACACACACACACAGGACACCTGGAGGGCTCTGCAGTTGACCCTCCGGCCGTGTGCCTTCTCTCATGTGGAAGCAGTGTTTCACGAGGTGTCGGTGTACCCCAAGAAGGAGCTGCCCTTCTTCATCCTGTTCACGGCCGGCCTCTGCTCCTTCACCGCCATGCTGGCCCTCCTCACGCACCAGTTCCCGGAGCTCATGGGGGTCTTCGCTAAAGCTGTGAGTCTCGCAAGCCGCTCGCTCAGAGGACCCTGAGGCACACACACACACACACACTCTCTCTCCACAGACAAACCAGAGATACCGTAGCGCTGTCACACTTCAGTAGCCACGCCCCCTCTCACAGCCCGCAGTGTCAGGCCTCAGACAGGAAGCGTACAGCATAGTCCTCTTTCTCCACTGAACCATTTGTAGATTGTCCCACATGGCTGGAGTGAGGCAGGGCAAGCCCCACCCCCCCGCAGCCTTTTCATTTGATCGTTTCCCCCAAACACGCACTCGTGTCGCTGGGGCCCGAGGGCGTGTTTCATAGCTGCCACTGGAGGGCCCCCTCCCCCCGCTGGCCTTGCCCAGGCCCGGCGCTGCGTCTCCCTCGGGGCCTGGAGACTGGATCCCGCGGCGTGATTCCACTCCCCTGGAATGTGCGTGAGCTCATGCCTCTCCTCCTGACATGACACTATCAGCAGCTCCCATCTCTTCCTCCTCCGCTGTGGGGGGAGGGGGGATGGGGGATGTGTCCACACTCTTTTCCTACGTCCCCTGTTCTGTTTTGGTTGGGGTTCTCAAGTGATACAGAGAGCTGTTGGCACACACACACACACACACATATGCTTGCTGGCCATGTTCCAATAGCGAGGAAAGGTAGCATCCCATTTGCACGCTAGGGCCCTGTGCTCCTCTCCTTCAGCTCACACACACACACACACGCACACACACACACACTGTGCATAAACATAGATTCACTTCATTACCCTTGCCGAAGGATGCTCCGCTCTTGAGTCGGATGGGTAAACCTCCGTTACTCAATTTCTCCTTTACTCTGCGGGTGTCGTCTGAAGATACCATTTGCATATAGATGCACTGGATCGACAGGTGCAAACCTCAGATATGCTGATTGCGTAGGTGTGATCATTTGCATATGGGTTGGGAATAGAGTTGATTTCACTTGTTTTGTTTGTGCATCATGGGTGAGGTCACCTTAATCAGTGTATCCTGCCCTGAAAATGTGTCCAGGGAAATGTGTTTAAGTTCTACAATTCTTGAAATATCAATGGAATAATTCTTATAATGACTAATTAACCAGGCAAGAGAGACCCATAAACACAGCAGCTACTGTCATAACGCTTCAGTGTACCTCTTTAGAGATTTGACACATTGCCAGATCTGATAGAAGCCACTTCCAATTAAAAGTCAAGTGATGGCCCTCCTCCCTGGAGTTTGCCAAACGGTACTTACAGGACCGAGAGCACGAGGGAAATGATTCTCAGCTCTTATGAGACAGAAATGTAACTACAGCTGACAAGAAACGGATAGTTTGTCACCTGGCTTCTAGCGTCCCTGGTGTGGGGCTGTGAGGTTATGGGGGTCAGCGGTCTGGACATGAGGTTATGGGGGTGTGGACAGGAGGACTGGCCAGAGGGAAAGACTGATGGAGTCAGTGATAGAGATCATTGAAGGGAGCTCACCCACCTCAGACTGGGGCAAAGATTCACCTTTCAGGATGATGGCCAGACGATGCAAACGGACGGAGCAGGAAGTCTATGAATGTCCTCCGAAAGCCCGGACTTTCACCACATCAAATATGCGGAGACTTGAATATCCCGGACGCTCCGTTAATCTGTCCAAATCAATCTGTGCGAGAAGGCGTGTAGCTGCTGTCGTCTCTGCCAAAGTTCTTAAATGACCCGAACACTGAAATGTATGTATTTTTTTGTTGTTGATTTAATAAGTAAGTTGATAACACGGAATGTGGAAAAAGTGAAGGAATCTGAGTTCTTTCTGAAGGCACTATAGGTGGGAGATCTGGAGAGAGACTCCAGAGGAAATTAGATGTATTTCCATTGAGGGAGTTCTTTTATTTTTCTCTTGCGTGTCAACTCTCTTCCCTGACGTCTTTATCTGGCATCTGAAAAGGCTAAAGCCTCCATGACCCACCAGAGTTCCTCTGAAGGAGCCCCTACCCCCCCCTATCCCCCTCACTGCCATGTTGTCAAAACACAGCGAGGAAGAGGGCCTGACTGCACCCAGGAGAGGAGCCGCGAGACGGTCCCACACTGCTGGGCTACAGCACAGAGGGGCTGGGGAAAGTCTCCCACACTGCTGGGCCACAGCACAGAGGGGCTGGGGAAAGTCTCCCACACTGCTGGGCCACGGCACAGAGGGGCTGGGGAAAGTCTCCCACACTGCTGGGTCACAGCACAGAGGGGCTGGGGAAAGTCTCCCACACTGCTGGGCCACAGCACAGAGGGGCTGGGGAAAGTCTCCCACACTGCTGGGCTACAGCACAGAGGGGCTGGGGAAAGTCTCCCACACTGCTGGGCCACAGCACAGAGGGCTGGGGAAAGTCACACCCATGGAGTCGCCTCATATTTATGGATTAACCAAGTCGTAAAGTTGTTTGCATGCCAGGATATCCAGTGGGCTGGTGCGATGGAGGCTGCTAGACCACTGAGCAGGGTTATATTTATTTATTTTATATTTACATTTTATTCATTCATTCATTCGGTCATTTAGCAGACGCTCTCATCCAGAGCGACTTACAGTAAGTACAGGGACATTCCCCCCGAGGCAAGTAGGGTGAAGTGTACGGCCAGGGATTCGAACCAGTAACCTTCCGATTACAAGCTCGACTCCCTAACCACTCAGCCACCTGACTCTTCAGTTGAATGAGGTGATGTGTTGCTCACCTTTCTGAGTGTGTGTGTTGGGGAGTTGGTACTGACATCTGTTCTCTGGTTCTAGTTTCTCAGCACCCTGTTTGCTCCTCTCAACTTCATCATGGAGAAGGTGGAGAGCATCCTGCCGTCCAGCCTGTGGCACCAGCTCACACGCATCTGACAGGACACGTCCAGACATGTCCGGATTGAACTAACTGACCTTTGTGCCAACATGTTGGAAAGTGGACACACAGACAGACGGATGGAGAGAGGTGGATCGTGTGGTGACGAGAGGAAAACAAAACAAAAAAAAAGTTGAAATTGATTTTGATACATTTTATTTTGGGGGGATTTCAATCTCATGTAAAACCATTTTTTGTTGTACCAAAAAAAGGTGATCAATTGCCATCATTAAAAAGTGGAAAAAAAAGAAAATAAAGGACCTTTTGTGTATTGCTGCAACCCAGCTTCTTGCCTTCCATTTTAATTGAAACAAATATTTGTAGACAGAAGTGAGATGCAGGACAGATCGTGTTACATCGTCTAGCTTTCCAGCCCAGGAGCAGACATGGAAGTGCAACCAAGTCTCCAAGGTAACAGGAGTGGAGGAGCTCTGAAATATGACATCTACAGGAAATACTGGTCCAAAAACAACACTAAACCCACACTGAAATATTTATATCATAAAGAATTGCAAAGATGTGCTGACAAACCAATTTTTTTAAGCGGATGACGAATTGAGATGGGTAAGGGCAGTACTGGGAGAAGCCATTCCCCCGCTTTCTCGTATCCATGGTAACTTCCTTTTTTCTTTTTTTTACTATTCACAGGGTTCAAATTCACGTTATTTGTTACAAATATCCCCAGGAAAACATGTAACTAAATATTGTTGACGATGTTGGACAGAGGGTGTGTCAAAGTCTCCCTACTCCTCGATCATTACCGTGGAAACACATCTGTGAAGGTAAAGAGCCAAGAACACCAGGGACCAAGAAGATTGGCCTATCCTATTGTTTTGAACTGACAGTTATTTGTTTAGTTCTCTCTGTAAAAGTGTGTCAAAACAATCCAAAGCATTACACCTTTTTTAACTTGGTTACTATTGATTTATTATTGAATTAGTTTACTTATTTAATATGAAACGGATCTAAAAACATGCACATTTGTGCAGACTCAAATCACGATATTTGACAACATTTTCACTTTCCATTTTTTTTTACTTGAATTACTTCCCCGAAGCATCCACTTGTGTCCTCTGTTTGGGTATTTTGTTATGTTTGTTTACAGTATGAAGGTACCTCAACTTCCCCAGTATCTGGACATGAAGCCCATGGTACCTTGTATCCAGGTACGAGGTATGGACACAATTTGGGGTGGTCCACACATTTCTAATAGTTTTTCTTAAATTACATTAAAACCTTTATTTTAAAATTACATAAAGATTGATGATCATTTTTGGTGACCACTGTCAATTCATCAATTGTTGCACATGACATAGTTCTTTAGTGCTTACACATCTGATTACCTAAGTCCTATCATTTTAAGAAAATTCTCCAAGTAATTTGCACAAAGCAGCCAGTGATGAAAGAAATACATCAACTGTATTTATTTTAGCTTGATTTGACAAAAGTTGACATTTGAGTGGATGTTGCATTTTGGAATTTAACTTCAGTTACACTTTTACTCTAAACTGATATAGATATCTGATATAGATATTTGAATAATCAGCTCTATAGACAATAAGCAAACTATACAGTATATGAAACACCGCAACATGGATGTGTCCTAAAATCACAAATTCTGCAAAAGCGACCTGTAAATGACTTTATAATGCCATGTTGATGCTGTACTATCCTTAAAAAGGTGCACGTCACACCTTAAAAAAACAATCAATACTAGTGGTGATTAAGAGCTTGATAGTCAGTTCTGTAACTACAGCAGTTTGATGGATGCAAATCACATATTTGTGGGGGTTGTATAAATGTCTACAGCTTTACATTCTTGCAGTGAATCATGCTAACTGAAGCATATGGATTTATGGAAAATGGACGAAAGTTAGTTTGAGGCTGTAGCTCAGCCTAATACAGGCAGAAGTGATAGGTCAGGTCAGGTCAGGTTCCCAGTCGGGCCAGACGGCTGGGTTGTTTGTCTGGTCGTCGTGACTGCAGACGGGTCACGTCTGGGGCTTGCAGGTGTGAACGTCCACCTGGTGCTCACAGTCTCTACAGTGCACTGCACAGCACCAATGGAACTTGCACTCACACTTGGTGGTGCGGCTGACCCGTGACGTGTCGTAACCACGGCCACAGCACATGACCTCGCAGCTGTCCATGCCGCGGGACGTCCGGTTGCAGACGCGGCCGTCTGTACCCACCGAACCTGGACACAGAGGAGGGAGGAACCAGTTACTTGTTGTCTTATTTGTTTGAGGAAAACTTAAATATTTACTCTCAGTTCACTTTTTACAGAGCCAGAAGACATAATGTCATTGGACGTCAGCTGCTTATAAAATTCATTTTCATTCAATCATTCAAGTGTTATTGAAAGACATAGGTGTCTGGGCCCAGCTCACAGACATCTGATGCCACCAAAAGATCGTCTGGCCCGACAAGTCCTATTAACCTACACTTTATCACTTTGGTGCCAGTTCAAGCCTCTAAATAGAGACGGTGAGCGAGGGAGGGAGCGTGAAAGATGAGAGGATGAACGTGAAAGATGAGAGGATGAACGCAGGATGGAGGGCAGATGAGAGATTGATGATAGGAGCCTTCAGCCGGAGCTCACATTCTTCATCAGGTGTTCATTTGGAAGGTGCCTTGAGTCTACGGGACATCCACCCTGCTCGGAGCCCAGCATCTCGCTTATACAGCAGGAGTACAATCAGACACACAGCTGCATCTTAACCCTCAAAGCCCACACACACACACACGCGCACACAAGTATTTGCCTCCTATTCGATTTAGCACCAAACAACTGTTCAATGGTATGAAATACGAGGACAATAACTTTTTCAAACAGCGTACAACAGTAATTTTCTCTGCCCCCTCCCTCCCTCTCCATCTGTCTCTCCCTCGCTCTCTGCAGGTTATGTGTCTGGGCATGACCAAGCTCTGCTTCTCTCGGCAGCAAGCCTGTCCGTAAGACATGGTATGCTGCGCTGTGCTGCTCAGGGTGACATCATGGCTGGACCCCCCTCCCTGTGTCCCTCCCTGTCTCTCTCCCTCTCCCTCTCTCTCTCTCTCTCTCTCTCTCTCTGCTTATTGGACTAAGATGAGGGGGGCGCCGAGAGATGAGTTTAGCACCTGCTTCATGGGGCCAAGGAAAATTGATTTCACACTTTAGGAGGGACAGGAGTTAATGTCTAAATATAAATAAATAAATACAAGTTTTTGTGTGTGTGTGTCAAGTTTTATGCGACACACACACACACATTTATACGGCTATGTGTACAGTTGTGTGTGTCCCAGTGGACCGGAACCAGGTCTGTGGACAGAGACAGACGGGTAGACACTGGGTGAGTGGTTCTCACGAGAGGCCCAGTGAGCTCACCCTGCTTACATGTACACAGTCCTGAGAGCCTTCATGTTCTTACTGCTCCTGTACCATCCGCAACACGGTCCCAACACATCTCACAGGTCATGTTCTTACTGCTCCTGTACCATCCGCAACACGGTCCCAACACATCCCCCCTCACAGGTTACAATACAGAGACACTTTTGAAAAGGTGGATGTTTCCAATTGAACGCAACGTTGTGTCTATGCTCTCTAGACCTCTTGCGGTCACTTTTTGATGAGTTGACCAGGCTTACTGATGTGCCCAATACATTACTGCCAAATGACTGTATTGTTCTTAAGGTCAGGGGCACTGATAAAGGAGAATTAAATTATTCTGATTGGTCCCCTCATAGATGATACACACTCTTAAAATAAACTAACTCAATTGACACAATCAAATTCAATTAAGTCTTAAGTGGAAATCATATGACGATGACTGATTCACAGATAACATCAGTTCAATGTTTATTATTAGTTGTTATCATTATTAGGAACTTTGCTGAAAATGAAGGGGAAGCCCCTTCTTCACCCCAACCCGAGGGTGAAAGGTGTGGGAGACTTTCCCTCCATTCCCCTTAACTGTGCTTTTTCTAGTGGGTGTATCGTAGCAGGGGTAATGTACAGCCAGCTTGTGTTTCAGTTACCGGCTCAAGTTAAACTGGCCTGACACCCTATCCCCTCAGATCGTGTCCTGCCTGATGGGCATCCAGATCCCAGTGTCTCTCACACACACACACACCACACACACACACACACACACATACTATCCCCTCAGATCGTGTCCTGCCTGATGGGCATCCAGATCCCAGTGTCTTACACACACACACACACACCCACACACACAGATCCCACAGTGTCTCTCACACACACACACACACACACCTTGATGGGCATCCAGATCCCACAGTGTCTCACACACCCACACACCACACACACACACACACACACACACACACACAGTGTCTCTCACACACACACACACACCTTTCCCTCTTATTTTTTCTTCCTTACTCCCACTCTCAGACACAAAATCTCTTGGAGCGCCTAAGTGAAAGAAGCAGGAAAATCCTACCAGACTCGTGGTCTTGCATGCAGTAGTCGGGCGAGTCCTCGAAATACACCAAGTCATTCTTGCTTGGCCGCTTGGCGTGGGCGAGGAGGGCAGCGAAGCCGGTGCCGTACTGGTTGACGGCCACCTGGACGGCTCCGTTGTAGCGCCGGCGGAGGTGGTCCCCCGTGCGTCGGAAGTCTGCCATGGCCAACCAGCAGGTCCTGACGCTGCACGAGCCACTCACAACCGTGACACTTACACTCCAGGGTCATGAAGCGTTTCACCGCCTGTGTGTGTGTGTGTGTGGTGTGTGTGGGGGTGTTGGGGGGAGGGGACGACTTTTTGTTAGTATTCTCTCGTTATCACATTCTGAGTAAATCTGCATGTGTTTGAGCGGCTCGTTATCCAATGCGTCCTCCTCTCCTCCTCTTCCCTCTCCTCCTCTCCCTCCTCCTCCTCTCCTCCTCCTCCTCTCCCCTCCCCTCCTCTTCCCTCTCCTCCTCTTCCCTCTCAGTTTCCTCTTCCCTCTCCTCCTCTTCCCTCTCCTCCCTCCTCCTCCTCCTCTCCCCTCCCCTCCTCTTCCCTCTCCTCTCCTCCTCTCCCTCTCAGTTCCTCTCCTCTTCCCTCTCCTCCTCTCCTGGTCTCTTCCCTCGATTCCTCTCCTAATCGGCATCAAGGCCCGTGTGCGTCGGCGACTCGCCTTGCGACCGGCGCGGTTGTTGTGCAGGTTGATGAGGGCGCGGGCGTCCTTCTCCTTCCTCTCCTTGGCGTCGACGAACACCTGGCTGAACCTCATGGCGTGCTCCACGTGGTCGCTGCAGCCGCCCCAGTCGAAGGCGCCCTTGGTGTCCCGCGACGAGCCCTTCTTGGTGGGGTCGCAGGAGCACGATTCGAGATCTCCCTGGCTGCAGGCTCGTGCCAGTGTGTACACCACGCCAGCCGAAGAGATGGCGTAGACAAAGGCCGCCTCGCGACTACCTGGTGATGGAGGAGCAAGGGAGACCATCACCATGGTGATGGAGGAGCAAGGGAGACCATCACAAATACGGACATTGGCAGGGCAACAGCCATAATCGAAAAAGGTACCAAAAAACAAAACAGTTTGAGAATCAAGGTTTAGGGCAGGGTTGGCACACTAGTACATCACTGATGCTTGAAAAGATACCCTTGTACCTGCATGGTCTGAGTTTGTTGTTGCTTTCAAGTCTAGATTGGAAACAGGTATTCACTTCTTCCTTGTTTCATCTACCTCTAAGATGGATAAAAGGGTCACATTTGCTAGCAATGATAAAGGGACTGATGTCGATAAGAAAGACTGATGTCAAATCTGAAAGAGTTGGGAGGAGGGTGTGTGTGAGAGTGTGTGAGAAAGAGAGTGAGTAAAACAGTAAACATCAAAATACAGTTGATCAAACTGCTCTTAGTGGGAGCTGTCAAACCAACATACTTACAGACAGTAATTGCAATCGTAGCACTTTAAACGCTGCCTTCGAGACCACTGAGAACAGTGCAATTGCTGATGATCGTTAGTGTGTCAACCACAAATCGGATCTCGAGTATCTTTCCATATGCAAACTGTTTGAGAACTTAAGCGATAGGCTAGGCTCCTAACTGGCCGTTCGTTCGGTATGGAACATTACCAGATGTGTAAATTGACAGGTTGCATTCAGTTTACATTTGTCATTTATGTGACAGTTATTGAGAAGCGCGCCGATCGACGCGGGTGCGTCAACTTGATAATGTGTGACAGTGTCAGGTCAAGTAAGACAACGTCAGGAATGCAATGCACACTCTGGATAAAGTGTATTCAGGGAGCCGGAATGCTGCCAGACAGTATTCTTCTAAAACAAAGATTAGCCAATGCGTAAAGTTGAATTTACAGCTCTGGAGACAAATCATTCTCAATAATTGCATGCAAGTGGAAACATGATTGGCCAACATTACCAAAAGCCTACTCAATCAAACTGACAAATAGGCAACGCAAACCCAAATCCACAATGCATGACTACATTAACGCATATCGTTTTATTTTTGAAATCGATTCTAGGCGATATACGTAGCCTATTCACTTAAGTTGGTATGGTTCAATAGTGGCTCAATTACGTTATTACCCCAGAGGAATGCATTGCAACGAAGGTATTGCCCCAAAAATTGCCTACTTACTACGCGAAAGAAGCCGCCCGAACACGTTGTGTTCCCGCGCCATGGTGTTGCAACTCCAGCGGTGGTTCTGGAATTGATACTGACACTCGCCAATCCAGTCTTTCATCCCGGCTCCTATAGCCTGCATGACTTTGGGATGCTGGCGGCACAGCTGCCGCTGTTTGCTGACTAACCCCGGGATGTTGTCGCACATCACTTGCGACCCGAGGGTACCCATGTACCTGCATGTCCAAAATAAAGGTGTATTGGCCTGTGTAGCATGGTTAAGTCGGCGACCTCGATTTAGCACCAGTTAACAAACATAGGCTACTCAAATCATGTTTCCATATATTACACTTTGTGTAGGTCTATTTGACATAAAAGTTATTAAACTTGGGTAACCCAACAATGCCTTTCCTGCAACATTAGAATGCATAATGTCATGCTATCAAACTAATAATAAACCCACAAAGATTTCCAGGAATCAATGTAAAATTGCAATCTAATGCATGCTTCAGTTGCGTGCATATATAATTGTACTCATATACTTACCACCAAGATGCGTGGACACCTGACGTTAGCCAACAGATTGCTACAGATAAATAAAAATATATTCCACTTGGAAATAAGTTCATATTACTAAACTTTGGTCGGTGTGCACATTCGTTCAGGCACCTGTTCAGAGCATTTTCATGGGAAAAGGAAAGGATAGTGGCGCGCGTATATCTGGTTTAGGGCTTCTTAGTTGCACAAATCAAAATAAAAGTGCTTTTATCGCGCTAACCGGTCGGATTTGTGCCCGTAAAAAACATAACTGTGGTTATGGATAAAGCTCCGCGCATGAGAACTTGAGTTTACAAAGATTTTCGGTGTAAAGATAGGCAGATGATCCTCTATCAGGTTTAAATTGCTTACACAAGGGGTGGGCGCAATCTTGTCTCAGGAATGAGGTGAAGAAACTAGGCGTCTGAAAGTATCTGTTCAGGCTAGCTTGACACCAGACACAAGCTTGGCCGATTTCCAAGCGGCAAGGTGTAGAATGTGGTTCAACGTGATGTGCTTAAACCTTGAGCGTTTTAACAAAAACAATCAAATGGACATGTTTGGGACGAACTGGTGCGCCCGGTTAGGCTCCCGGTGGCGCAAAATGTCATATTAAAACAGACTGCATGACGCTGTGACTATAATTGTTATTTTATTTTGAAGAGTAAAGGGTGATCTTAATGCGAATTAAATGTATAGTGTGTGTCTGTCCCCCGTGTCGTTCCCCCCCCACACACACACCCACACAAATACAGATTCCTCAAAGCCGCACAAAGATGTGTGCATTTAAATGGGATTATCACATTCTTTTGAACTCGCCTCTCAATTTGTAGGAGTGTCACATACGATTTCCTTTATCTTTGATCTAGCCTTTATGTAAGCGATTTAATGTTCCCTTCTCTTCTTTGTATTGGGAGGGCTGATCTCCTGACGGGATGAGATTAATGGATTTCTCCCATGATCTCCGTGGAAGAAATGCACAAGACGGTGGGAAATCCGCAAAATATGCCACCAGTGTTACGGGGGGTAGAGGGAGGATGGGGAAAAACCCAATATAAATTCAGTCAATTAACCATGTGGAATTGATTATGGCAAGGGTGGCCTAATACTACTTCTTAGGAATAAGATTTAAACAAGCGAGTGGACTATATTGAAAACATCTTGCTGACTTTTTCAACAATTTTAAAGTGACATGCAAAGACGTTCAAGCACATTAACAAAAACGGTTATTTAAATTAAGATAAGTATTAATGCAATTAAATATAGCTATGCAAAGTTTTTTTTATTTGGAGTTCTCCCAAAACAGAGAAAAGGGAACATGCTTTCTCCACCTCCCAACAGAAATATAAAAGTTCTAAAAAAATAATGCAAAACACAAAATCTGAACACTATACAGCAACAAACAGTAAAAATAAGAATAACTTTCCAGTCTTAGTGACATCTTCATAGTCATAATTTTAACATGTCAAGCCAATGACAACTTATTACTAACCTAAGACAAAATAAACCAAAAGAAGAAGAATTTCTAGAAGTAAACCTTCAAATTCTTGGCTTTTGAAAGGAGAAACAGTAGGCCAGCTCCAAGCATGCTCAATGAGAACCTCTTCAGGGCCCGTCTCCTCCACCGGCCGTGGGAACCAGGCTGAGGAAAAGCACAGAAATCTCCGACTTCCTCCATCTTGAAAGGAGAGAGGAGAGCATCACAAGCGAGAGCACATTGTAGACACACTAATTGCCGACACACACACACACGTATACCCAACCTAAGTGGACAGCCTAACCTCATCCAGGAAAAGTCTGACCTAATCCCAGAGAGATCGCACCAGGTCTCTGCCAGTTCACTTTAACCATCAGGCTAAACACACAGATCCCCAACAACATGTGTTTTACAGTCCCTGAGCATTTAGGTATTTTCTAGCCATTATAAGTGCTACCAGTCTTTGCACTTCTGTAAACTGTAGATGTATAATGTATATGTAATGTATATATAGTTGAAGCCTGCGCTGAAAGTCATTTCCTCTGAGATTAATAAAGGCCACCCCTACCATGAGCCTGCTCCGTGTCATGATAAGTGGGTCGGGTTCGCTATGGAATGATTATGAGTCTACAAAACATAACCCACTATCCAGGAAAGACCCTTCATCTCGACTAAGAACTTTATACTGGACACTAGATGGCAGCCAAGTGCACGAGCCACAGTCTCTAAATATGGAACTGTGGGCTGTTAAACATGTCATTAAGAGTCATGTATCCAACCAGGTATATAACACCTGGACTCCCCGTTGACTAGCGTTTGTAGCAGAGTGCTAGCTAAGTAGTCACAACAATCCATACAAACAAGCCGAGGATGCTTGCAGGTAGCATGCCCCAGCCCAGCTGAGAGATTGGGCATTGAGCTGGAAGACCGAGGTCAGCTGGGTTTAGTGTCAAATCCAGTGCTGTGGAAGAGAGCTGAACTGCAGACTGCTGGTTTGATTTCCCCCAACAACAATTCAGAAAATCTCATTGTATCATATTCGATTTTAAGTTTATGGAGATAACTTGAGTTTCTATGCTTTGACTTCTGCAGTTTGAACCTCCAGACTTCTAAACATGCTTGAATTATAGGGCAATGCTGCTGAAGGCTTCAATGTAGTTTTACAAAACTGTAACAGCTTTGTTATGTGTAAAGATGAGCCTTTACAGAGCAGATAAACAGGGCTGTTATGTCCAGGGCTGTTATGTCCTCTCTGAGCCATGAGAACATGGGTCCGTATGGCCTCCATAGGCTGTCAGATTCCAGTCTCACACCGCTAGCTATCATCGTAGACCACCCCCTTCCTGCCACCCCTTGATCCCCCTCAGAGTTATAGGCTGTGAGAACTCTGCCCTGTCAAAAACCCTGGGTGTACACACACATACACAGTTTTAATACATTCATACACGCACACACACACACATTCAGATGAGCGGACTTATATCCTTATAAGACTTTGTTAAAAAGGTGAATTTTGAGCAAAACTACAGTGTAGTTAAAACAATTCTACTGTATGGATGCCTCTTGTGCATACTTTTAAGGATAGAATAGTGTTAAGACGTGTGGTATGCAACCTCTGTGCTGGTGCAAAGCTCAAGGATCTGCAATCTAGCTTTGTGTCAGGCTAACTGGGAAACCTGGAGCCTCAATAGAGAACGGAACCCCCCAAAACAAGCTGATTGGCCACATCAAAAGCTCTAAAAGACAGAATATGATGAAAATATGATCGAGACCTTTCATAAACTCGATTAAGAATACATTGAGACAGTCGGATTGATTTGGTCATAAACTGAACATTCACATTCTGTGTGCTTTGAACTACGGAATAACGTTTGTGAGTTTCTATATTGGCAGGGCATCCTCAGTTAACATGTGAACATGTTCTAGAGCAGGGGTGTCAAACCCTGGTCCTCGAGGGCCGCTGTCCTGTATGTTTTAGATGTTTCCCTGCTCCAACACACCTCATTCAATTAAAAGGGTTGTTATAACGACCATTCATTCGAATCAGGTGTGTCGGAGCAGGGAAACATCTAAAACATGCAGGACAGCGGCCCTCGAGGACCAGGGTTTGACACCCCTGTTCTAGAGGGGAAACAATCCAGCATGATTGTGCAGGTTGTGGGACTGACCTTGCAGAGCAGGCTGTGGAGGCATGCGACCTCCTTCTGCAGGTCTCCCGTCTGAGCCACCAGATCCTTGCAGAGAGCCTGGGCCTCCTTCTGAGGGTCCAGAGAGAGGACCAGCTAGGGACAGCACAACAACGTGTGAGTGGGACCAACAGAAAGAACCAGGGAGCACCAGAGAACCAGGGAGCACCAGGGAACCAGGGAGCACCAGAGAACCAGGGAGCACCAGAGAACCAGGGAGCACCAGAGAGGACCAGCTGGGGGCAGCACAACAACGTGTGAGTGGGACCAAGAGAAAGAACCAGGGAGCACCAGAGAACCAGGGAGCACCAGAGAACCAGGGAGCACCAGAGAACCAGGGAGCACCAGAGAGGACCAGCTGGGGACAGCACAACAACATGTGAGTGGGACCAAGAGAAAGAACCAGGGAGCACCAGGGAACCAGGGAGCACCAGAGAGGACCAGTTGGGGACAGCACAACAACATGTGAGTGGGACCAAGAGAAAGAACCAGAAAACAAGAAGCAAGTGGTAGAAACACAGTTTCAGCTTGAAGGCTTGGTCAGTGGAGGTAGAACAGCACATACTGGACTGGGCTTGCACCCAGAGATCACCTGAGAGGCTTGTCGAGGGAAGCGGGTGTTGACGTCCTGCACCGTCTCAGTCAGGTAGCAGCACTGCTGCCTCAGGCTGATCAGGAAGTTATACAACTCTTCACTCCTACACACACACACACACACACACACAGTAGATCAGTAGATTAGTGAGGTCTGCATCTATACTGCAGAATGGGTGTTGTTGTCGCCTAGTTGTTGAGGTCAAGTGTTTGGACTTTACATGATCTCCGGGTCAGTTATTAGCTGCATGTGTTTAACTCTGGTCCATCCTAGCTCTAACACACAGAAGTCTCATATAGATCCAACTACAGGCAAACTGAGAAAGAAAAGATGAACTCGAAGACGGAGATTAGCGACAGATCCAAGATCATCCGAGTTTCTCGATTCTCTTCTCCTCGACATCCAGTCAGACGGAACACCTGTGTGGTCTGGCCTCAGCATCTCAAACCCCAGTGTTTAGCTTGCGCTGAAGACACAGTTCAGTCCTCGGTTCAGTCCTCACACTCTGTCAAGTGCGGCTTGTAAACATCGTCAGTCAGAGCGGGGTCCCCGTCTTCCTCCAGGGCGCTGAGTGGAGGGCTCTGTTAGTTTATCTAGGATCCCGGGTGAGTGATGGGGCCCGGACCTGAGTATGCTGGGGAGAGGACCCCGTGGTAGGGTCCTCAGGGTGAGACGTGCGGGGGGTGATAGTGATGGTCCTGGTGCTGGAATGGAGCAGGAATGTGAATTGGATTCCTCCCATACTGAGCATGGCAGGGTTACACAGTGTGATACGGACGTAATGCGTCAGAGTTGTGTGCCAGTACACGAAGCGTAGTGTCCTGGCACTAACCCTAACCCAATGACAACTCATCTTTATATGAGAATTAACCCAGTACTGCACTGTGTGTGTAGGGAATCGTGAATACAATATAGAGACCAAGAAGGAAGAAACAGGACTGATAAAACACAGTTAACAGCTCTTCTTAAATAAAAAATTGAAAGCCAAACAAGTCTTACAAACATAACCTTGGGAGGAATATGAAAACACACACACACACACACACACTCACACACTCACACACTCACACACTCACACACTCACACACTCACACACACACACACACACACACACACACACGTACACCCTTGTACACCCAAATCAACTATTCATCCTTACCCCCAACTGCAGCAGTCCTATCCCCACTGGGACTTGTGTATGGTGTATGAGCTCTAGTCATTGCTCCACCGCATCCCATGACTGACTGTTTACACTACAGGATTTACACTGGGGAATTTACCGTCTCTCTAACCGCGCACCTCTCTCCCCTGGCATCCCTGTACAGCGGTACGGTTCACCTGTGTCAGTCCCTGCACCGAGACTCCTACAGCTAGGATTCATGGCCTGACAAACTATATGCAGACACAGCCCCCGTTTGGCCCGAGTCACTGGTCCATCATCAGTCACTGTAGCGGGAAGAGGCCTTCCATCGGCTCTCACCTTACAAATCACGACTGGGCCCGCTTAAACCATTAGGACCCCTAGCGTAGCTTCATCTCCGAGCTCATCTCTGACTAGGAAACCATGGAGGCGATAGGTAGGGGGGGGATATGAACATCCCAGCACGTTAACAGGATGAGGGATGGCGTCCGGTGAGAATGCGGAGATGTTTCAGGTGTGTACGGTCCAAGTTGTAAGATGAGTGGCTCGTTTCGTTTTAGTTCATGTTTGAAAAGTTAAATGTTGGCACTTTGGGTGATAAGCAGCAGTGCACTGCATACAAAGCTTTCGGTGTAAGATTACTGACTAATAGCAAATGTGGGGGTCAGGAAACAAATGGGCTGTTGGTTGGCAAACACAACGCAGCTGTAGTTAGTCATCTCCAGCTAAGGTAGTTGGAAAAAATAAAGTAGAATTGTTTCATGGATAGATTATGCCTTAAAAAAATGATTATAATAAGTTAGAAACATATGGAGTTAGCATACCCGCTGTCTATGTCCTCCAGTTGGTTGAGCATATCCATGCTCACGCTATCTTGGTGCATCTCCTGGACAGCATTCAGGACCTTCTTCTGGTCAACTGGGTCTGTGACACCTATCTGGAAGAACACACAAACATACCAGTAAGAAAACATTTACTTTCATGAAATAATTTACGTATGTATTAAATAAAGTTTTTTTATTTTTTATTTATGTACTGCAGCAAGCAACATGTAAACACTCCATACAGCTGAGTGTGTTGCCTCAGCCAATTATTGTAGGAGTAGGAAATAATCAAATAAGTTAAATTCTAGGAATATAACATTGCTCTCTGTACCTTCTCCAGGTCATCTTTCTCCATGGCCAGCAGGTAGCTCCAGGTGATGTTGTTCTCCTGTAGAGGTGGAGAAGTCCATATCACTCAACGGTACAAATCAAAACTAATCGCCGACCAGCTGTGCCATGTAGGTGTGTCATGTAGGTGTGTCATGTAGGTGTGTCATGTAGGTGTGTCATGTAGGTGTGCCATGTGTGTTTCTGTCAATGCAGCCTGCATGTGCATTTGAATATACCATGAGTAAACCAGTCAGTTCCAGATCAAACCAGTTCATAAATCATGTGTAGTCCAAGGTTATGAGCCAGACTAGCTGCAGGAGGCTCTGGAGCAGAGAGAGATGCTCACCATCATGATGTCAGACAGGTATTCCAGGCCCAGGCCATGGAGAAGCAGCTCGATGTCACACAGCTTGGCCAGGCTGTGGAGGTTGGTAGAGACAACTGAATATCACTTAGGGAAATGGATCCTGGGTGTCAGCTGGTGTCGTGATTGCTAATGTATTTATAAACAATCAAACATCATCGACTATAATACACTTTTTTTTCTTTCCTTCCGCCCAACTTAAAAGATGTGTTGTAGACATACACCATCTAAAAGCTCAAGGGGATTTGATTGGTTAATTTTCCCCTGTCCAATGTTGTTATGATTTCACAGTTTATCCCACGGCCAGACATAGAAACATTCATCAGTCTGTGCTTTTGCAACATGAAGCAGAATTCTGCGCCAGCCAAAACTGGTACAAAACCACATGTAAACAGTGTTTATTATTGTTTATGTCTGGTAGCACAATGTCTGTACTAACACCTGTTTCGTTTTTTGCCCACAATGTCCACTAGAGGGTGACATGTGCTTTACTTTCACTAAAACGAACCAGACTTTTAAATACGACCCTTGCTGAGAAACCCCTCCCTAGTATAGTAGATCTGAGGGGGATTTAAACAATTCAAAGATACTTCAGACTATTAAAACCAGATCAGGATGTAACTGTATAGATTGTTTTATGACAACTACTTGAGGTCGTTGCCCATCTATAAGGAAACCATCACAAGCTTCTGAAATCTCCATAAATGTGCAGACTCGTCTCTTCTCACCTCTCCTTGGAAGTTGAGTGTTCAGGATTCCGCTTGAAAAACTTAAAAAGGCTCTCATCTTTGGAAGTGGCCATGCTTGAGTGAGTGTTGTCTGGGCTGGCCAGGATCCTGGTGATCTATCAAAACAACCAGGAATAGAAAGAAAAGATCTGGAGTGTTTCTACATGTCCTGGCTACCAGGTCCATGTCAAAATGTCAGAACTCTACAGCGATATCCCATAGCTACCGTATTTATTTTCATTGCCACCACACCTGAGATTGTTTGAACACCTTGGCCAGGTCGGCTGCAGTCTTGTCTGTGCGGTTCTTGACGCTCCTGTCCGCTCCCAGCTGAAGCAGCTTCAGGACGGCCTGTTCCTTGCCGTACTGCACCGCCATCATCAGGGCCTGGAGGGATGACATCACACACATGCAGTGTATTCTGAGGTATGACATCACATACATGCAGTGTATTCTAAGGGATGACATCACACACATGCAGTGTATCCTAAGGGATGACATCACACACACATGCAGTGTATTCTGAGGTATGACATCACACACATGCAGTGTATTCTAAGCAATCAGGTCATTCCAATTGCTTTTGATGCAAATCTATGGAAATGTCTTCAAATGGCATTTACTAATATTATAACCCATAGCCACCGACAGACGACACAAACACACTTCATGACCTGTGAATATCAGCTATACCAGCTATCCTAAAACAGGGATATTTTATCCTTACAAAACAGAAGCCAGCAACTAAAATGGTACAATTGGCTGAAAAAGCCACACGACAAGCACAACGAAAGACAATTTTTTCAAGAACATAGACCAATATGCCAATCTCTTAACTTAATCAAACAATTATAATACCTTAAATTATACCATGGTCTGGGTGAATACTCGATTCTGATTGGCTGCAGGGGTGTACATTATAAAGTGTTATACGGACACCTACTATGTCATTGCAGCAAAACTGTCTTTTCACCATTCTAAATAAGTGGTTACTACTACTAAACAAAGAGGAAGTCTATTGGAGTCCCACTAGTCAGGGTTGTTATCTTCCCTCACCGTGTAGCCATGGCCGTCCTGTGCGTTCACCTCAGCGCCGTGGGACACCAGCAGGTTGATCACATGACTGTAGCCCTCTCTGGCCGCCAGCATCAGGCAGGTCATCTCCGTCCTCACGGCAACAGAGAGAGAAAGGATAGAGAGTGGAGTGGAATTAGATGTGGAACTGCTTTAGCTCCAGATCGGCATCCGCGGAATGGCTCTCGAAACTCCTTGTTTGTGTTGTATCGTGTTGTCTGTGGCTAGCTGTATGTTGGGGGAGCTGTGAGGGACACCTGAATTTCCCTCACGGGATAAATAAAGTATTTATCTATCTATCTTTATGCCACTAAAAGGGCACCATAAACGACGCCCCAGACCGGTCAAACTCTTCTGGCACTATGTATGTGGTAGCCTTCCACCATCAT
The DNA here is from genome assembly GCA_903064625.1 of Mallotus villosus. Taxonomy (NCBI): domain Eukaryota; kingdom Metazoa; phylum Chordata; class Actinopteri; order Osmeriformes; family Salangidae; genus Mallotus; species Mallotus villosus. The sequence goes on from CAEFZP010000371.1 coordinate 619,814, forward strand.
ACAGTCTGGAGAACATTTCCATTGCCTCCACACAGCAGACAGCATTTACGTCAAAAGCAGGAGTGGAAAAACATCTAACTTAAGATACAAACGTTTTTTTAATCTACTAACAATAGCATTGCTAATTCAAGAAGTAACTCGACAGCGTGTAAAACAAGTGGTTTTGGTCTCAAACCGGTAACTATCAGTCAAGCCCCATAGAGACAGAGAAACCCTTGCCACTGTCACTCATCTCATGGTACTGCACTAGGCTGTACTAGGACGTTGTGTGGGGCAATGTTAGAGACATTGATAGTAGCCCTTCTCAAACAGTGGGTGAGAGAAATCAAGGTGTGGGAATGTCCTGAAGCTATTCATCACAATACCTGACATTTCCCAGGAACACGGGAGCGTGTGTGTGAGAGAGAAACAGTTTAATGACTGTGTACTGAGTGAGGTGTTTTGTGTGTGAGGAAGTCAATGTAAAATGTGTGAGAGGGGCGGGCAGTGGTGATCTCGGGGCTCATGCGACTCGACAGGGGCAATTTCTCACGCTGACAACAAATTGCTTCCTCTTGGGCCACCAGTGTGTTGACAATTTGTGTGTGTGATGTTTTTAGGGCTCAGTGTGTCTGTGGCTTTTCCCAGAGGGCAATTCCCACTTGCATCCAGGTGACAACAAGGTCATTCACTGACAGGTGTGCGAGCTTGCGTGCGTACTGTATGCGTTTTAGCTGCTATCCCAGATAAATGGAGAATCAATATGCAGTCCTGACTGAGCAAACGTGGTTTAGAACGTCACAAAGGGAGGAACCACAGCCTCGATAGAGAAACAGCTAACCTCAACTATCATGAAGCTTAAACTCCAAAACAGCTCGTCATTTTAGCCATCATGTGAAACTGAGGTTCCATCACTGAAGTTATGTTTATACCCTGAGGGAAAGATATCACTTTTGGCTAGAGAGCTTGCGAGTTCACAGAGAACGTTAGTTGGAGTTGGCCTTACAGCCTGCTCCATCCTGCAGGTGAGCTATGTGAACATGGACCCCACATCTTGTTCTGGAGTGATGTTTCAGTCGACAGAACGCATCTGTATGCACTCAGACACGCAGCTCGAGTAAATAGCTTGTTAAATACTAAAAGCGTGGAGGGGTGCATGTCTGTGTGTGGTGTTTCTCTGCTCGTGCTGTAAGGGAGAACCCCCCCTTTCCCCTTTCTCTTCCCCTTGTACACATACCCTCTGTCTCTCGTTACTGTTCATTAAATATTTTGTCTGGAGAGGAAACAATCCACTTCCTACCGCCGCTTACGCACTCATTCTGTGGACGGTGTTTGTGTCCGTGTCCGTGTGCAGGGGGGCTTCACGTTGTCTGGGTGTTTGTGTCTGTGTGCTGTGAGGGGGGCTTCACGTTGTCTTGGTGTTTGTGTCTGTGTGCTGTGAGGGGGGTTTCACGTTGTCTGGGTGTTTGTGTCCGTGTGCTGTGAGGGGGGCTTCACGTTGTCTGGGTGTTTGTGTCTGTGTGCTGTGAGGGGGGCTTCACGTTGTCTGGGTGTTTGTGTCCGTGTGCTGTGAGGGGGGCTTCACGTTGTCTGGGTGTTTGTGTCCGTGTGCTGTGAGGGGGGCTTCACGTTGTCTGGGTGTTTGTGTCCGTGTGCTGTGAGGGGGGCTTCACGTTGTCTGGGTGTTTGTGTCCGTGTGCTGTGAGGGGGGCTTCACGTTGTCTGGGTGTTTGTGTCCGTGTGCTGTGAGGGGGGCTTCACGTTGTCTGGGTGTTTGTGTCTGTGTGCTGTGAGGGGGGCTTCACGTTGTCTGGGTGTTTGTGTCCGTGTGCTGTGAGGGGGGCTTCACGTTGTCTGGGTGTTTGTGTCCGTGTGCTGTGAGGGGGGCTTCACGTTGTCTGGGTGTTTGTGTCCGTGTGCTGTGAGGGGGGCTTCACGTTGTCTGGGTGTTTGTGTCCAATACACGTACGGAACACCAGACTCGGTGAGGGTTGCCGAGGGGGTAACAGTGGTGTGGATAGTAAACGAGAGAGCAAAGGAAAGGGAAAAAGCAGGGTGGAGGCAGGGTTGCCAAGGAACAACAGATCATATAAAGTTGACATGTAACACGTTATTTATCTTACTTGTTAAATGTGTTTGCGTCAGCGTTTCTTGACAGAAGTAGCTCCACGCACTTCACAATCTTTTCCTCGCTGGCGGATGCCGTGATTGCGGCCATTAGAACAGTGTATTGGTCTGTATTTGGAAAGAGATCAAGAATACAATTGCTCGTCATTGAATATTAAGTCATATTTCATTTTTTCCTCATAGAGAACAGACCATGCTAACTGACAAACACCACGTGCCAGGCAGCCAGTCTCATCACGCATGCTCAGAAAACACATAACTGGACAGGTTCCCATTGAAAGATCAATTTTCCTTTATCTCCGAGCAGGAACTGTGCCTTCTTTATGAGGCTGAGTGGAATTGTCTCTTATCTCTCGGCGTGATAAGATATGTGGAAGGGCGACGGCAATCTTCTGATCTCCTGTTCTTACTCAGGTCTTGAGTAACACTGCATCCCAACTACAGTGGATTTAATATGACCTTAAGCGATGGAACTGGACTGAAAGCATGGTACTGCACGTACCAGGTGAACATAATACCACCATGACACCAGACGGTGGATCGGAGGTTTGGATAATAATAAACTGGTGTGTGTGTGTGTGTATGTGTTAGGGTAGTTTTTGGCCCAGGGGTGGTAAGCAGACTGCCAGTATTCATGTTCTGGGGCTGGGAGTAAATAAATAAAAGGCCAGAGTCGGCCTGGAGGAATGACGACAGAGCCACGCTCTGTATACCGGCTTGATCAATCACTCCTGCATTCCTCTCCTCCCTCTCTTACTGGAAAGCTAATTAGGAAGTGGCTGTAGCTCTCCTGTTTGCTGTGAATACGCACACACACACACACACACCACAACACCACACACACACACGCTCACACAGACGCTCACACACACACACATGCTCACACACACACGCTCACGCGCAAACACGCTCACTGATTTGTGTTTATTCTATAGACTATTGCCTTCAACATGCTCACTCTCACTACACACAGGTGTGTATTAGCCAGATAAACTCAATCCTTCAGGTCTATGACTTCAGCTTCGCTCGTCCCTCCGCTCTCCCTGTCTTTAATCACAGTGGGTCAGTGTGATCCGACAGATGCCTTCACTTCCTCCCGCCAGAGACTCTGGAATATGGCAGTTGGAACTGAAAACACCAGAGGATTAACTGGATGTTTTGCAATAGATCCTCTTTGGCGTCATAGCAATTAATTCATGGCAGGTGAGGCTGAATGAGACGCCTTCTAATTGGTTCCCCCGTCTTTGGTCTGGTGCGCGTGTGGAAATGAAAAGAAGGTGTGATGGGGAGCGTTTCAGCAAAACACAGGTTTCGTTCAAGAGTCATCGATCGAGGGATTAATTGCGAGCGACACTCGCGGGTCCCAGTGTTCTGAATGTGGCCTAGTGCACAATCACAGTACTTTGTTTTGGATTAAGAGGAATGTGATTGGCAAGTGCGATTGGTACTTTTGAATTCTCTCTATTGGTGTATGTGGAGAACGGAAACAAGAAGGCTGAAGCAAACGACACTGCATGGGGGCATCCGACGACGCCAAGTAACCGAACAGACTGTCCTGGAGCTCATGGATGTCCTGGAGTTCATGGATGTCCTGGAGCTCATGGATGCCCTGGTCCAGGTGTTGAAGGAGATCCCACCCTCAGGACACCATCTGCCCTCTCATCAGGAGCCCAGACGCTGTCAGCAGTGCAGACAGGCACGTGGGGGGCCATACACAAATACTGAGACGAAAGTTGGAACAGCATGTGATTTCAATTGCTTGACAGTTTGACTCCAGTCCTCAATAAGTGATTTTGATGTCCATTGACCATAGTTTTGTCAATTTGTTCTCAACGAATTACACAATGTACAGTAGAGAGGTTACACAATGTACTGGTACAGATTTTGATCTGTAATGTATTTTTTTCATTGGGACCCGATGTGTGATTTAAGTCTTCCTTTCATGTTTTTGGACAGCGTACATAACTGAATTACATTTGAAGCTCCATTTCAAAATGAACTCTTCCATCAGTACAGTGTTTTAGAAAAACAATTTGAAGAGATACTACGGTTACGGTCGTTTTTGCTTTCCCCACAAGTGTTTAAATCTGGAAAAAAACTTTCCAGATCTTTACTAACACATTCCACTGTATTTATTGAGTTGAAGAACCCCTTTCTGGCACTAACTGTTTGGTACTTGACGCTGGAACTGGCTGGATCTTACCTCTGCTGAAGTTGCCACTGGCTCCACTGTTCAGGAGCAGCACAGCCAGCTCATACTGAGCAACATGAACAGCACACATGAGAGGTGTCCACTCGAAGCCAAGTCTCGTCTCCACATCCACACCTGACACACAGGTTATAAGGTCAACATACACATTTGTTATGTTTGTTTTAAATTACACTTGGGGGTAGCCATGGACAAACTGTACCATTGTCCAACAGCTCTTGAACGAGATGGACGTTTCCAGTGTCAATAGCTCTTTTGAACTTAGCCACATTGTCTTCTTCCACTGGAACCCCTGCACTTGTGCCCTGGAAACAGATAAATGATTCAATTAGAAATAAAGGAAAATATTTTGGTTTTAATCTGTTTTCCAATTTACATCTCTAATATCTTGCTATTTGTTTTAATGTAGGCTATAGACGAACATATATAACACCATTATAAGCAGAATTAATAGAAATTCACCTAAAACCTTTGGGGAATATTTTCAGATAAATGTTCCACACCTTCGCAACACGTAAAAAACTGTCCAATGATTTACTATCAACATTGATCCCATGCTGTGGCATGTATTCAGTTCTTCAAAATATTGGTGTGAAATTTGTATTTATCAGTCACAGACAGTATTGCTTGAGTATTGTCTGTCAGCAGGATAATGTCCCCATTCCATACAGGAGTCCTTTTTTGACAAAATATTAGTTGTTCAGAACACTCGAGGTGTCAGGCTAGCTACACTACAAAGTTTGGTGCAGCACGTAGCCTACTTTCTAGCCTTCAGTTTCTAGGTAGCTTAGCTAATGTCTATAAACTTGATGCGCCTAATTAGTAACACATGAGAACATGACCTTATATTGAAAGCTGTGTCTGTCTATGCAACATAAACCTTTGCTGGAATATGTTTTATAAAACGTATAACTTTGGAGCAAGTAAGTGGTTAGCTGAAATGTGATTGCTGATGGACTACGGTTGCTAGCAAGCGTAACTTGGAAGCTCGTGGAAGCTTGAGCACGCTCTTACGAGCTAGCAACACACGTTTGCATGTATATTACCGCTGTGTCCACTGTCTTTTTCGACGACGGGAACCCGAGATCCCATTCAACATCGCTATCGTCGCTTTCAGCTCCAGCCGGGCAAGCGTTTTTTACTTTGTTTGACATGGGGCCGCTTGACTGTTAATTTTATGTTGATAACAATGCGGCTGGGGTGCACGTCACCACTGGGTGCTACCAGAGCTACACCAAAAATACCCCACTAACGAATACTTACAGTTCAATGCCATTCGCTGAAAGTTAATTAGGGGGTATTGGTGACGTCAAACACAGCAGGCCAAAACATTTTAGTTTTTTGCAAACATAATCAAATAAATACCTACCAGTGAACATGGTTCTTTATAGCTCGTAGCTAAATTGTTCGCTAAAATTCGCAGGTGCATAATAAAAACTAAATTTGGTTGTATTCGATACCTTTGACAAACACGCCTATGCTTAAAGTGCATCCTCCAACTGACAATCTGTGCCCTGACAACTCCAACATTGGCTTCCCTGTAGTGACAAACAATCTGGGAGAGATAGGCTACCATGACTTGGGCTGCATGAAAGTGCCTTCCTTAAAATAAGACTAATTGTCTTTTGTAACTTCTTGCTAACAATTTAGCTCTTGATTTATTGATTTATGTGCCTTACGAAACCAGTATAACTCTATCTCCCTCTTACTTCTTATTCGGAAAGCCTACTCAAGAATTATAGCGACACCTATAGGTTAACATCCGAACGTAACATTTTCCACCAGTTTACTCTAAGCGTACATTGATGGAGGCTACATCCAAGCAAGCGTCATGTTCATTGAAACGATTGGCTACTTCGCTCTGCAATCCTAACATTATCACGCCCCAAACTAAACGTGCAAATGTGTGCAAGCTATAGAGCTGCGGGCTACAAGCCACATATGGAAGACTTCAAATGTATAACTACTAAGGAATGCACAATTCCTTACTGACGACTAGGCGGCACTATAGAATAATGTATAATAGGCTGTGTGGGTTAACTCTAGCGGCCATAATTTCATATGAATTATTAAATTATAGTAGCCTATATCTTCCTTATTGCTTGGTGCTGGTGACGTTTCTGAATGGCTGGTAGGTGGCATTTAACTCTGTCTCGATACAGCTATTGACTCGGCAGAAAACTTCCCTCCGTATGTCTCCAACCCGTCCGTTAATTGTATAAAGTTATCCCTTACTTCCCAGCATGAGACTTACAAGGTGTTGTGTCAAAGCGTGACAATTGGTTGGAATGCGTGAGACTTGACAGCCCGAGTTACCTGCATTGGTTCAATGCAAACACATGGGAAGTAGGTCTATATTCAATCAACATTGTTAATATCTCTTAACATTGTTGTGCAACCACCAACTGACCCAAAATGAACACCCAATGAGCTTCATGTGACTGTTCCATAACGTCTCTCAATTGCATTAGTGTGCACAAATACACAAATACACACACGCACACACCCTCTCTCTCTCTCTCTCTCTCTCTCTCTCTCTCTCTCTCTCTCTCTCTCACTCTCTGTCTCTCTCTCTCTCTATGTTCCTCACTCATCTCTGTCTCTGATACTCTGTCAAACTCTCAGCACTATCAAAAACTGGTCAAATCTGTATTGTGAACTCATGATTGGGTTAGGCCACACTCTGTTCCATAATGGAATGTCTTCCTTTTTGTGTTCACCCTCCCTAAAACTGTCTATCTGACCTAAAGTGGATAGAAAGTCTCATTTATTCAGAAGTTTAGAAAACATGTTGTGGCTGTCCTTTAGATCTTTGAAATGAGGGTTCCTAAAACGATTCATTTAGTCATGCTTTTATTTGAGATTTTTAGGTTATGTGGGATGACAAGAACCATTTAAAAAAATGGAAAGATATTTGATTATTGTTTCGCTTAGATGTGTAACCTGGTACACAAATTATCTGTGAAATGGTATTAAGCCAATTTATTGCAACATGTAATGTAAACAATAATCGGCCAAAATTGGCCAAGTCTAGCCCTAATTCTGAAATGAATAATCGCATTAATAGAAATAGGCATTAGACAATCGCATGAGATCCTATGCTTGCCTGCTGAATCAGTGCCATTCAGGTCATGTAGTTTATGTCTTTGCAAATTGTGTTTCCACAATGTGCAACTCGTGTCATTTTTTGCGGAGCCTTGTCAGTATGGAAATGACGTGCTCAGGGAGCTTTGGCGGGGCCATAAATGATTCTCTCTCAAACCTCTGCGTTTTCACTGTCGTTCGAACTCGAGGCTATGACAAGCTGCGCTCTCACAAGTGTGTGAGCCACCCGGGTGTGAACAGAGGACAGTGTAATTTAGTTGCCACCACTCGCACTTGGGAAGAGACTGTGTAGTCAGTGACATCACCGCGCATTTACAATAGACTCAAGGTGGAGAGCAGAGCAAAACAAGTGGACATAGGAAAAAGCAGGGGACCGTGCGAGGGCCACCAAATGTGAACTATACAGCGATACAGGTGCAGTGAAATTGGCGGCGCACTTAGGATGCAGAAGTCACCTGTGGAAGATGCAAACTTCCTCTCAAAGTTTTTCTTCTGGTAAGAAAAACGTTTAACTTAATCTTTGAATAATGACGTCTTTCAACTGTACCAGGGACGTTTAGAACAGGGCATTTCACAGATATTTTTCAGACGATGGACATGACAGTTTCAAAATAGTCATACGTAGTGTGAATTGAAAAGAAAATCTTTAAATACCCTTTATGTGTCCTGTTGGCTCTCAAAGTCAATTACGCCATCCATTTTTTATTCCAGTAGGTCAAATTACGATTGTTTATCCACCGTGATATCGTTTGAAATGCCATTGAGTATGAATCGTCTTGTCCAATCTACATACAATACAAAACAGCAGGCTATCATTGATATTATTCACAGCAGTACCGATTACAGCATCCACCAAATGATTCAGTGAAAACTAAATTCTCAACCATCCTCTTCCAAAACGTAGCAATAGAAAGCCAATAAAAGCTTCAAACTTTGCACCATTTTGATGTCTTATGATTCAGCATTCAGCTCTCATGGATTAATTGATGTGCACAGATGTAAAGTACATCACACAGGGAACCAACCAAACTACTCTCTGTTACAGTTGGACATCCCCATTGTTAAGGAAGGGCTTCAAAAAGAAGTTGGAGTTGACAGATGTGTACAAGGCACCTTCGTATGACCTCGCAGATAACCTCTCCGAAAGACTAGAAAGGTGTGTCTGTCGTCATAACTGTGTCTGTCGTCATAACTGTGTCTATTGAACCAAATCAAAGAATTCAAATCATCAACTTGTTCTGAAACATTACAAGTATTTGAGTTTGAAATCATTTGCAGGAAGATTTTTTCAAGTTTTTAGTTAGTTTTACATCTACAAAGTTTTATTCTTCCTTTATAGTTTTCCTGCTGAGTTCGGTGGTATTGTGTTTTCCCTTTCAATATATTCTACCGTTGGCCCTTGCTCACTGCATCTTTTCTCTCTCTCTCTTGTTACATCTTTCTTTCATATATTTATTTCCCTCTGTCTGCACATCTACCAATGTTTTACTGATTCCAGGAAATGCTATTTATCTTTAAAACTCATCCATCCATCCATAATTCTCTAAAATCTTCTCTCTCATTCTGTCTCCCTTCTTCAACCTTTCACCCTGATTCTCTTTTGTCGTTACTCTCCTTTTTTCTCTGTCCCCCTTATTAACAGTGAGTAAATGTCACACCTTTGAAAGATTTTGGACGGGGGGAAAAAAGAGAAAAGGATTTTAGTCACCCGTTAAAGGCCACCTGTGTTTTTGCCTCAGAGACAACACGAACACAGTGTCCCACATGCAGGTCTTGTCACGGGGGGCCCCTATTGGGTGAGTGGGTGAGGCCATGTCACGGTAAAGCATGCCAACAGACATCTAAACGGGATGTAAATGTTGACCTTTGAAACTTCCAAATACCCAGAGAGTGATGAATACGGGTGGGCATTTTATTTTTTCTAATCGTGGCAAACACTGAAGTCTGCTGGGAATTTGAACTTTACCTTTGATTTACAGGTTAGGTATGGTCACTCACTCGTCACTTGGTCTCTCTATCTTCGCCCCTCTCTCTTTCACACACACATTAATTCTCCCTCATTCGTTCATCAAGGCTCCGGCTGAGCCAAATCACCCAGGTTATAAATGAACCCAGCAGAACAATGTGCCAAACTGTTTTACTGTACAGTAACTGTTAGCCAGTCTTTCAGCCATTTCCTGTAACCTTTCTGCATTTGTGTTTACTCTTCTTCAGTAGTAAGTGTTCCTGGTGACTCCGTCCGTCCCCCCCTTCCATCCCCCCGTCACCCCGTCCAGTCCCCCGTATGTAACTCTTGTTCGTTGGTTCCTGATGTAGAGAATGGGACCGAGAAGTAGCTTCGTCCAATCAGAAGCCTCGGCTCATGCGAGCTCTCTCCCGCTGTTTCCTGTGGCCGTTTCTTTTTTATGGAGTTCTGTTGTACTTTGGGGTAAGTGTATTTTTTCCCAGTTTATGTTTGTGTGTGTTTTAGGGGAGGGGGGGATCTACCATGAATATTTAAAATGCCAAGGCATAATTGTCAGGGGTGCAATACAAGCACTTGCCATGTTCTGTGCACAGTGTTGTACTATCATTGAGAGAACAGCACTTTGCTGCTACCTTATTCCTAATGTGGTACATACTAATACATGAGGAGAAACTACAGTATGCCAGTTTACTGGTGCCGTGGCCTTAATCCATGGCGCCTTGGACAAGCATGTAGCACTAAGGTGTCACTATCCCAGTGCTCTCAGCCACAGGAGGAAGCTGACAGGTTAGTACGTAACCTCGTGTGAGTCCAGATGGCGTGGGGACTGCCTAGTGACCCCCACTGGGTACTGTGTGTGTGTGTTTGAGTTGGGGTTCGTGTCATCGTCATTTGATAGGTCACTTTTCAGTTCTTTGTTTATTATTGGAAACATGAAGTCTCTGATGGTATTATGCTATCAACTTGTTTAGTCAACTTGGTATTGCAGGGTCGCTGACGTGGCCAAGTATACAGGTATCAGGACAAGGACTGATTGGGAGAGGTAGATATAGTATACTGTAGATGTGTTGATTTTGGGGCATATTTGACCAGTGTTCAAGAATTTTAGTTGCACTCAGTTGATTCTCAGTTTGATGCTTCCAGCATCACAGACTTCTGTTGTTCAAGATGTTAGAAAAAAAGACGCATTACCTAGAACGGATGTTGACATGGCACTGTGTGACATTCTTACGAATGCCCATTGAAGGTAAATGTTCAACCTAGTTTCCAGTTGTCCAATCGAGACGTGTTTTGTTGTTTGTTCGTTTTTTTCCAATTTAGAGGTGAATGGTGACCTTTTCAGTTGTCACAAACTGTATCTGTCGTCATTTCTCTCTCACCTTCTTTCACTCTTACCCTCTCTCAGCCCTTTTGTTTAGTTTTTTTTTATTGGAAAGTAACATTTGTGAAATTTGTAGGTGAAATGGGTTTGGTTTGAATAAGAAATGGCTGGTGTGGGGAAACTGCTTGGTTAGCTGGCAGTTCTAACTGCCCAATAAAGGTATCTTTAAAAGTCAAAAAAGTATCTGAGCCTTTTGTCTCACGACCTCTCCATCTCTCTTCCACAGGAGGCCTCCAAGACAGTGCAGCCCCAGCTTCTGGGGAGAATCATTGCTTCTTTCGACCCTTTCCATGCCCCGGAGAGGGAGCAGGGCTACTACCTGGCCCTGGGGCTCTGCCTGCTTTTCACTGTGCGCTTCCTCCTCCTCCAGCCCGCCATCTTTGGCTTGCACCACCTGGGCATGCAGATCCGCATCGCCCTATTCAGTCTAATCTATAAAAAGGTGTGTGTGTGTGTGTGTGTGAGTGTGTGCGTTCTCATGAACGATGACACTACACTTCATCCTAATAAATAATGACAGATTGAACGTTGTCTTACGTTAGAGATGAGGGAAAGACAATTCCTGAAAAGTCGAAAGCTGTCTTGCCACACATGGGTGTGATGGAGATAGGACAAGCACCACATCCCGCTTCTACTCGTGCGGGCCGAAGCCATTGTGACATCCCTGTCACCTCACATTCTAAACCATGTGTCTTTCATGACCTTTGACCCCTGTGTAGACTCTGAAGCTGTCGAGCCGTGTCCTGGATAAGATCAGCACAGGTCAGCTGGTTAGCCTAATGTCTGCCCACCTTAACAAGCTGGACGAGGTAAGCAAACGTATCAAAGAGGATAGACTGTAAAACAAAAAGTTATAACAAAATATGTGAGGAGAATGTTTTAGAATCTTCTAAAATAACGAAATAAGCTTGCTTTAGAAAGTTTGGGACTGGAGGTTTGCGAAGGAATGATGGTTACTTAGTACCGAACCCAATGAGGCGGCTACAGTTAGCTGGAAAACCACTTGTGTCAGTCAACTACAACATTAGTTTTGCTAAATGTTTTTCAAGCCAACATTGGATGAGTAGGAACAGAGTCAGCGATAAGGGGCGGACGAGGATGGGAGGGGTCTAAAGTCTGTGAAGGGAGGGTGTGGGGGGAGTGTTGAATGTTGATACACTCTGCTACCTGCTTTGAGGCAATTATCACTGGCTGAATGCGACCTGGGCCCAACTCGTTTGATTCTCTTCTCAGAACTACTGTATACTTCCGTGTCCTGGTTATGTCGTCTGTTTCAAGTAGTCTTCCAATGTGAATCTCCTCTTAGAAACTACATGTGAAACTAATCTTTTACTTGTCCCCCACAGAAAGGGTGGGGGGGGGATTCAAGTAAAATATTAGTTCCACCTGTCTGTAGTAGTTATAGGTTAATAGTGAATGTGTATAGCTAGAAGAGTCAAAGGACAACAGCAAGCAAATTGCACACATTTGGGTGAATAACTAAATAACTGAATAACACGCTCTTGGAAATGTTGCCAACTTTCAAAGTGCTTTTGATTTGTTTTGTTTGTTTTATTGGTATAATGATACAATTTGCGACATCCAGTATTTTAGTTTTGTAGTTTGTTAGCCTTTTTTTGTACAAATGGATTGCTCTTTCATTCATTCATTCATCCATTCATTCCCAGTTTTTGAGGATATAAAAACTTGCCTCTCAGAGTTTTAGTAATGAGATGCACATCGAGTACATGTCCTGAGCTCCTAAGTGGTCTGCCAGATACATAGTAAAGTAGCATCAGGATCACTTCTCCGTATGGTGGATTTAGGCTGCGTCCCAATACTCCCACTTCCCCCTAGCACTTCACACTTCCCCTTCGTTTGCGCGTTCGCGTGAAGTGAAGTGAAGTGGTGTCCCAATTCTCTTAGAACGAAGGGGAAGTGTTGTTCAACCCTTCAATCCCTTCAAAAGGAGTGCGATCAGAGTCACACTACGGCTGAAGGGAAAGATTACATTTCCCAGGATGCCTTGCGAACACCTTCGTAACCGACTGACTCCAAAAAGTTTACAAATGTTGTATATCTTCGCAAATAACTATTAAAAAAATGTGAAACACATTGGGATATCTAGCTGATCATTATGCAAAATAATATTCCTTACAGTTGAGTAGAATACGATTGTTAGAAATTCACAAATGAACGTCTGTCTATGCAGCTGAGAGTAGCCGAGTAACGTTAACGTTAGCTAACGTTAGGATGTAAAAAACGCAATTTTATTATGACAGGTGGGTAAATATGTTTGCCAAAACCTGAAAACCTGACGTGTGTTCAAATTCGCAAACATAGGAACACTGTTTGCCTTGAGTTTTTGGCAAACGTAGCCTACAGTGGAGCTGGATATGAGCTACTAATGACGCAAGGACGCATGGAGTGGTGTCCCATTTCGTAGGTAAAGATTTCAATCCCTTCACACTTCTCACTCCGTTGTGAACAAAGGTGTGTGAAGTGCTAGGGAGAAGTGGTAGTATTGGGACGCAGCCTACTAGTCTTCATGGGGGGATGTGTGGATGTTCATGTCTCTCCCTATAGTTATGAATATGAATTGTAATCATATGTTTGCATGTGTTCCAGAGTCTGGGCCTGGCACACTTTGTGTGGATCACCCCTCTCCAGTGCATCCTCTGTGTGGGGCTGATTTGGGAGTTGATCGAGGTGAACGGCTTCTGTGCCCTGGCTGCCCTAACCCTGCTGGGGATCGTCCAGGCGTGCCTCTCTCAGAAGATGGGCCCGCACAGGTAGGCCTCAAGCACGCACACGGGCTCGACTGGACACACACACCAACATGCACACACAGGCTAAACGATGACACATTACATGCTGTACGCAGCAACTTGTGCACACAAAAAAACACCTCATTCCACCGATCCTCCGGCCTTCCCTGTGTCATCGCTGAGCATGAGTTTTCAGTGACCTTGGTTTCCCTCAGTGATCTCTGAGAACAGCATGCACCGTGCCCCTGAGAAATGTCAACAATGCATGGACGACCCCACAAGCCAATCACTGCCAAGCAATTTCAGGCCACTCTTGCAGTTGAGCGGGAGAGACTAAACCTCACCGTCTTTCGGTTATGCTAACAAGCTAAAACATATATAGTGCAAACGGTAAAAGGATATTTGGTGTTTCTCTCATATCATTTTGAATACAGACTGCGTGGTGTGCGCACACTCTGTATGGGTTGTGCGAATACACCGTGTTTCCGGTGTACAGATGTCGGTGTGTGTGGGAGTGTGTGTATCTCCGTTCTGTAAACGGTGTGTTTTCCCTGAAGGGTGAAGAGGGCCGGGATGATCAGCCGACGTCTGGCGCTCACCTCGGAGATCGTGGAGAACATCCACTCAGTCAAAGCTTACGGCTGGGAAGAAGTCATGGAAACCATCATCAAGAATATCAGACAGTAAGACATCCGCTCAGCTTTCAGACGACATATAGCACATTGAAAGACACACGGAAGAACACAATGTAGATGAGTGTTTTCTGTGTTTCATTAAGGGACAGAGTTATAGAGAATGTTGTTAATCTCTCTGTCTGAATGACAAAGACGTTCTAAAGAACTTAACAGAGCAAATTGTCCCTGCTGACGAACACACACATCAGCCTTGATTAGTTAGTGGACGTTTAAATCATCCTCGTTTGAAGGAACACTCGATTCTGACATTCCTAGATTAGAAAACGCAAAGATCGGATCGCAGGCCCTCGCAATGTCCTTATCATGTGATTCCTTCTTTTTATTGTTCTTATGCGTTGATGTATTCATGTGATATACTTGATCAACAGGACACATGTTCAGTTTACGTGGTTTCATCAAACAAAGTGAACGAATTAAAGAAACGCATGATTCGATTTCCTCAGTCCACAAAGGACAAAGAAAATGTGACAGACGTAGGGCCTTGTGACTCTGGATCACTGTTCCTGTTGGTTTGCTCGAGAACCGTTCCATCTATTCCAGAGTACCCTCGTAAGTAAAAAAAGGGAGAAACCCCCCCCTCAGGAAAACAAACGTCAGATCTCCCCTTTCCTTCTTGTCCAGGGGCGAGATGACGCTGACACGTAAGATCGGTTCCCTGCGCTACTTCTACAGCGCCTCCTACTTCTTTTCCGCCATCCTGGTCATCGTGTCGGCCATCGTTCCGCACGCCCTCAGCAAGGGCATCATCCTGCGCCGCATCTTCACCACGGCGTCGTACTGCATGGTGCTACGCATGACCCTCACCCGCCAGCTGCCCGGTTCCATCCAGATGTGGTACGATACCATGGCACTGGTCAAGAAGATAGAGGTGGGTGTAGGACTCGCTGTGTGTGTGTGTGTCGATATGTGTGTGTGTGTGTCGATATGTGTGTGTGTGTGTGTCGATATGTGTGTGTGTGTGTGGTGATATGTGTGTGTGTGTCGATATGTGTGTGTGTGGTGATATGTGTGTGTGTGTGTTTGTGTGTCGATATGTGTGTGTGTGTCGTTATGTGTGTGTGTCGGTTCCCCGAGGTCCACGTCCATCGAGGGTACATTGAGTCAATGAGTTCAGAACCCGTTCTCTCTTCGACCGGAACGTTCTGTATCGGGCTGTAAGGAAGTGGCTTCATGGCTTGGAAGAGATCTCTAAGTGATTGTGGTAGTGGCACTTTTTCATGATCAATGATTGCTAATGGGGTAGCCGAGAGAAGGTTGGGGTTGCATTATAGAAAGTGTGTTTCAGTTAAGCAAATCACTGTTGTTGTTGTCATTAATACTGTCTTTTTGGTATGTAGATCAAGAATGGACAGTGTGCTTGAGGGGCTGCAGTGGAAAAGAGACAGATGTTAGTACAGTATGGGGCTATGCTTGGGGTTCTGTCAGTGAGTTATGTCAGGCACGCGTAAAGTACTTCAGGTCGTTTTTTTTTGTCATGGTAGCCTTGTGGGAATAGGCACGCACACAGAGGAAGTTCTGCTTCATGATCCCAGTTAAACATCTGGAGGTCGGACAGTACACACACACACACACACACACACACACACACACACACACACACACACACACACACACACACACACACACACACACACACACACACACACACTGTCCTAGACATTTCCAAGCACACACCACAGGCCCCATTGCTGTAGCTGCAGATGGAAGAAACTGAACGAGAGTAACACACACACACGCTCACAAACACTCCAGTCACCAAAGAGGTCACAGGATGGTCACACAACTGTTGTGTTCATATTATCACTATCTGCCAAACATGCTGTATCTGAGATCCGACGGCCCTATAATGTACAGTACAGTCACAGCCCTGCCTAGGACACAATATGCGTTGAGCATTCTTATACCAGGCAACTGTTTGTACTTTACTGTGTGTGTGTGTGTGTGTGTTGCAGATATAATGTTCTGGCCAGTTCCCCATTGTTACTGCAATAACACTTGCTGTTTGGTTTGGCATTTGTGTGTTCTAGGAATATCTCACCAAAGAAGAATACAAAGTGTTGGAGTACAACCTCACCACAACTGAAGTGGAGCTGGTGAATGTCTCTGCTTCTTGGGATGAGGTGTGTGTATGATGTGCTAGGTCTTCTTGGGATGAGGTGTGTGTATGATGTGCTAGGTCTTCTTGGGATGAGGTGTGTGTATGATGTGCTAGGTCTTATCGAAGCATCCCATTGTGACCTTGGAGTTATTTGACTGAACTTCAAGCACATTCAATCACCAATTCCTTGACTATTAGTAAAATTATCACTGAATGCATAATATTTTTTTTTAAAGAAAAAAGGAATAACATTAGATTTTATGCAAATAAATAAATAATATATATTGATATACATATATAGTAATATATATTTTCTGCATTTTCATGCTTAATTGGACAGTGATAGTTAAGTGTGACGAGAAAGGCAGGTGAGAGATGGAGGGGAAGACATACAGCAAAGGCCCAGGGCTGATTCAAACCTAGGCTACAGCGTAGCACATGCGGTATGCTTGCTTCGTAATATACGTTTTTTGGTTTCTTAACCTGTCTAAATTGAGTTGTGAAGTCATTATTTACGGTGCTCATTACTGATTCTATCCCTGCCAGTCTTCTTACCGGAATGTTCTATGTGGTGAATAGAGGAGGGAGGTCCTCTTCCCATCACTGACTGCATGTGCGTCACCTAATCTAAATAACTAATGGTGGAAGTCAATGGTTTAACCAGGAGAAACCTCACCATACAGAAATGTTGTTAGAGGGCACAACAATACTGGTTTGAGGCTCTTGCTTTGCTCGTTGCAGTGACCCTCTTCTCTCTGTGCCCAGCCAGCAAACAACGTGTGGAGAATACACACTGTCCTCAAACACACAAAGGAAAGCGGAACCGCCCCTCTCACTGTCTCCCTCCCTCCTTCCTTTCAGGGCATAGGGGAGCTTTTTGAGAAGATCAAGCAAGAGAACAAGGCCAACAGTCACCCAAATGACGACGCCAGCGTGTTCTTCACCAACCTGTACGTCACTCCTGTCCTAAAGAACATCAGCCTGTACCTGGAGAAGGGCAAGATGTTGGCTGTGGCTGGCTCTACAGGCTCTGGGAAGGTGAGAACTGAACTGGGGTGGCTGTGTGAGGTGGAGGACATATTGTCAGCGTTGTTGCTTTCATATCCCAGTTAAAACACCCTGTCTGGATCAAGTTGTCTCTGTTGTCGTAAGATGTTGATAGTGCACCAGATTGAGGTTTGGAGATAAAGCTCCCCCCGTGCTTTGATATTAACCACGAGGTGAAGCGAACAGAAAAACATTGTTTTGTGTTCTTCTTTAGTTCCTTTGTTCTTACCACGTTTTTGGGGGGACGCCATGTTGTGTGTCTCCAGAGTTCCCTGCTGATGATGATCCTTGGGGAGCTGGTCCCTTCAGAAGGGAAGATTCGACACAGCGGACGGATCTCGTTCTCCTCTCAAACGGCCTGGATCATGCCCGGAACCATCCGTGACAACATCCTGTTTGGGCTGGTCTACGATGAATACCGCTACACTTCAGTCATCAAAGCCTGCCAACTAGAAGAGGTGAGGTGCTGAGAGATATAGGGCCCTATTTTGACGATCTGAAACGCAAGTAGCAAAGCGCAAAGCGCAAAGCGCAAGTGGGCGGGACTCCGGTGCGGTTGCTATTTTAGCAGCGGGGATAAATGACTTTTCGCCAGGCGCATATCTAAAAGAGGTAGCTACATTACTAATGGGTGTGGTTTGGGCGTAACGTGCAATGAGCCAATCAGAGCGTCATCTCACATTCCCTTTAAGAGCAGCGCTTGTTCCATGGCGGATTGCTATAATAACGGCGGATTTGCCAGGCGCACGCCAGCGGTTCACAGGAGACCGACGTTCTCGTCAGGACCGTAAACGATAGAGAAGTGATTGTATGGGAAAGGCAGAGCAGTTTCATTGCACTAAGTTGCCCACTCATGCTGCTCATTCAAATGTAGCCTATTTTGACATATATTTAAAAAAATGTAATTGCTTAGTTCTTAGAATTAGTTTAACTGTTGTACTTTTGTTTACTTAATGTGAGACCCGTAGGGTAGGCCTATATGTTTATTTTTTGCACCTTCCTTCCTGCCACAGTAAATTGAAAACTGAATTCTGATTCTGATGTGCATGGGAGAAGAAACCTACCCAAATTAGCTTCGGTTAAACAGGCGTAGGAGTAAATTGCCACAGTTACTACAATTCAAGTTCACATACATAGAGATTCTCATGAACATCTTATTAATTATTGATATGAACGAAATGTAACACAGCTAGCCATACAATAAATCAAAACAATATACGTAGTTTCGCAGGAAGAATACCCTGGCTTCGCAGTGCGCACGGACCAAGCTTGCGCCGTTAAAATAGCATCTGAATAATGCGCCATTGTCTTTAAACCACCTTTTTCCTGGTCAGTGGCGGAATGGTTTTTCGGAACCCGCAAGATAGCACCAAGAACGTTTGCGCCGGAACACGCCTCCTTTTTCGCTGAACCGCCCCCCGGAGCGCAAGGTCATTTCGACGTGCGCCCGTGGAGGGAAAAATCCGCTTTGCGCCGAGTGCAAGCTAGGAATGATACTTGCGTCACTGACAAAGTCAATTGCGCTGGGTGAAAGATAGGGCCCATAGTCTTGTTCCCAGTTGGAGTGTGTAGATTTATGGTATCATCCAAGGTTTATGTATATTTTGCTTTTTTTCCATCTCTGTACGCGTTTTTACTAGTACTTTCTCACTAATGTCTTCATCCCTTTCATCACATCCTTTTATTCTGATACCTCTTCTCCTGTTTTACAAGCTCTATCTGGGTCTCTCCAGGACTTTTGTGGCATCACTGTGTCATGTTTCCATGGTCTAGCCCCTCTCTCTCTTTATAATGTCTCACTGACACACACAGACACACACCTTGTCTCACTGACGCACACAGACACACACCTTGTCTCTGGAGCCTCAGTGGCTGAGTGGTGGGCTCTTCGGCCTGGAGGCTCAGCGGGGGGGTCTCTGAATTGCTGTCTCAGACACTCCGGTTGCCATGGGGACCCCACATTGTGTCACCTGATCGGACTTGCTCGGCATGCACACAATCGTTTGTGTTGACATGAACATTTTGAGATGAATAAAGTACGGCATATGAACGAGTTAAGGTAGTTTGGGAGGTTTCATATTCAGACCATCAGAACGGTGTGAACATTTGCTGAATCGACGACGGCTAAGGCAAAAAGATTCTTTCGAAAATATGACTTGAAGGATCTTCCCTTCACACAGCCCTCACGCACCTCCCCATTGGTTAGGAGGAGTGTAAACGACATTGGCTGTTTCACCAAAACACACAGTGTGTTTTCATAGCAAACAAATTGCGGCCTGCACTATTGACAGCTCCTGTTTCGGGATACTCTTGGATTTGTTCCCTAACAACATGTGTTAAACACTGGCATGAGGTGGCAGTTAGAACAACAATAGGATCGAGGAATGCCTCAACTAGCACCCCTGAGGCAAGAGACCTCTTTGAAACCAAATCAGCACTAATGGCTTCAGTTAAACAATGTTTAACCTGTCCTAACATAGGCTAATGGATGTTATGCAAGTCATGTTTCAGTGCATTACTAATTAAACCAGTGCTTCATAGAGTACTATGTTTTCAGCCTGTTTGGAAACTCGCCAAATGATCTTTCATTTCCGACATCTAACATCATAGGAGTGGAAATGTCAATGCATCCTAACCCAGAGAGAGAGACACTGAAGCAACCATGGTCGGATGTGGTTTGACAGTGAAGAGGGACACTTGTTTTAGGGCGATCAGACACAAAGGAGGCATTTTGTAGTCTTGAGGCTGTATACAGGGCTGTTGCCAACTGAAGGGCCAGACAGACATCAATGAGGAGCTGCTTAACAGTAGCCGTTAGCTTGTAGCTTTGGCGCTAACTGGACACTTGCTTTGTTTACTGAGACACAAGTTGGCTTTTCTTTCCCTTTTTATGTTTAACAACCTTTTAAACAAACTGTTAACTTAATCCCCAATGCTCTCCTTAAAGGACAACGTAAGTTTGGAAAAAGGTAGGTTCTTCATTTATAGTTGTAGACTTCATTCCTTTTCAAAGCATGCTTTTCAGATCAATCGAAAGAAGCTTAAGATGTTTATGCATTCTGACATTCGACTTTGTGGTTTGAATGTTTGGAACGAGGGAATCAAGCTTTTGGCACCCAGCCAGCGCCATCCTCTCTGAGTTGTTGTAATGATGAAAAGGTTTTCATGTGCGTTCAGGAGTCACAGACATAAACAAGCCTGTTGTTCTCATCCTGTTGTTGTTCCAGTATGCTGTTTTGTTTGTTTGTCTACTTTCAGTACAGACTTAAAACGATGTACTGAATATAACTACTGTTTCCAGACGAAGCGAAACGAGGTACAACACATGACGAGAATTCATGCTTGACAGGGCAATGTGAAAGACACATGCGGGAGGCTCTCTCCTCCCAGGTATATACGTGTACTGTCACTGTCACCTGCTCCTTTGACCTCGCACAGTATGACCCTTCACCAAACCACCCAAACAAAGCGCTTGTTTTGTACCTTTCTTCCCCTCCTTCTGGGTACACAGTTATATATCCATATCTTACATGACTATTCAGTGGGTACAGTCACTACAAAGCATGACCAAGAGACGTGTCTACGCGTTCCACCAAGCCAACTGACACCAAACAAAAAGGCCCCTGTGCAGCGAGAAAAGGCATAAACAAACAGTTATCAGGGCCACGTGTGTGCCAAGGTCTCGGCTCCTTAGAACAGCCCTCTGGTCTATGCACGTAACAGAGGGCAACACATGTTTTCTCGCCGCGTGTACAAACTCACAGCGGCCCTTACGAGACGGGGGTCGAGTCACCGAGCAGGGACAGGGTGGCCGTCCCCGGAGGTCCTCTGGGTGTCCGTGCCGCTCAGGTGAGCAGGGACGCGGTCACACGGCTGGGTGTCCGTGCCGCTCTGTTCTGGCGAGCGCGTGGTCACTCTGAGGGACCGCTGAGCCAGCTGCACCAGAGGCGATCAAGAGAGCCGCCATAACAAGAGGAAGAGCGTCGCCCCCGTTTGATTCATGACACTGCAGACGAACGAGACGTGGACGTCTGGAAGAATGGTTAATAAATCTAGAAAATAGGCCCGATGTGTGAGGCTCCAGGGCAGCTGTGTTCGAGTGGTCAGCAGCACGTGACTGTCCTGGCTCGTTTCCTTTTCAGCCCTCTATGCTTTGGATGACACTCGGGTACTACATGGCAAGGTGCCTTCTGCAGAGGGCTCATATGACACCTGACATTGTTTGATGTCTAACGGGAGGGCAAGAGGGGGAATACAGGAGATTGTTTACTTGTAGGTGTCTGCAACAGGGGTTTGATTAGGGAGATTGTGGACGTTAGAAGATGTAAGATCCCACTGATCCCTGTTTCCATGGGGATAACATGGAAGTGGTTCAGTCATGTCCCGAGGAGCGCACCTGGGCAACAGGCTGGAATGACCCGGAAACCACAAAGCCAGAGAACGGCCCGTGTCAACTCCCACTTCTTGCGGGCGGCTTTTCACTTCTGAAAAGGATTATATCCGTTGATGTATGACCGAGGCTGAACATTTTCAACCAGCCTTTTGGGAGTGCCATCTTCTGGAGTCCTAGCATGAAACCAGCGGAGGCTAGCAAGCTGGACAAGCTGGTCCAGAGATCGGACTCCGTCCTGGGGGTCAGTCTGGACACGAGAGGTGGCAGAGAGACAAATGCTCATCAAAGTACTGGCTACATGATAAGGCTGAGGAGAACTATAAGCAAGGGTGCTAGGACCTAAATGTACTTACCGCACTTTACGGACACCATCGGTTTGCATGCCTTTGGCAGGTTTGGTGCTCAATAGACATACCGAGGATTATAATCATTCACTTTCTATTTGCACTGATGTATACTGCTGTTCTTGAGCTTATCGTGGATCCTGTTTCTAAATGATGTATTGTGCCTGTAAATGAGGCTGTAGATGTGTAATTTCTCCCCTGAGATCCATAAAGCACTACCGGTACTCTCTTTATACGGTGGATCACGCCCCCTTCTGAGAATTCTCCTCGCCCGGGGCCCCCCGTCCACACAGTAGCGTCGCATCTCTCACTGACGTGACTGAGAGAACCTGTTGAGACGAGTGTGAAGTGCTTCTCTCAGAGTGAGGGAAGATCCCTCTGTCACTGTTGTCGCCATGGCTCAGCCCGAACAAGGGGGGCGGTGTCACTGTGGGTCCTGAACAAGGGGGGTCCCAGGGGTCCACACCCCCTGTCCTGAACAGTGTCACTGGGTACGCACCCCTGTCCTGAACAGTGTCACTGGGTACGCACCCCTGTCCTGAACAGTGTGACGGTGGGTCCGCACCCCTGTCCTGAACAAGGGGGGTCCCAGGGGTCCACACCGCTGTCTTGAAGAGTGTCACTGGGTCCACACCCCTGTCCTGAACAGTGTGACGGTGGGTACACACCCCTGTCCTGAACAAGGGGGGTCCCAGGGGTCCACACCTCTGTCCTGAACAGTGTCACTGGGTACGCACCCCTGTCCTGAACAAGCAGGGTGGTTCCTCCTTGATGTTTGCGGTGCCCTTGGGACCCACTGTGACAGTGACTGATAAACTGTTTTATGACGCTTTTTGTCGGGCCCAAACATTCCTGAAGCGTAGGTGGAAGCACATTTTCTCCCACTGTCCACTGTGGGAAAAAAAAGCATCATTTGCAATACTTATAATAATAAGTCCCCAAAAATCTACAATAACAAACTTGATTAAGATTAGACTTTTCATACAAGAAATTCTGCTCAAAGTGCTTCACAATAAAGAAATCAAATGGGAGTGTGAGTGCTTCACAAACGAACAAACTTAAAAAAATGCCATGAAATAAATGTATTTGAGTCAGGAAATGACTGATGGCGTGATTGAAATGAAAGTTGAATCCCACCAGAGGGATACTGTTTCCACTGTACTGACTTCAATTAGTGTTTGTGATTTTGCTATTGTTTACACATTCCAAAAGTGTACAACATCTGTATTTGTTTATTTTATCATTCAACTTCCTGTGACATTGAATGTGACATTGTGCCGGTCTACATCACGATTGGTGGCCGTAGATGATCAATCAGCATCACTGGAAACATTTGCATATCATCAAAAAACACAGTTTGAAATACGAGTCTCACTAGCCGTTAGACACCACTCATCTTAACCCGTATGAGGTAAAGGGCCTCTGTCATCTGGCTGTTCATTGTGTGTGTGTGTGTGTGTGTGTGTGTGCGTGTGAGTGTGTGTGTGTGTGTGTGTGTGTGTCTGTGTGTGTGTGAGTCTGTGTGTGTGTCATACTGTGTGTAACCTTCCTTGTTTTCCCCTCAGGACCTGGGCCTGCTACCGGAGAAAGACAAGACTTCCCTTGTCGAGGGTGGGGTGACTCTCAGCGGAGGTCAAAGGGCACGTATCAGTCTTGCCAGGTATGTTGCATCACACACCTGAGTGTCACTCAACAGTCCTCACTCACCCTGGCACCTGTTATCCAAGGAATCTTTCCCTTTTTAATCAACTGGAACAAGTTCATGTCGAGTAACTCGACTCTGTCCTGCTGTTTTGAGCAATACTCAAATTACAACATTTCAGTCTAGAATGTGGCTTAATTGAATTCATAAGTTAAATGTACAATTGTGAGCCATACGTGAAACCCTTTTAGTGATTTAGATAACTCAAAATATGATCTTATCTTGATTAGTTGAAAAGTTGTTGTAAAATCCTCGTCCAGCAATGATTATTGTATTGGAGATATGATTGTGATTCACACAATCATAGCTCCATACATTTTTTATTGGTGTAGTGTAGTATATTTCTGCTGGCTTTACAGAGAGAGGCCTTTTAGCCGGCAATCATTATGGGGAATGACTTGTCAAGATTGATTGCTACAATGACTTCCTCATTTAAACCCTGTTTGATGGATTGTTTTACATGCGTGTCTTTGTGTGCATGTGCAGGGCTGTGTACAAAGATGCGGACCTCTACCTATTGGATTCACCTTTCACACACCTGGATATAGTGACAGAGAAGGAGATCTTTGAGAGGTCGGTACAATAATAAAGAATCTTTTGAAGGGGGAAGGGGCTGGTTTGGAGACGTACAGGGAATTTTCAAGGTCAAAGCTGTTTAAAACATTTTAGTTATGTTGTAGGCCAAAGGGGTATTTCATGAAAATACCTTTTTTCATGGGGACTGTTCTTTCTTCATATGTTTAAGGGAATTGGCCAACAATAAATAACAGCATCTTACAGTTTCATGACTTTACCTTTTAATGGCAGGTGCTTTTGTAAACTGATGGCCTCTAAAACACGCATAGTGGTCACCAGCAAACTGGACCACCTCAAGCGCGCCGACAAGATTCTGCTGCTTCACAATGGCATCTGCTACTTCTACGGCTCCTTCTCTGAGCTCCAGGCCCAGCGCCCCGACTTCAGCTCCCTCCTCCTCGGTCTCGAGGCCTACGACAACATCAACGCCGAGAGGCGAAGTTCCATCCTGACTGAAACCCTCCGCCGGGTCTCTGTCGACGAATCGGCCGGTCTACGAGGCTCTGAGCCTTTTCGCCAATCCTTCCGCCAGCCCCCACCGCCTATCATCATCACCGGACCCCAAGGCACGCCCGGACTCGACGGTCACGCCGACAAACGTAAACAGTCCCTCATCATCAACCCGCTAGCAGCCGCCCGCAAGTTCTCCTTCATCGGAAACTCCCAGCAGAACTCCAACGGCCCTTCTTCGAACGCCATCGAAGACGGAGTACGGGAACTCTCCGAGCGCAAGTTTTCAGTCGTCCCTGAAGACGACCAAGTGGAAGAAGTCCTACCCAGGAGCAACCTGTACCACAACGGGCTTCAGCACCTCAGCGGGCAGCGCCGGCAGTCTGTGTTGTCGTTCATCACCAACGCCCAGGGGCAGGGGCGGAGGGAACACCTCCAGTCCTCCTTCCGGAAGAAACTGTCCATCACACCTCAGTGCGAGCTGGCCTCTGAGTTAGACATCTACGCTCGGCGCCTCTCCAAGGACTGTTCGTACGATATCAGTGACGACGTCAATGAGGAGGACATGAAGGTAAGGTTTACGATGACATTGGCTCGTCGTCAGTTATCTTGTAATGTGGGTGTTGAGAACTATATTTGAACTTCTTGTTCGTATTTCGTTAAATATACATATGTACTGCATCTGAATTGTACCACTCACGTCCCTTAGTCTGAGGTGTTTACAGAGATAAATACTGTATTTATCATCTGATCAAAGAAGCTAGATTCCATCAAAAGAGTCAAATGTACTCTGTGCAGGAATGCTTTGCCGACGAGAGGGAGAACATCTTTGAGACAACGTCGTGGAACACCTACCTGCGATACATCACGACCAACAGGAACCTGGTCTATGTCCTTATTTTCATCTTTCTGGTGTTTGTGTTAGAGGTACGCAGACATGATTAGAGTCAGGCTCACATCTTCGGTATTCTCATAATTTATGTTAATCTACAGCATTGTCCTAAATGTCTCCTGTTTCCTTGATGCAGGTTACTGGCTCCGTCCTTGGCATATTTCTCATTACAGAGTACGTTCTTGTTTGTTTTACTAGAAAAATCTTCCACAATACAGTCCCTTTGTGTTTTATGGTCACCTAAATTCTGCGCCCATTCTCTAAATCCTTTCTTCACCTCTCGCCTTCCAGTAAGATCTGGAGTGAAGAGGCCAACCCTTTGGCATCAAACTTTGTCGACACGGCACACCCCAACACCTCAGAGGCTAATTCCCAGCAGGGAGTCATCGTCACGCCGACCAGTGCTTATTACATCATCTACATTTACGTGGCGACTTCTGAGAGCGTGCTGGCGTTGGGCTTCTTCCGCGGCCTCCCATTGGTCCACACGCTGCTTACCGTATCCAAGAGGCTCCACGAACAAATGCTGAGCGCCGTGCTCAGGGCACCGATGGCCGTCCTTAACACCATGAAAACTGGTGAGACGCTCGCTGGAGACTCACACACTTGAATGGCGTATAACTGAAAGGATGCTTCATTACTGCTAGCGTGGGACTGCCGTCAGCAGGTCCATACTATACACGTTGTTCTGGTGTTTTGCTCCACCAGGTCGGATCATGAACAGGTTCACCAAAGACATGGCCACCATTGATGACATGCTGCCTCTAGTGCTGTTTGACCTCATTCAGGTGAGTCGCTAGCAACTCCCTCGTGAGGATCCATAAAGTCTGTCAGTCTCTCATTCTGTTGATGGATGGGTGGAGTTTCTACTGAAAGACTCGGAACGCTGTAAATATGATCTCGAGTCATAGTCGAGCGGCAATATGAGTTGTAAAGGTATGAATGATCAATAGCACACAGTACTAACCCAAAATCTCTTCATCTCACTCTCATCCATCCTACCTCTCTCCTTCCATACCCCCGTCTCTCACTCCCCCCCAGTTGACACTGATAGTCCTGGGGGCCATCTTCACCGTGTCCATAATGCGGCCGTACATCTTCATCGCTGCCATCCCCCTGGCGTTCCTCTTCCTGGCCCTCAGGAAGTACTTCCTGCGGACGGGACAGCAGCTCAGACAGCTGGAGGCGGAAGGTGAGTCTGGGCTCGGCGCGGCCGTCGTCGCGGCACGGTGGAAGAGCGGGCGGGGACGTAGGCAGAGTGCATGGGGATACGAGTTACTGTCCGTCTGCCTTGACTTTTGCCGTGGGACGGATAAGCATGCTGACGTTAGGACATCAGTCGATAGCCTCCAAAGTAGTCGTGCGAGTTGTTTGGAATCGTTTCGAAAATGTGTTTTTAAACGGGCTGAGTGGCGTCGACTCTTTGTGTAGACACACGTGGTTCGGTTACAAGCCGCTGTTAGAGACAACCAGCAATGAGAAAATAGGAAGAGGAAAGACGGAGGAGGGCGGCACCACGTCTCGTCTCGCCCGTTAGCGGGCACACATACCAGGGCTGGCATGTTGAGGCGGTGCCAGAGTTCAAAGGTCAAGCTGACAGGAGAAAACAGGGTGGGCACCAGAGGATGGATGAGTCAGCCTGAGGGGTATTTACCACTATGAACAGGAAGTGGCTCTCTTCCAATCAGAATTAAGATTCCATAACATGTGTTGCCATGAAAGAAATCAGGACATGTAAATCAATCATTGGGTCTTTTTAATGGGTTGGAAAGTCCTTGTGCCACTGTTTGGTTTAGGGATCTTTAAAATATTGGATCTTTGGCTTCCAGAAGTGTAAGCTCATCTGTAATTTGCGAATGCTTTCATTGGCAAAAGCAATGGGTTGGAGCTCTCCCATTGTCCTACGTAGGAGAATGTTGCATCTGTGGTGAGGAAATGAGACGTTTTCAAAGTATCCCAAGTATTCCTACCATGTTTCGGGGACGCACTTCCCCGTCGACACCGTGTCATCCCGTGTGTGTCGCCAACGGGTTTTCCGGCGCCCTGGAGAGCACGGAGAGGTCAGAGAGAAAATCGTATCCGGAACATCCTCTGGCCCCATCCTGGTATCATTCTATCGCTTCCCTGCACTGACAAAACACATCCACACACACATTGAAACATCTAGTATACCCTCGAGGCTCTGTTGTTGATGGGCACAGTGTAGAGTTCAAATCCGCATGCATACTCTTACATAAGGACATACTGTAGGTATAAACATACACGTGAAGATCAGAGGGCGTGTGGGATGTAAGATAATCGATACATCTGTGTGTTTACAATACAGTCTTTGACTTTTGTAACTTATATAGAGATTCTTATATAGAGATTGGAGGGCACACTTTGAGGCCTTGTCACCTGTGTTTTGTATGGGATAAAAACGTATTTTGGTGTGTATTTGTTAGTTAGGCCTCTGTTTTCTGTGGCAGATACTGAAAGTTTACTAAACTCAGCCCATGCTAGCTCCTTCGAGCTACATTACAGGCGACTTGGGGTTTTGTTCAAGATTAAAGGACAGCAGGATCCAGGTTCCTCTTTACAGAAGCTGTCTTCAGTTGTGTGGGAGCTTCTGTCCTCAAATATGAATCCTTAACCACTAAGCATGAGACAGCAAAATGGTTATGCCATGTCACTGTTTGCTCTAGTTAGCTAGTTAATGTTAATGGTTGATCAGTGGTTTAAAGCTATTGGTTTTACATGGACAGAAAAGTCATAATGAAGTGAATTGAAGTGTCGCTTTTTATGTATTTTTTTCTCATACATGTACTGTCTGTTTGGTTTAAGACAGGGAAACAGTGTTAGACAATATTAGATTCTAAGACAACTGTTTGTCACATAAATTGCATGGTCAATACTTACTAAATTAAATCCCTAATCAGGTTGAAGTTAAATGAAGTCCAGTTATTCCGGATTGACAAGTTATCATAATGGATCCCTGGCTAATTCAAATAGGCTATCGCTTATTCATTTGTAATTTACTGTGCAAACAGGTTTACAGTGTCAGTTATGTTCTTCTCCGCCATGACCTCTGAGGGGTCTCATACTGTACCATCGGCTTCATTATTTCCTTCCTTCCTTTGACATTTTCCGCTTGCCTTTCCAGTTTAACAGTATAGCATGATAAGTTACTGGACATACACAGACCAAGCGAGTGCTCTGACAGTGTGTCTCTTTGCACTTGTGATTGTACAGGTCAATTCAGGAGGAATGTAATTCATTTGTTATCATTTTGTGTGTTATAGTGGGTAAGTGATATGGATCTTTCCATGATGGCAAACAGGTGCCAACGTCGTTTAAGATGAAGCCTGTCATGACTTAGGGGAATTAGATCATTTGTGTGTTCAGTCTGTCCCTTCCTTCACTTAACCCCCCCACCTTCACCCCCACCCTCACCCCCACCCTCACTCCCCACCCTTCACCCCACCCCCACCCCCACCCCCATGCCCCCCTCCAGCCCGCAGTCCCATCTTCTCCCACCTCATCATCTCCCTGAAGGGCCTGTGGACGATCCGGGCGTTTGGCCGCCAGTCCTACTTCGAGACCCTGTTCCACAAGGCGCTCAACACGCACACAGCCGCCTGGTTCCACTACCTGTCCACGCTGCGCTGGTTCCTCTTTCGCTGTGACATGATCTTCGTCTTCTTCTTCTCCGCCGCGGCCTTCATCGCCGTAGGAACAAACCGTGAGTTCGAGCGTGAAGAAGGGCATGTTGACGAGAGAAAAGAGGGTTAAAAAAACAAGTGTGTTGTTGATTTATCCACACTTGAATTCAGAGCCGCTCATCTGATGAGCCAAGCTAAATAGGAATCCCACGTGGGCTACAATAACTGGGTGATTTGGATGACGTGCTTATCATATTTTTTCCCTTCATCCCCTCTTACAACAGCTGAAAACTTTGTAGGTTTGGAGGTCAAATCCAAAAGCAGCAAAATGTGTATACAAAAAACGGAATAACCTTTCACTTGTAATTTACTGTTAATTTGAAGTGTGTTTCTCTCATTTAATATCCTTTAATTGAGCATGTCCCCATTTCCCTCTGCCTATGAAAGCAGTTAAACGAAGAGCCCTGCACTTGTGTGCACCCGAAAACACGCACGTTAAAACGTCATGTGGTGTGACGCAATGGACAGTTTGTTTATGTAGGCAGTCAATCTGAGGTCAATTTCACAGCCCATTGGCTTGCAATAGTGCACTGGTGCCTGTGCAGGACTGCTTTGTATCCCAGGAGCAGCAGACGAGGTAGTCTAACCTGCGTGCTGATCACAGGAGCAGCAGAGGAGGTAGTCTAACCTGCATGCTGATCACAGGAGCAGCAGAGGAGCTAGTCTAACCTGCATGCTGATCACACGCTGCGTCTACATGTCTGTGCTCCGCAGAGGACAAGCCCGGTGAGATCGGCATCATCGTAGCCCTCGCCATGCTCATCCTCGGGACGTTCCAGTGGGCTGTCATCACCAGCATCACTGTAGACGGACTGGTATGTACACACACACACACACACACACCTCCACACACACACACCCACACACGCGCGCGCACACACACACACACACACACACACAGTACATCACTGTAGATGGAATGGTATGTACACACACACACACACACATCTCCACACATCTATACATACATTCAGATAGTTCATTTTCAATAGGCAATATTCAATATCCCTGACACATTCCCTCCCACATGAGTGAACCCCTTCCTGTATGTTGAGGTGCGTCCTCCTGGTGTTCGTTGCAGGCCAGTGCCCACCAGTTCTCCCCAGTTAAACTCCACTGTGTTTCCAGATGCGGTCGGTGGACCGAGTCTTCAAGTTCATCGACCTGCCGTCCGAGGAGCCTCTGCCCCCCAGCGGGGGTAAAGGCCTGGACCTGGTCATCGACAACCCCCACGCCCAGGAGGACTGGCCCAACCAGGGCCACATGGACATCCAGGGCCTGACGGTCAAGTACACCAAGGCTGGCCGCGCCGTGCTGCAGAACATCTCCTTCACGGTCGAGGGGGGTCAGAGTGTAAGTGTGTCGGAGTGAGAGTTGGGAAGAAGGTGCGTGTGTTAGGTGTGTTTGTTTGTGTGTGTGTGTGTGTGTGTGTGTGTGTGTGTGTATGTGTGTGTGTGTGTATGTGTGTGTGTGTGTGTTTGCGTGTGCGTGTGTGTGTGTGTGTGTGTGTGTGTGTGTGTGTGTGTGTGTGTGTGTGTTGTGTGTGTGTGTGTGTGTGTGTGTGAGTGTGTGTGTGTGTGTGTGTGTGTGAATTTACGTTGAACAAAGTGAGATTAGTGGTGCATGTGTTACTGTCTCAAGGCCATGAGGGTGTTAGGAGTAATGGTGTCGTTGTGTTTCCCAAATGAGTTCATGTTATGTACATGAAGCTGATTCCTTGTGACAGTTTTGCTTTCAGGCGAGCAGAGATGAATTTCACTCAGCCACTCTCGCCTGTGAGTCTTAAAGAGCCAATTACAGCTTTAAGGGTTCACAGTAATGTGTCCTCAGGGAGACCATCCGGGGATTAGCCCACATGTTATTCCTTTAGCTTAGCTATTAGCTCCTGTATCACTCTGGCCTGAACATTACCTCACGTTAGCACTTTGGCCCAGACATTAAATTGAGCTCTCTGCTAAAGCTCTAATTACTGTATCACTGAAACCTCTGCTTGGGTGAGTAGAGAAGGATATTGTATAGATGACCTGGACTCCTGTTGAATATGTGTACTGGACTTCTTCTTTGTACTGTAACATTGAAAACATAGTTGTGGAAAAGTGTTGTCACCATTGTAAAATCATAACATTTATGAATGATTGTGATCATCAGTTTGGCTGTAAGACACAAAGGGACCTAATCAATAATGTGTCTGCAGAAAGATCATTTTAGAAGATTTCTAATCCTATTTTGTAGTATGGAGTCTGGTCTCAACTGAAATGATGAGAGATTCATGGTAATACAATTGCTGGAGATTGATCCATAAGTACTCAAATGACTTGTGAGCGATCGTCTTAGTCACCGGATGGAAATGTGGTGATCGTTGAGCTCAGTTCTAGGACTATCGATAATTATTCACACCTCCCAAATCTTATCTCAGGTAGAGGTAATGCATGACCTATTATTTTCCATATTGTTTTGTGATGAATGGAAGTTAGTTACCTCTATGTTACCAACACAAGTAGCTAACTCGAATAATACGCCTTCATCAATAAAACGGATATTACCAAGCCATCTACCAACACATGGATAAGAACTGTTACTATACTGTCCTCTGCTGGTTGGCAGTGGCATGGCAGCCACAGTCCCTTTCTACAATGTAGACTGCAGGTTGAAAATGTCCAGGACGAGTTTCATCAAATAACTGTAATTGGCAGCTCGACCACAAAGCTACACAAGAAGGCACCTTTGTGAAGCGTCGGTCTTCATGAACCTCTCTGATTGGTTGCAGGTGGGAGTCTTGGGGAGGACCGGCGCGGGGAAGAGCACCCTCCTCTCGGCTCTGCTGCGCCTGGCGTCTACAGACGGAGAGATCACCATCGACGGAGTCTCCTGGAACAGCGTCTCCCTACAGACCTGGAGGAAAGCCTTCGGAGTTGTGCCACAGGTGAGGAGAACCGTCGTGCAGCACGCTGGTATCTGTGTACTATTCAAATACTGCACACCAGTCCGAGACCTATCTGTACATGCAGATTTAGGTCGCAAAAGAGTCAAGGGGTATTGAACAATTATGAGCTTTTCCCTTTCAACCTTTTTGACGTGATGTGATGAAATAAGCAAAGAATGTTTTTGAGAAGTCTTTTGTCTTCAGAAAATCTTCATCCTTACTGGAACGTTCCGTATGAATCTGGACCCGCACACTCGTTACAGCGACGAGGACCTCTGGAGGGTGGCTGAGGAGGTGAGCAGTGTTGTTCCAGAACTCTTTCTCACGCTTGTACTGCACCTCTATATATAAGTGGAGTCAGGTGGCTGAGCGGTTAGGGAATCGGGCTAGTAATCAGAAGGTTGCCAGTTCGATTCCCGGCCGTGCAAAATGACGTGTGTCCTTCCTGGGCAAGGCACTTCACCCTACTTGCCTCAGGGAATGTCCCTGTACTACTGTAAATCGCTCTGGATATGAGTGTCTGCTAAATTACTATATGTAAATATGTATCCATCTCCCTTTGACCCTTGTATCTTTCCCTGTCTCACTCTCTCTTCATTTTCTCTTTACAACAAACACTTTCCTTGCATGGGTCTTTTCCTTGACTCTCGTCCCTTGTCTGGGCTGTTCGTACACTCCACAATCAGCACCAACAAGTGATTTACAAATATTCTCCTCCTGAGTCATGTCTCTGTTCTGCGTTGTCTCCAGGTGGGCCTGAAGTCTGTGATCGAGCAGTTCCCTGACAAGCTGGACTTCCAGTTAGAAGACGGGGGCTACGTCCTCAGTAACGGCCACAAGCAGCTCATGTGTCTGGCCCGCTCGATTCTCAGCAAGGCTCGCATTCTACTGCTGGACGAGCCCAGTGCCTACCTGGACCCCATGTGAGGAGGAACACACATTTGCATCTTACAGAAAACAAGCATAGTGCTTTTTCGATTCAGCGTGGCAATGATTACCTGTGTTGTCAGAAAGAGTTAGATGTGTGTGTGTGTGTGTGTGTGTGTGTGTGTGTGTGTGTGTGTGTGTGTGTGTGTGTGTGGTGTGTGTGTGTGTGTGTGTGTGTGTGTGTGTGTGTGTGTGTGTGTGTGTGTGTGTGAAATGTATGGAAGGTAATAGCTGAGCCCAAACAGGTTTGGGTATTTGATGACATATGGTGACAATCCTAGGACTTACCGTAATGTCAAGTTCCTGTGTGTGTGTGTGTGTGTGTGTGTGTGTGTAAGGTCTTTATGGTAAATGATGCTTGTAATTAGCGGGCCCTGATGACGCTGGTTCTGAAACAGCTCTGTTGCTTTCATCTGAACCACAACTGGGAAGAAACTATTTGTGTGTGGGAGTAAAAGAAGACGGAAATAGAGTGTGACAGAGATAAGGGCATGTATTATGTGGCATTATGTGATAATGGCATGTTTGTCATTAGAAATCTAAACAACAATATCAATTATAAATGTTGGGCAAATATAAAGAGAACTAATGGTGCTGAAAAAGGAAACCAACTGGCACATGGCGAGTCAAACTGGAGTAAACGTTTGTCTGTGTGTGCGCACTTGTTTCTGTGTGTTGCAGAACGTTGCAGGTACTGCGGAAGACACTGAAGCATTCGTTCTCCAACTGCACTGTCATCCTGTCAGAACACAGGGTGGAACCCCTTCTGGAGTGCCAGTCTTTCTTGGTCGGTATACACACACACACACACGCACGCACACTCACAAACACACACACACCACTCAGCTTCCGCCACCAACTCTAGGCATGTAGATTATCATGAGTGTAGTTATGTGTGTGTGTGTGTGTTTTTATTCAGTTCTCATAGCATGTACTGTATGGGATCGTTTGTTTGGAACCTATGAAACAGATATTGTATTCTAATGATTGTCAGGTATTTTTGCCACGTCAACATTGCTTTGACACTGTTAAACAAAACGATTCTCCCGACTCCGCCCCCCCCAGATGATCGAGGGCAGCTCCATGAAGAGGTACGACTCCATCCAGAAGCTTCTGAACGAGACCAGCCACCTGAAGCAGGCCATCAGCGCGGCAGAACGCCTCAAGCTCTTCCCGCTGCACCGCCTCAACTCCAGCAAGCGAGCCCCGCAGACCACCAAGATCTCCTCCCTGCAGGAGGAGGCGGAGGAGGAGGTGCAGGACACCCGCCTCTGAGGTGGAGGAATAGGTGGAGGACAGTGCCTCTGAGGTGGAGGAAGAGGTGGAGGACAGTGCCTCTGAGGTGGAGGAGGAGGTGCAGGACAGTGTCTCTGAGGTGGGGGAGGAGGTGCAGGACAGTGTCTCTGAGGTGGGGGAGGAGGTGCAGGACAGTGTCTCTGAGGTGGGGGAGGAGGTGCAGGACAGTGTCTCTGAGGTGGGGGAGGAGGTGCAGGACAGTGTCTCTGAGGTGGAGGAGGAGGTGCAGGACAGTGCCTCTGACGTGGAGGAGGAGGTGCAGGACAGTGACTCTGAGGTGGAGGAGGAGGTGCAGGACAGTGCCTCTGAGGTGGAGGAGGAGGTGCAGGACAGTGTCCTCTGAGGTGGGGCTGGAGTCTCGAGAGGGGGGAAAGGGCAGGAAGCCTTTTTAACTGACAAAGTCATTTGGGGAATTCACTTTAATGAGTCTGAGGCCCAATATAATTACCCTGTAACTAGTGTTAGTGACGTTAAGCTTGTGACTTTATACTATGAGGCAGTAGTTAGTTAACAACTATCTGCTGTTTTTTACATGACAACTGATTCGAAAATATTTTGGGAAAACACTTTATTTCAAGGGGGTATACGTAGGCATGTATAAATCGTGTGAAAGAGATTTTGAGCATTATGCATGCCATACTTTTATAAATGCTTTCAACATTCATACATACTTTTGCATTCATGTCATATTTATGTCGTTCCTGTCATGACTTAGCAAAAGAATGTGAATTTAGGCCACTTTCTGAAGTCCTCCCGTGTACAATGACACCTTGGTAGCCAGGTTTTCTGGCTCTTCTTAGGCTACTTGGAGACAGACCTTGCTCAAATATATAGTACAGCACTACATATAGACATTTGTCTATCTTAACATATTCTATTGGTAGACTGAGACAGAAACTCTACTGTGTTGTTTTCAAACACCTGCCTGAGAAAGAGAGAGATAGAGAGATAGAGATGAGAGAGAGAGAGAGATTTAAATGAGCAGGTCTATATTTGACTAACAAATGTTCAAATTAAATTTATCTTTAAAATTGGAAGCGATCAGAAAGTGGCATGAATTCACATACTATTCTTATAGACTGTAATGAATGTTGAACAACATATGTGGAGACGTCATGAATGATCTCTTGACATGCTTATGTATACTCCTTTCAAGTCAAATCAAACGTTTTTTTAAATTATTTCCACTCATGAGCAACACTTGTTCAGTGGTAATTACATAGGTGTACTGTGTGTTGTTGCGTAGGTGGTAATTGATTTGTAAATATGCAATGATCTGTAACAGGGAACAACCCAGAGAACCATCTTACTTCCTCTTTGTCCCCAATTCTGACCCATTCTAGACCAAACATGACTAACTGGATGCAGTTTCATGCTTTTATGATCATTCCAAGTGCCTTTGCAGGATCAATTTTTGAATATGGTGGCAAAAGATTTTGTTTGAAGTTACTTTTTTTGTACTAGTGGTATCCTATTCAATCAACATGTTGATCTGAACCATTTTGGGAGCAAAAAGTAATATATACATGACAAAATACATTTGCGTGGATGAAAGCCCTAAAACCTAATTCAGCATCAGGATTTTAGATGGTCTCAAACTTGAAAGGGAAACTGTCTGTAGACCAAAGTAGGACAAGGGTGTACCTCCACATGCTGATTTGAGATCAGATTAGAATTATCTTGTTCTGACTAATCTAGAAAGTGCAGAGAGATGATCTGGCTGTGGAGCTGCGTTTACAAAGGTCTTTGTTAAAAGTCTACCCACTGTAAATACACATAATAGTGATGGCATGGTTGATGATACCATGCACACGTGGTTAAATGCCCTTATTTTTCTATGTGTATGCACTTTAAAAACACCTGAGGTACTCTTTTGCTTTTTTCCTCGTGGTGGGATAATAGAGGAAAAGTAAATGATTAAATGCTGTATAAAAACGACACCCTTATCAAACGTGATTTGATGGAATTCAGAAATCAAAATATTTTATTTTTTTGGCACATTGTTCCTTAGAGATATCAAATGATTTTATAATACATTGATGCAAG
Organism: Mallotus villosus; assembly: GCA_903064625.1. Classification (NCBI taxonomy): domain Eukaryota; kingdom Metazoa; phylum Chordata; class Actinopteri; order Osmeriformes; family Salangidae; genus Mallotus; species Mallotus villosus. Next base: position 656,418 of record CAEFZP010000371.1, read on the forward strand.
ATTTTTTCTTTTTCGATAATGTCAATTAAAACAAAGCATGTTGTTATTCATAGGAAATTGACACAAATGTTGAAACATGTAAGAAGATTTAATGTGTCAATTTCATATCTATAATCAGTTATATTTCCAGTAAAAATATGATTTTAAGAGGACTGTGTTTATTGGTGTAACAAATAAGTCTGGACGAGCATTGTGGGGTCAACAGTGCAGTTTAATGGTTGTGCTGAAAGGAAGCTGGACATTTCTTTAAACATCTATTATACAGATCAACATCAAAGGCTGAAATATTTCCTGTACGTATTACAAATGTTGACTCAAAAAACACATTTTCCTTCTTGAAAAAAAAACTTTAAACACAAATGTAAAGAAGGAAACAAAGAAGGCAAACAAACCAAAAATGCTTTTATATATTTAATATTTTTGTTTCGGGCTCAACAGAAGTCAAAGAAAAACTCGACCATAACTCTGATGGAATTATGGGTAGTGTAAATATTTATTATGGCTTACGGTTGGAGAAAAAAAAATTGTTTGCAATTATGTTACTTATTGCCAGATTCTATTCACTTTGAAACAAGTGAAAGTTATGAACCAAATTGTCATATTACAAACATATATACAAGTTTTATTTTCATCAGTTTATCTTCACTATATAGTTTTTACAAGCATAGTACCACATACACCGATCTATATACCATTAAAGTTACTAATTCTTATTTACAAAGATTTGGTAAAACCCTGATTTTATTTAACAGTATTTAAATTGAACTTGCAACTATTTAACATAAAACACTTCAAAAATACTTAATAGCAAAAACTGACTGTTCGCTCTTTAATCCAAAACACTTTTACCAAAAGGTAAAACTTGTTTGACCTCTTTTTTACAGTATTCCCTGCAAATGTATTTTTTCCATTCAATACTTCAATACTGTAATATAATAAAACTATGGTCCCCAAGTACACATTGTTATACAGTGTAACGAGTACAGAAAACAAGTACAAATACTAAGAGGTCTTCATAACCCTAACTTTACATGGAGGGATTTCGTAAAGGAACACTGTGGGAAGGTTGACGACAGAGGGTTCTAGAACTTGGCATTGTTGCCGTTGTCATGCAGGTCTCCATGTAGGATCCAAATGTCCTCCTGTCGTTGGTTGTTCTTGTTGAAGTTGTTGTTGCTGGGCAGTACGTGCCTTGTTTTGCTGCTGGGTTCGCTTCTGGTCTCAGCTGCGTTGCGATTGCCATTCGCCTGGTTGGGGGTGGAGGTGCTGCTGCTGCTGCTGGGTCGTGGGGGCTGCTGCCCCCTGCTGCTTGGGGACAGGGAGTTGGGATTTGGGCCTGGAGGCAGATCGCCTCTCGTGGCTTTGGGCTGCGTTAGCTGGGCTTTGGTTTGCCTGATGGGCTGCTAGTCTGTATAGGGGGGGAAAAGACAGTAATGAGCAGAATGTATCATTATTATCAAATGTGATTTTATACATTCAGAAAAGTTGTGTGTATATCTCTCTCTATATATATATATCTTACAGTCTGTGGTCGCTGTTGAGCGGTTGTCTTTTGGTCAGTCTTATGTAGTGATTGTCTACTTGGAGAGCCAGAGAAGACTAAAAATTCATCCTTTGACTGGGCAATCTGCAATGAAAATTGGGCATTTCAATTGTTCATTGAAATATAGACATATCACGGAGTAGTACGACATAAGACTGAGGTAAATCAGAGGTACAGTAGGATGGTACCTTGCTGATGTCAGGTTCTGATTTGCTGGTGCACATGGTCTGCAGTTCTCGGATCAGTTCAGTGTCGTCATCAGAGCAGAGAGACAAATTGACAAGGTCTCCGTCCACCAGCCTGTCACACACACAACAACCTGATCACTCTGGCCAGTCTAATATCGGAATGAGAAATGATCCCCATCTTGACAAACAGTTTTATGATCATAGATGACTGAAGGGACTTTTGTTGTTATTCATCATATCGTCCAACACAATGATGATGGGACATTGTACATAAAGGATCCAGGTTGGAAATGAAAAAAGATTACGGTGGATTGAGCAAAGATTTTAAAAGTGATTTTAGAAATGATATACAAGAGCTGGCGGTGCCAACCATTTAAAAATGATGGTAATAAAAAAATAACTGCTGTGCTGAAGTCTTATAACTTCTGTGTTAGGGTTAGCCATGTTTTGACTGAGTACTGGAAGCAAACACTGACCTTTGGCTGTTGCTGTTGGTAATGTAGCGGACGTCAGTGTTGGACAGTGACCCTGTAATGAGAGGAGACAAAATATGGATAAAGAACAACGAAAACTTAATCTTCACCTGCGTAAGATAACCAGTCTCCTCCTCACCCTCTCGGAGAGAACCACTCCAGTTGGTCAAACTCCTCCCCTTTTGTCTCGGGCTGGTGCTGGCTCTCCTCCACATGTTGCAGTCCCTCCCCTTCCTGCCGCTGCTTCCCTTGCAGGAGCCGATGGTGGACACAGGGAAGGTCCCTCCCCTGAACTCCAACAGGTGCCGAGCGATCTCTGGGGAGGGACATGTGCAACACGGATTCAAACTCCTTTCATTCGGCAGAAATAGCGCATCCCCTGAAAATTACGGGGGGTCAGATGGCTGAGTGGTTGGGGAAATCGGGCAACCAATCAGAAGGTTGCCGGTTAGAAATCCCGGCCGTGCCAAATGACGTTGTGTCCTTGGGCAAGGCACTTCACTTCAAGTCGCTCTGGATAAGAGCGTCTGCTAAATGACTAAATGTAAATGACACACACACACACACTTTCTCCTGTACCCACCGTGACAAGGCAGAGGGGCAGCCATGCAGCACGGCCTTGTTGACCAGGATGCTGAGGGCAGCTTTGACCACCGCCTGCTCGCCCCTACTGAGGCCCTGGTCTCCAGGGTGCCGGACGCTGGGCCGGAGAACGCTTGACTGTCACGCGGGAGACGATGGCCTCCTCCACGCGAGGGACAACCACGAGGTTCCACAACCCGGCCAGCCACCTGGAGGACAGACACAGACAGGATGAAGAACAGCTCACATACGTCAATATGGAACAACTAAGTTCAAGTGTACAAGTCAGTACAAGAGTACAAGTCAAGTGTATGAGTGTAAAGAACACACACACTTACTTGACAATGGCCAGAGGATTGTCAGGCACCACGGGGCAGGAGAGGAAGAGCTGGGGTCCAAGCAGAGCCTCGTGAGTCCCCAGACGGGACAGGCAGGCGTTGAGCTGCTGCCACACGTTGCTCACCCAGCCCAGGGTCTTCTCCAGCAGGCCCTCGGGGTCCCCGGCACAGCCTTGCATCTGGGGGGGTGTGGGGGGGGTGTGGACATAAAAGGTAAACGGCGGTTCTGGGTAGTACCAGAATATGAACCATTCTGTCGACAAGCAATGACAAACAGGCTGAATGTGGTTTCATGGGATCACAACCATAAAATAATATTGAGAATACAATACAACTTTAGGATCTGGCACTGGAATCCATGATAAAATACATAAAATTATAAATTCACTTCACCTTTTTAACACAATTGCTTGCAAACATGTTGTAATACTCACAACATTATAGGGATTCTATGAATGAAATATGTTTCACCTTGTGGAGCAGTTTCCGGCGAAGGTGCCTTCCCAGAAGGCCGTGCAGCGGCTCAGCGTCCCATCGCAGGGTCACCCAGCGGAAGTGCTGCTGGAGACGAAGCTCCGAGCCTTGGAGGCGGGACTTGGACAGCGTGCCAATCAGAAAACAGCCCTCCTGGAAATGGTGCAGGCCGGCTTGGGCTGATTGGTTGAGAGGAAAATAAGTTGTTTTTGCACTCATCATTGGATAGGATCCTTGTCGATCACTACACAGGCTAACACACACACTCATGATGTTCTATATACCCCTCCCCCCCTTCCTCAAACACTGTTATTTTTCTTCACCCACAAATTCAACTGAGATTGATGAGCATGTTGGTTGGAAGTGACCTGGGGAAGCCTCACCAGTGTGGCAGGGGCAGCAGGTACGTCGCTCCTCGGTTCTCCAGGGCCTCACACAGGTCCCCCAGGAGTTCGGTCAAGGAGCAGGCCTTCTCCAGGCCCTCCAACAGGACCACCACACACCTGCTGCTGCTGCACACGCCCCGACACCGGCACCAGGAACCCTGAGACAGAGAGACCCAGAGAGGATTCCACCTTATTATTGACATCTTCAATGAGACATCCTTAGTATCTTTCAACTTCCAACAGTTGGTATATAAATGGTTTATTCACCACAGTTGATGAATGTCTCCACGAGCTGTTCCTTACAAAGACTCCTGTCTACCTCCACCCTGATGATGTCACAGGCCACACCCGCCACTTCCTGCTTTTGCTAGGGACAAAGGAAGAGTTGTCATGGAAACGACAGGCAGTATGGACACTATGAAACCAAAGACAATATGAAAATGAATGAAAACGCAAACACAGAGGGCTAGCCGGTAGGGGCGTGGTCTATGGTGTTACCTTGATGCAGCGAGAGATCTGATTGGCCAGGTACTCCTGGCAGCTGCCCTCCAGACCGTGGAAGATGACGTTGCGGTACTGCTCCACCTGAGGGAAATGAAACACAGAGAATAAACCACGACTGCAATAACACCATGCGGACGAACACATCATTTGAAGTGGAAGAATGAAATGGTTGTGTAATAATGGTTTGAATGATGGACTTCCAAGCTGCACAAGAAGCCTAATGTGTAGACCTGGTCATTATTAAGAAAATCTACACAATGATGTGATTACACCCCTCTGTGACTATTCAAGGGTTCCTCCACACTGTTCTGGAAGAGCTACTGAGATACTGTTGGAACCCTCCTGACAGCTAGCTGGTTGATTGAGTTAAAGGATTAACAGGAGTACACTTTAAGGAGTATAGAGACTGTAGGAGCCATTTCGGTACATGTTTTTATCTTGTTTGGAAACCCTTTATATTTCCCGGCGAGTATCTATATGAAAGACATAGCTTGTTGGCAGAGGGAATGGCTTACCTTACATGAATATGAATACATCCAAGTAACACATCAATTTAATGGACACGATTGTTATAGTCAATATGATGGGACGACAATATTGACAAGCCGAATAAGTATACATTCAGTCAGCTATTTTTTGCTCCTTTCTTTCTGCAATTTTCTTCCTGCCTTGGGCAAAAACAACTGTCTTACTTCTTGCCTGGAATTATATATATTCTTTTTTTTTATTTTATTCGAATTTCTAGCTTCTCTTGTAAAATAAGCAGGTTTGGCAGACATGTCCATGTTTGTGATTGCTGTGTGAATGTGATCGCCCCTATACATGAACACACTCGTAGCTAGATTCTGAAAACCTGCGTTGCCTTGACAAGCTGAAACTATCGTGACACGGTTTGTGGTTGATTACAGTTTTTAGGCTTAGTGAAAACAGCTAAAAAATTATAATTTATGTGTTGAAATTGCTTTGTTGTAAAGGCCCCTGGAAACACAGAATACTGATCATGTCACCAGCAGGGGGCATCCTAGCACACCTAACATCCCAGACCTACAATGTTCCCACATCCGCTTTTGTTTGTCATTTCATTTTTTGGGGACAATTTCCCTCTGTTCTTTCAACCTCTCTACTCTATTGTTCTTCTCTTTGTCTCTGTAGTGTATATACTGTGTGTGTGTGTGTGTGTGTGTGTGTGTGTGTGTGTGTGTGTGTGTGTGTGTGTGAGTGTGTGAGTGAGTGTGTGTGTGTGAGTGAGTGAGTGAGTGAGTCAGTGAGTGAGTGAGTGAGAGAGAGAGAGAGAGAGAGAGAGAGAGAGAGAGAGAGTGTTCTCCAGTGTGTGTGCGTGCGTACCAAGCGGATGTAGTTCTGAAGCAGCTGAAGAGGGATGAGAGATTCCAGGGCCAGTTCGTCCACACAGGACTCTGACAGACCTGTCAGATACAGACAACCAGACGGCTTAGCAACAACAACACACAAATACTTTACATTTGCAACAGCTTGCGTTTTTCTGCAATTACTATGCAGTAAAAACACAGGGTTCTGAGGTCGACAGCCGGAAGAGCCAGACAGAGGACAGATATAAAAAGCTAAGGTTGCAAGAACCGAACACTGCATCTCATCACCCAACTACAGAACGTTTTTTATAAAATGCACACAGAACAGCAAACATTACCTTAAAATCAAATACAATCTTGAAAAGGTCTAGACAGTCAACAAGTCCGTAATCAGTGAAAGAACAATTAGCCGAACAATAATTAGCAAGACTTCTCAGTGAGCGAGCAAATTCTAATTTGGGCACTCTATTCATGGATGGAAACTGGGTTGCCAGGTACCTTTCAGTCGAAGGATGATGCGCTGGCACAGAGGTTTCCTGACCAGGTCCCAAGGGAGACGTGACGGCTCCTGACCTGGCAACCACACGGTGTCGCCTACAACAACGTAACCAGAGAGACAAGAGGAACATTGGTGATATAGCACTGAAACGCTCACAGCATTACATACTAGACACTCTACACACAACTATGCATACTCAAAGCGACACCAGAGCAAACCCTCTACACACACACACACACACACAACTCCCACAAACATCACACACACACACACACGCACACGCACACGCACACACACACACACACACCCACACACACCTCTCAAGGTGAGGACAACTCCAGAAACCATCTAGGCGTTACGGACGTGTGATCTTTCCCCCGGGTCTTCCACTCCTCTTACCCCACCCTCTCATCCATAATGAATACCTCATCCATCTCATCTCATCCTACGCTCTTAATTGTCCTTCATGTATTCCTTCATTCCTGTCTATTGGAAATGTGTCCCCCGTGAATGTGGCTGGACTTTGATGTGTGTACGACGATGCAAGGGATTCAGAAGGAATGTTTCAAGTGGAAATTATTCATGAAGTAAATCCCCAAATAGCTCAGAAACGAAATATGGCAAATATATTTATGTAAGCTTATGTGTTACATTTCTGCTTTACTTCAATGAGAGCTTGATGACAGATAAGTGAATGCAAGTTGATCCCCCTAAAACACACGTCCGAATCTCCCACTCGTTTCACACAGGACCAAAGCACAGGAACAAGTCCGACAGCACAAGTCCGACATTCAGAATCATTCACCTCCTTCACTGTCAGATTGCTGACAGGGGAGGAAATTATAACTTGAACTGTAAGGATGCAATTGGGGGCAGCAGCTGTTTGGATGGTGCAAAGTCTTTAAAAATAGCATGAGACACCACGGTAAACTTGGCTGTCAGACTTGTGGGAGACGCGGCTAAGATAACAGACTCTAAGAATAACCTGCCCGATGTTTGGGATATCCTTTCAAATAGCAGGCAACTCTTTTGGTAAACGTGCAGCTAGGGAAAAGGCATTAGGAACACACCGACACATATAGACACACGCAGTTATGAAATCGTTCGTGCGTTTCTGCCACAGGCTTGTGTACAAACTGCCTGCCAGCTTTCGTGTGGGGGGGGTCCTTACCTACGAGCCCCGAGGCGATGCTGGCAGGTGTGAGCCCCAGGTGCGTGTGCATGCCGTCCCTGACCTGCGTGTTGGGGGCGGGCTCTCCGCAGAGCAACTGGAGGTGAGAGTTCAGGGCCAGGCCCAGGGCATGACTCAGCTCGGACCAGGACGTGCCGTGGTGGACGTGCACACAGCCCAGCACGCTCAGGCACACCTCTCCTGCAGGGACCTTGGGACAGAGGGGCTTTCGGATACTTTCCGGCATCTGGACACAGACAGACACTCTGTAGGAGTCTGTAGGCGGGGGAGGGGGGGGGGCAGGGGATAAGGACAAGGGGAGGAAGACGGCCAGAGGACTGTGGTTACCTTAACAGATTATCAAAAGTTCGAGTAGGGGAGTATAGTATCACAAAAAAAAAGATTGACCACAAACAATGTACCTAACTGTCAGTAAAGCCCTGTACACTAGAAAAGTCCCACACAGAAGCACGTGCACCCGTGCCCTTGGCCTGTCTGCTGCTCTACTCACGCAGGTTCTCCAGTAGGTCTTTGCAGTCGTCCGTGGCCACGTCGTGGATGGTGCGGTTCCAATTGTCTCTTCTCTCAATATCCTGCTCGCTGTGGCTACACAGCACCTCTAGGCAGTCCTAGATACACGAAGAAATTAGCTATAGAAACCTCAACGTTTCAGAATAGACAGTGTTGGAGTGTGTGTGTGTGGAGGGCATGCGTTTGATCTCACGAAGAACATCTCTGAAAGCATATGAGGGGGCATTTCCCTCTCTGTGCATACTGTACGAGGTGGGCTACCTTAAAGCCCCGAGCAGCAGCGATGTGGGCAGCGGTCCAGCCCTCACAGTTGGCCTGGTTTAGCACTGCGCTGGACAGGACCGGGGCGTGGCTGTGGAGGTTGGAGTCGGGGTCGTCGGCGTGGTGAAGGTCTGGGCGGCAGAGGAGGAGCCGCAGCGTGTCCACGTGTCCCGAGCTGACGGCCGCGTGAAGCGCCGTACAGCTGTCCTGAGGGTCGCACGCAAACGAGACATGTCCTTGATCTTGTCACATGTGAAGATAACACCTACATTTGTATCCTACACCAGATTTGGAGTGGGGCACTGCAGGACATCAAGGTTAATCCCAGGTAACGTTTGTATGGGATACAAGGTCCTTGAGGTCGGTTAAGGACAACGGGGAGACATTTGTGGATCTGCGGGGACGATAATGTGGAGAAACGTACGGTTGTGGCTCGTGAGCTATCGGCCCCTGCGTTGAGCAGGGCCTGGACACACTCCAGCCTGCCGGCCGCGCTCGCCATGTAGAGAGCCGTCTGTCCTCCTCCTGCCCCCTGGTTCACATCACTCACAACTCCCACGAGAACGTCAACACACCTGTTTGGTGAGAGAAGAGATGGTTACGTGAATGCACACTTTGGCTACGCATAATAAAAGCCTAAAAAGCAAGTTGGATTAATTCGTTATAGGAGACGGAATCTGAATAAAGCTGTCAATGCTGACAAGTGACAGAGACCACGATTCGGTCACATTCCCTTAAAGTTAACTCCACTTGGACTAGTTAGTTAACCCCAAGTCCTATGTGTGGGTTGTTGTGTGGGCTAACTCTAATCCTCGTAAAATAAATCAAAGATAAAGTATGAGTAAAACAAAGAACATAAGAGTCCAAGACTGATCTGATGGTGACAGTACTCTTGTCTGGAAACTGGATCCGCCTGCAAACACCTTGTGTACCCTCTTCTATCCCTTTTCTGATTCCATATACTGTTATACTGTTAATACTAACATACAGTGCTTAATATTCCAAAAATATCATTTCATTTGCGTGCATTGACCACGTAATTTGTGTGATTAGGCTACATTAATGTGAATATTATTACTGGAGAAAGTGGTGCTGTTTCGCCCTGGTGTTTATCCTACAGTCCTGTTACCAAGACAAAGGACAAAAGACATGACCCTCTCTCTAAAGTGAAGATGTTTGCTAGTGAGCCCATGTCTAACTTCCCCTCAGTGCCAAGTCTCCTGCATCTCAAAACGTATCATCTGCCAACCTACTCAAACTTGACTTATGAGCCGAAGGATCAAAGGCCAGGTTTCCTCAAGAACCATCTTGCATCTACCTGACAACTACTGTCCCTTCACAGATATACAGCTACTGGAGGTGTGTGGGGAAATGCAGTGGATGGAAGAAAACACCAGTATGCAGGATATTTGGGAAAACTTTGTATGGATACAAATTGGTTGAGGGCTTTGCACACTAACCTGTGGTGGCCATGAGCGGCAGCATAGTGTAAAGGAGTAAAACCGTTTTCATCAGCAACATCAGCAGTCACCCCTGAAGTCAAAAGTAGCTCAACGCAGTCTGTGGGATGGGGGGGGGGAGTTAAGCGAAGTAAGAGAAGTTAAGCCCTGTTGTCTAACTTCTTTCTCCTCCGAGTGACACTGAGGTTTCACAGCTGTCTCAATACTTTTGCACTTTTGATCGTCAAAACATGGGTGCTCTCAAAGCTCACCTTGATACACCCGCACGCTGTGTGCCTGAAACTGCTTTGAACCCGGAGGATGTATCAAAATATTACTCAAGCATGCCACAAACTGCTAAACAGGTTTACTTGCCCAATATCCCACATCGTAACCATAGGGTTTAAATACAAATGCAACTAATAAAGTACTAATGAACAGAAGTAATAGTTTTAATTCAATTATTTAAACCCTGAATAAATCAATAGTCTTCATCAGTATACAAAGTATACTATCAAAGTATACATATTCTGGGGTCTTGGTCAGTACCTGTGTGTCCATTTTGAGCAGCAGCAAACAAGGCAGAGGTTGGGTGGTCGTCAAGGTGAGTAGTAGTATTATCCATTGTATCTGGGTTAAGCAGCATTGACATTAAAGTGACATTTCCCTGGGAAGCAGCTTGGAGGAGCAGGGGGCGCTCGTTGTCCAGGGCAACGGGCCCACCGCAGGCGAGCGAGGGGACTAAGGAGGGACGCCAGCCTGCGAGGTGAAAGTGGAATGTGGTTATTGAGACGTGAGGAGGCCAGGTGGGGGATCACTGTGGTACACCTGAGATCAACGGAAAGGGGATGCAGCAGTTGTGCAGCAGCTTACTTTTATTTAGGGAATTGTCGTGGGCTTTTCGCATTGACAATCATAGTAACTATCTTACCAGATGCCGGCTAAACCAAACATCCATCCACTAATCTCTCGATCATCAACCGATCTGTCGTTAATTAATCGTCGATCAATATAAAGATACCCAAATGATTTGACATTTGGGTATTTTGTTGCTGACATTAACATGCACACATAAAAGTAAAAGTAACATAAAAGTATGTCAAAACACAATAATAAAGTGCACAATAGCAAAGAAGAAGCACAAATGTCCATATAATAATCTACCCTTGTCTACTACATGGGGGAATGCCCACTGTGACTATGGAAGGAACCTCCAAGGAAGCTAGCTAACATCATATTTGAGTTATGATGCTTATTTGGTGTGTCTCAGGGCGTGCAGGTTAACAGTGTGCAGTTAAGGGCAGAGAGAGCAGAAGACCTTCCGAGCACACCCTCGTCTGAGAGACTGAAAAGAAGAAGAGAAGGGGGAGGAAGGGGGAAGTCTAGTTCAGTATTTTAAGGACATCCGTAACGACAGCCGAAACCGTCACGCTTTCCAAAATGTCCGTCAGTTTTTTTTAGGCGCTGCCGTCGAGACTTAAAACATTCCACCTGGCTCTTTTGAGCAAAAAAGAAAATGTGTCTACTTGGTGCGGGGTAGGACTATGGCTTGATTTCCAAGCAGTCTTCTGTAGAACAGCCACAATTTACATATTTTAAGTATTGATGTGCCAAATACAATGTCAAAGAGAGTGGGGTAGCCATGTTTCAGACCAAATTAAATTTGAATAATTTAGTTGGGAATACCTCATTTACAAAAGAAATGTGCAAGTAATAAATCGCCGAGCAAACATGCATATTGCTTGTTAGCCCAGCCTAGTTCAGCTGGTACTCACTTTGATATAAAAGCGACAGTTCAAACAATAATCCTAAATCCTAAATCCCAGTAAAAAAGCAACCTGTAACATTGCATAAACATTTTCATAAACATCACAAATGAGTACAGGAGTTTGCTTGAAGAATACACAAGGGGAGATGTTAGTGGGAAGGGAGAACAGGAAGCAGGAAGTAAGCAGGGAGGAAATGAGACGTCAGGAATGGTTCGTGGCATGCGATTGGACAATGGAAGGGAGGAACAGGAGCAGCCTCTGGCATCAGCTTCAGAGAAGAGGGTTACTCGTAGAAACCCTGCACACCCAAATAACCAGGAAACTATGGAAAAGCTAACAGCCTCAACACTTGGGGTGTAACATGGTGCTAACGGCTAGCCTGGCATGTGACCGTACCTCACTACAGTGTAAGAGACATGGAGTCTGTGTGAACCTGAGAAGGCTGACGTGACAGAACAGAAGGGCTAGAGAAAGGCACCCACAGTGGGCAGTATCAGAGTACAGAGATCTCAAGCAGTGGTTTAGAGGAATGGTGTCACGTGTGTGTAGGCCTGACGGATAGCGTCAACTGCAAAGAGAAGAGCAAAGCTGAAGTCTGCTGACCTGAGTGCTATTCTGATCAGGATGCATAAATGTGTCTTTGAGGTAAATGCTAAACGCTAGACTAGGCTAGCTAACCTGGCGAGAGAAGAGAATAGAGCAGAGAAGGGAGGCAGTGGGGATTGTGGTGCCCCTTTACCTGATGCTGTTGCCAGGGGGCTGCCCGGGGCACAAGGGCTACGAGATGGAGCACTAGCTGAGGAGGAGGAGGAGGGGTTTACGGAGGGGATACGGACAGTGGTGGCGGCGCTGGCAATGGGGGGGCACTCTGCACATGCTGCCGGGAGTGGTGTCCCCCTCGGTCCCCCCGCTACGGGGGGGCTGGCACCCACCTGAGACGCGGTCAGGGCTGGGACCAGGTCCAGTGCCGGTTTGGGCGGCAGCTGGGGCGTGGCCGGCTTTAGCCCCGTCCCGGGGGAGCGGCTGCCGTCCCCTATCAATTTGATAGGCGGGTGAGGGGGAGAAGGGGTTTGGGAGAGGCCTGGTTTTTTGGGCGGGATGGGCGGCGGGTTGCCCCGATCGATCCTGGCCACGGTGGGTGACTTGTGGCCGATCTGGGAGTGTCCCAGGCGGCCGGGGAAAGAGCCCCCCTCGGAGGTGGAGTGTGGCAGGCCGGGACGCAGGGCGCCCGCGCCTCCGACCGGAGGACTGGTGAAGCGCGACAGGACCTGCGTGACGGTGTGGCGCGCCTGTTGCTTGGCGGCAAAGTTGTCGCGGTTGGTGGGGGAGAGGTCCCGCACGGGGGGGCTCTGGGAGGCGGAGCCGTTCTGGTCCTGCTCCTGGAACTTGTAGCGGGCGGCCTGGACGCGCGGGCTCACCCCGGTGGGCAGGCCGTGGGGCAGCGTCTGCCCCTCGCCTCCGTTCTCCGCTTGAGGCGGCGCCGATGAGCCGCTGTGGGCCAGCCCCCGGCCCACCCCGGCAGACTTGGGCAGGCTCAGACCAGCGTAGTTGGCTGGGGTGGGCTTGACGGGTATAGTGAGAGGCGTCTTCTTAGGACCCTCGGCCTCTGTTGGGGCGGGCAGGTCTACTTGGCAGGAGGCCGTCTGCGAGCTGATAGGTTCCGTGGCCACGGCGATAGAGACCATGGATTTGGGTTTGGCCGGGGGAGCGGTTGCGGCGGTGGAGTCGACCGCGGCTGTGGGGGGAGCGGCAGGAGGTTGGGCAGGGGCGACGGCGGCGGCGGCGGCGGCCACGGGAACATTTATACCGTCCTTCACGTGGACCTGTTCTGTCCTGAGCTGCTCCACCTGCTGACGCAGGCTCTGGCTCTCGGCCTCCTCTCGGCCCAGCCTGGCGCGCAGCTGCTCGCGCTCCGTGTCGAACTCGGAGAGCTGCTTCTCCATCTTGGCCTCCATCTGCTGGCCACGCTGCCTCTCGGCGCTCAGCTCCTCCTGCAGCCGGCCGGCCTGGCGGCTCTCCTCGTCCAGGCGGGCGGAGATCTCGTCGAAGCGCTGCGACTCCTCCACGACGCGGGTGGCGAGCTGCTTGCACTCGCGCACCAGCATCATGACGATGTGCTTGTTCTTCTCCCGCTCGTCCTTCAGCTGGGCCGTCAGCTTGCGGTGCTCCTGCTCCAGGCTCTGCAGCTGCAGCTTCTCCAGCTCCAGCTGTGATTGGAGGAGCAGACACAAGTGTTGCGTAAGGGATGGGGGGTGTTGATGTGCATGTGTGTCAGAGAGGGACATGCTACGCACATGCCGAGTCATCTGCGAGCCACACGCTCATGACACGCATCCTCATCCCTCATCAGACAACCATCCACACAAAACACACACACATACACACACGTTCATGTCACGTCTACGTCAGTAATCGTACAAATGTTTACCTTCCGTGAACAGAATTGTCGTTCCAAATTCAGATATCACAATGAGAGGTTTGAATCCCAAGCAGGGGATGTGCACATGTAGTTTACAGTAGACCAACAAAGATCTGGAATAGGCATTTATCTTGTGCATTGGTCAAGGGTGATAGTAATATGTAATTTTTCTTTACTTTTAAAGATTTATTCTTTAAATCACCACATGAAACTAAGTTTTACACACACATATTCCACCCAATAGTTTCGCTTTATGAACTGAAAATGTAACTGTATAAATATACACACAGTTGAAACGTACAAAAAGGCTCAAGAGCACTACCAACGACAAATATGCATTCTGTGATCAATACTCGTGTGGGCATATGGAATTTTCCGGAAAAAATCCTTCATTTGGACATAATGAGTCAACAGGCGGAAAAAACGAGCTCTCTCACCAACAGAGATGGTAACAAACCTTCTAAATATACAAATGATTTTCGATGACTTGACGCCCCCCGGGGGTACTATATCTGGAGCGGAGATGCTATTGTTAGCTCTGTGTTGGCAGCCAGTGTCCACAGGCGTAGTCAGGCTTTCCAAGCAATTGCCTGGCTGCACTGCACTAACAAGCCCACACAATGAAGCAGACCCATCCTGCTAATCCACATAGTAACACATCTCATTACTGTACCAGACAGTAGGCGCTATGTGATGACCACTTTATGAATAGGTTTTAAAGAACAAAGTGAGTTTGTAGTGGCGTTCTTCTCCTGCTGTGCTACGGATTTGTGGTGATAGTACGGCCCTGGGGCTATAAACGGATCACCTCATTAATAATTTCTCTATTCTAGGCCCTGTAGTGTAAAGGTACAGTACAGCAGGTTTATCATCCAGAAGGGTGATTTCCATCGTCGACAACTAGAACAATTCTTTACAAACGAAGTTCCAAACGAACACATACTAAGGTGAAAAAATGAGGTAGAGGAGAGAGTTAGCGTTGTGGATACTAATGCTAATATTAAATGATATTCCTAAACAACTTATACAATAAATATGTAAAAGTTCAGGGTACAAATGACATCATCGGCATGCATGTTTCTACCTCATCAGCTGGAACCTGCTGGAACCTTCTCTCTGTCTCATGATTTACTCATCACACCGTGCCATCCCCTGCACGGAGGCTCACACTCTACCAAGGAAATCTGGTATTTAGGCTTTCAGTTTAAAACCCCATGAAGATGGTATGTTAGCCTCAGGTTCACCCACCAACCTCCAAACCTGAACTATGGCTGTCCTCTCAAAGGGAAGTTGATTCTCTCAACATTTAGGGCGACTGTAACCATTTGTCGAATCGAATCTAACAGCTAGCTATAATGTCCAGTGATGTCATGATGCTGAGAACTGGTCGACATTGGAACAGCTAGCTATAATGTCCAGTGATGTCATGATGCTGAGAACTGGTCGACATTGGAACAGCTAGCTATAATGTCCAGTGATGTCATGATGCTGAGAACTGGTCGAGATTGGACCTATTGGGTTTCCCAAAACACTATATAACATTTCCTAACTGTCCCTCCTACAGTATATCCAAACCCTTTTTATTTCCCCCTCTTTCCTCTCCACCTCGTCTTGCTATCCATCCAGATGTAGCCTGTCTCAATGTATTATCTAGACCCACTGACTAGAGACCCAGTTGTGGCTAGTTTCTGGCATTTTGTGGCAGTGTCTGAGGTCATAAACAGGACAAAGGGGTTAAACTGTTATAAAGTACACATTGTCGCTAACGCATTCTCTAATTTCACACACTTAAGCCGCCATGCAAAGCATAACACCTGACAGCGAGTGACACGTACACGCAATAACCTTCGCTAACAACTAGCACACATTTACACCATCCCACTCACACTCCCACTCCTACCAGCCTTCTCATTCATGCACACTCTTACACACTCATCCAATACCCCTGTTGGAAAAGCAGAGAGAGAGAGAGATAAAGAGGAAGATCGAGCGTGTGTGAGAATAGACAAGGTCATCTACGTGTAACTGCACTCGGACTCTCGCACACACACACGCACACACTCGCACACACGCACACACACGCGCACACACACGCACGCACACACTCTCGCACAAACACACACACACACTCGCATTCTCGCACACACACACACACACACTCGCACACACACACACACATCCACCTATTCCTGCACCCATCCAGTCCAGGCTCCCCTTACCCTCTTCTGCCGACTCTCAGCCGCAGCCAGCTGGGCAGACATCCTCTCCTGCATCTTCCTGCAGTGGGACATGACGGCCTCCAGGACGGAGATGGGGCTGGAGCCCACAGGCCGCCGCTCTTTGTCCCCCCCCGGGGACGCACTCAAAGTCCCTCTGCAAGGCCAGGAAGGGGTCCGTCACGCTGAAGTGGCTGTAGCGCTCCTGGACGAACAGCTCCTTCCGCCGTGCCTGGGGACGAAGAGGAAGGAGGAGAGGAAGGAGGAGAGGAGGAGGAGAGGGAAGGAGGAGAGGAAGGAGGAAGGAAGGAGGAGAGGAGGAGAGGAAGGAGGAGAGGGGAGAGGAAGGAGGAGAGGAGGATGCGATGAGTGATGCGAGGGGAGTGCGAGGAAGGAGTAGAGGAGGAGAGGGAAGGAGAGGAAGGAAAGAGGAGAGTGACATTAGCATGGGCTTGTTTCACAAGGGAGGTCTGTGTGCATACAGTACTGTCATTGGAACATTAACAGGATAATCGGATATATAACTTAAATTGAATTGAATTTGGTTTTTGGTCAGCATTACAATTCCAAAATAGTGATTCATTTTTATTAGGAGTGATATTACACAATGTCATGAATCAGTTAGCAGGGTTAAAATGTAATAGACTAGCTAAATCAGTCAATTGTTTGTCAACCAAGGGTGATGGCCCTGGTTGGCTAACTAACATTAGCCAGTCGAGTCCACATGGTCAGGGTGGGGGGAGGGTGGATGATGAAAGGTTGGTGCTAGGGGAGAGCAGGTTACCTGGCTAATGGATGTAACACATTGTTTACCTGGCTAACGGATTGAAACACCTTGTTCCCCGGCGAACTGGATTTGTAACCACATGTTACCCGGTAACTGGATGCAACACATTGTTTTACCCGGCTAACTGGATGTAACACATAGTTACCCGGCTACTGGAGTTAACACATTGTTTACCGCTAACTGGATGGGTAACCACATGGTGTCTTTACCGGGCTAACGGATGTAACACAGTTTACCCGGCTAACTGATGAACACATTGTTTACTGGCTACGGGATGTAAACCATTGTTTCCTGGCTAACTGGATTGTAAACACATTGTTACCTGGCAACTGGATGTAACACATGTTAATGGCTAACTGGATGTAAAACAGTGTCACCTGGAGAACTGGATGTAACCACATGTTACCTGGCTAACGGGATGAACACATGTACGGCTAAACGTGGATGTAACACATGTTACCCGGCTAACTGGATGTAACACATTGTTTACCTGAGCTAATGGATGTAACCCACATTGTTTACCTGGCTAATGGATGTAACACATTGTTTACCTGGCTAAACGGATGTAACACATTGTTTACCGGCTAACTGGATGGTAAACACTTGTTTAGGGCTAACTGGATGTACATTGTTTACCTGGCTAAAACGGGATGTAACACATGTTACCCGGCCTTAACTGGATGTAACACATGGTTTACATGGCTAACTGGATGAGTAAACCCACATTGTTTACTGGACTAACTGGATAGCCATGTCACACTTGTCAGTTGTTTCTCATTTCAAAATGAATAATGAATAAACACTTTTTTGTGAGATTCATTTGCATCTATGAATATTTGCATTTAAGTAAGAAGTTGCTTGTATTAGTTGAATTTAAGCATGTACTTTCGCAAAAAATCAGCAGTAAAATTGAAAGCCATACCTTCCAAACCATTCGTTCAGTGCCAATACATACACCTTTAAATTTGACTGGATTATAGATTACGAATGATGCGATTGTTATTTTATTTATAAAAACGAGAGATGGCTATTTAGCCATTATGGTTCTTCTGCTGTTTATTTGTAGAACTTTTGTGTTAAAAGGGACGTGTTTGTTTAGAATAAAGACATTACATTCTTCCCATTCTCCTCCCCAGGACCAAACCCCTGACATCCATGCTGTGGCCAGATACCAACACCACAATGTACTGAATACTAATATCATTATAATAATGGTATAAAATAACATCCCTCGCCCCCACAAGGCTGATCTGCCATCGGCCCATCCCCAACGAAAGTTTACTTTTGATCCCTTTACAGTCTAGATTGTCATTAATGGTTTGCAGTTGTCTTGGATGAGTAAATGAAAGTTCTCCCAAACATATTTCTTTCTTTTGCAAACTGGATTTGCACAGTGGTAGACTACTTTTAACACTACTCACAGATGTCCCTAGCAGGTGCAGTGCCAATAACCAAGTTGCTGTGTGTAGGAATAGGCAAATTAGTTCAAATTAGCATCACTACCACAAACTAGTAGTAAACTGTAATGTGAAGTACCCTAAATTAAATGTGTTACATCTGCAGACACACACACACACACACACACACACACACATACACACACAGTACTTTGTAGCCAGAGGACGGTCATGATAAAAGCCAAGATGATGTGTCCGTTCAGCCATGCAGGCTGCATCCGCTCTGCAGCGTCACAGCCCCTGTTAAATAACATGGCTGGGGTGGAGCAGGGAGAGCCTTTGTCTCTAGATGGATGTGCTTCAAACAGGGACATTACACAATTAAGTATTGTGAGCGGGTGGGTGGTCAGGTTACCACTGAGGTTTGGTGTAATGCAATCTCAGTCGGCAGTAGGCTAGTAGATGGGCTGAGCGATTGTGTGCTCACCTAACTGGAACACTACACTCATTGTTTGGAATATTAGTAATTGAAGCAAACTTTCTACAGTTGAACGTATACAGTTATATTAAGTAAAGATATTAATATTGTATTATGGGAAATTGCCCAAAAATTGCAATTAATAGGATACAATTGTTAAGCTGTCAAGAACTGTCAAACCTCAAAGCAGACAGAAAACTGGCTAAACGATAATTACCAGAAGAAACTAAACAGGTTGTCATGTAAACGTGTTGACCATCTAAATTGTGGGGAAACTGAAATGCAAGACTACCATAGAATATTCTGGAGCCCGTCAGTGGATGTTCTGACTAAATAAAGAATAGAGTACAGGGCTTGACATTAAGGCTTGTCCGGGACAAGTGGATTTTTTTTGTAGGGCAAGTGGAAGAGAAATGCACTTGCCCCACTGGAGAAGTTAAAACTCCGGGGTGTTTAAACCTAATGTGAGATGAGTGACAGAAAGAGAAGAGGGAGAGTACAGAAAAGGGAAGCCCAGCGTTGCCTAACAAGGGCATAATGTTCCCAGTCGCAGGCACGTGCACACTGGGATAAATACTTGGGAGCGAACATACACAAACACAGTGAAGACGCACGGTAGATGGATGGCGAATTACAAACACACAGTTGCAATTCTCATTCTGACCATTTACAGCGAAGGGGCTAGCATAAACAGTGCACTTACAAGGAAGGAGAGAGAGAGGGAGAGGGATGGATAGAGAGAGAGAGATACAGAGAGAGAGATGGATAGAGAGAGAGAATGGCAAACGATGGCCAAAAGGGCCATAAATTTGTATCTTCTGGTGCAATTTATCTGGAAGTCAGTGGAACTGGGTTTAATAATTGATTTAACCATGGTGTGCCAGATTGTCCCTTAGCCAATCCTTAGCCTAGTTGAGAATTCTAAGACTGTGGTAAAAATGTCACTGGGAAAGACGTTTTATGAGTTTGAGCGAGTAAATGAGTATACATGAGAGAGGGGAGAACAGAGTATGGATGGGGGTGTAATGTGAAGGCTGAACATCAGCCATCTGGTGCTCTCCACTGGGCTTTCACAAATCCCGTCCCTAATCACATGGGATCTAGCATACACGGTCCCCATATTCCACAATACACATGCATAAATGCACACACACACACCAACACACACACACACACACACACACACACCATGAAGAGTATTTCTGACGGTACGTCATGACACAGTCATACAATGACCAAGCAACAATAGGCTGTACAACAGCAATTTTCAATGGGATGGCTCTGTGGTGTTTTAGTGAAGGGGGAAAAAAAGGCTTGAACTTGTAACCTTGAACATATAACAGTGCACACTTGTTAAATGTATTGCTGCCAGTTCCTGAATTGTTGATATAACAGAACACAATTTTGCATTGTAAACGGAGTGGTTATTAGTAGAAATACCATCCAGCAGCTTCATCAAATTGATAGATAATATTTATTCAAAATTGTTTTACGTGCAAGTGTGCTCAAATAGATATTAAAACCATATATATTTCTATATATAAACTGTTCATAATATGTACCCAATCATCATATATGTAATATCAGTATTTATTTCCCCTTCTATTTTCATTCAGTGTCAAAGTTTCTTTAAGGTTAAGAGTTCTTCAGGTTATTTGAGACAAACACGTACAGAAGTATGAATCTAATACATAGCATGGTTCACATACCACTCACACATTCCTTCTCCTACTGTGTGTTACTATGCAGACTAGCACTAAATTGTAGAGATATGTTTTACCCAGAATGCCCTTCAGCGGCAGCTCTCCATGTTTAATGAGCTCAGCTGACGGCTTAAAATTAAAGTTTGATGAAGCCCCAGATACAGCACAAACACACACATTTACTCTGACTTTCTGCTAGGTCAAAATCAAACTAATAAACTATGTATTTACATGAATGTAGACATCAAGACACACATTGTCTCTCACAACAGTGTATAGAAATAGACCTGAATTTCTCTATTAGTATTGGGTAAACCATTCTGACAATAATCCCACTATTTCAGCACCTTCTATTTTTGATATATGACATCCTAATTTCTGTGTGACTGGCTCCAATAAAACGATCAGCTTCATTACAAATGTTTGAGAAGAGGCCTAATATTTTCTACGATTCTTCAGGGCTTGATCAAAATCAGTAAACACATGGGTTCTGCATCATACAGTGGAGTTGTTATGTTTACATGTATGCCGGCCATGGGCTTTAACGACACCGCAGCACCCTTTCCTACGTGAACCCCATGTGAGGATCCTCATCACATCCCACACACGTCGGACACCTGTCTCATTCACAGACAGGAAGATGGGCAGTCATGGATCTACCCGTGTTACGCTTGGAGGGCGCGCTGACCCTGATGTCACATCTCTGGAGAGATCTGACAGTATTTGTGCAGCATCACTCACCATTCAGCCTGAAAGAGTTCGACTCTGCCGAAAAGAAAAGGAGCTTCCAAATACAGGAGTGACAAGCAGTGAGCATCGTAGCCAGAAAGATTGGAGGCCCAAATTCTTGCCAATTCGCTTTATTCATTCCAAAGGAATTTTGAAAAGAGCTAAGTACTAAGTAAAGGGTCTGAATACTTATGTAAATATGCTTATGTTAATATTCTGTTCATGTTTTATAAACGTGAAAAATAAAAACTGTCTGTCTTGAAAATATGAGGCCGTGTGGGCAAATACTGAGAAAAAAATCATACATTTGAGCTGAATCTCTTCAAAGGCACTACTTCCCAAAAGCCCTTGCACCCTCCGCATTAACTCAGTGACCCACTCTATATTATAGGCTTAAGGGTACACGCTAGCTTGTTAGTTAGCGGGAGGCCTGCTCACATGTTTACATGCTAGCACTGACACGGGAAGAAACTCATTGGCCAACTCAGAAACTAAAGGGCAGACTATGGCGTGCACACAATTACAGACAACCTTAAGCCCCAACAAACAATATACAGTTTCGTTCACACACATAGGGAGGACCAGGTTAGGCAAGAGAGGGGGGTCTATTTTGGTGTCCGTCTCCTATTTCATTCTGCAATCCCCGAGACACCGTCTCACGTGGACGGGCCCTCTGTGAACACGTTCACACCCTGCTTAAATGTGATGCCATTTTACTGACATAAAACGACCAATCAGACAGCGGGAGGGGGGATCAGCATCATCTCATCCACTCAGAAGGAGACAGAAGGAGAGGAAATGAGGAGAAGAACTGGAGAGACATGAAAGGAAGATGAGTAACTGGGAAGGCGGAAGATGTAGGATTGAGTGGAAAGGCAGACAGAGAGAGAGAAGGGGGGGGGGCTGGGGGAGCGAGAGCACGTCTTCCTGTGACCTACTTCATGAGCCACTCTTTCAGATCCCTCAGTTTCTCTTTTAGAATGGCACCCACCCTCCTTAATGAGCGCTCACCCAAACTGTGCAGAAACACCTCACACATTGAAATTACATGAAACTACATTGCGATACTTCGAGTAAAACACTGTAGGAATCGCTATGTAATTAAGATGTGTTAAGTGTACGGGTTATCGAAGAAGTGTAAGAGGGAATAGTGTGGGGGAGAATCAAACATAGTATATGGAGTAAGTGTATATTGTAGAGGGGCAGGTGAAGGTTGTGTTACAAAACAAGATAAATGTTAACATTCACTTACCCCTGACAAGTACAACCTCCCCCATACCAAGTTTCACGTGTGTAATTCTCCCCTCTGACGACAGGCATTCACCTACCCCACCCACCCCCCCCACCACCACTAGCACCACTAGCACCATCCCAGTCGAACTAAATAAATCCTCCACAACCGAGTCGCCCATCTTGATTCAGTATTTATGGCTCCAGCAGGCAAAAGCAAACAGACTGAGATTTTCATATTTTTCACAGTTATGCTCTGGTTGGTGTGATCTAGATTTAAAAAAAGATCTGAACTTAAAATGGGTTTCAATTATAAATATTTTACGAGGGGAGAGGGGGGAGAGAGGAGGAGAGAGGAGGAGAGAGAGAGAGAATATGGAAAAGCAGAAGCCTTGAGAGAATGTGACAGAATGTGTCAATTGTTGTGGGGCATCTGTTTCTCCATGAGCCTGGAGCATAGTGGTTACCACTGTGCAGTCATATGAGGGGTCACATGCAGTGTTAGCACACTGTACGGATATGAGACTACCAGTGGGGAATGTTGCTTTCCAAAATGGGCCCACTTCTAAATCATTCAACAAAAGACTGACATCGATTTGCAGATCTCCCACCACTAACCACCCCAATACAAAAGGTCACTTGTGTATTAACTTGTCCCGCTAAAACTGTAATGTAGCGTAGCTTCATCGCAGTTCCTTACTACAATGTACACAAATAACCAAATAGCCTAATCTTCTTCTGCATCTTGAGTCCTTGTTAATTCTGTATTTGTTCTCAATAACAAATCAAATAAGAAGTTCCAGATCGTTCCCCTCTCTGAGGCAACAAGACAGCTTTAGCAAAATCCACCATCGCGCACCAGTATTTCTTCCCATCTTGTCATCGTAGTGATGAGGGAGGCAGAGCAACATCTAAAGGATGTTGTGGAACGCTGTGGGACCTCTTTGCAATTGACAAGCTTCTTGTACATGAAAGCAAACACAAGGCAAACAAAAACTTGCGATTCACCTCTCCATGGTAAACTAAATCCATATCCAACTAATTCCTGCACAGAAAGCCATTGTTTTTGCTAATTAATGCGGACAGACCTGCTTTCACTATCACCAGAAAGAAAAAGAGGGGGGGGGGTATGTGGTACAGTAATCATGTGGTTGATCTCGATTGGCTATAATCTGTTTACAATCCCTTCTATTTTGCCGGATGAAACAATATACTGTGACTCGGACAGCTTTAGCCACACAGCAATTAATCGCTGCCACCAAAGCCTCTTAACGGAGAAATACCACCAAACAATGTCCTGCAGAGCACCAAACGACACAGTCTTTATCCTCTGAGGAGACCTGGACATGAGTGGTGATTAAAACCACAAAACTAAGTTTTCTGTGGCAGGTCGAACGTTTGTGGAAGGCCTCAAAACCATAACCCACCTGATGTACAAACAAGGTTTTCCCAGCACAAGGTTTTTTATTGGCGTTTGATAATATCAAGCAAACAAAACAAAAACTTGTATTGACCAAAGTCCATGTGATTATGTGTGTGATTATCAGTAAAATATCATCTTGTGCCTTTATTACTCCATTCCACACCATGACAACGTGTCCATCAAAGCCAGTTGGTGATGTAGTGGTGTTGTCATTGTTTGTTCAAGTATTCTTTATTTAATCAAAAAAGGTATTGCCAGCTTACTAGGTTTACTACACTAACCAGCACTAACTATCTGTCTCGTTACTACATCTTACCAACCTCTCATCACCTTCATAACACCTCCCAACAAAAGCTAACCAATACCAAGGAGTTTTTCAGAAAAAAGGTAACTTGCTAAATTAATATCAGACAACAAGCAGCACATTCCTGCATTGTGCAGTGGATAGATGTTGTCAGTCAAATCAGATGTTGACTTGTGTAGAAAGGGGAACAGACATCTTCATATTGATAATAGTCAATAGTCTCCAGAAATCAACCTGTTTTTGTCTATGGCATTTTGTCTGGTGATTTAGAGGAGGGGGGTTGGGTGGGGGCCCAATCTTCTCTGGCCTCTCTATCTCTATCTCTCTATCTCTGTCTATCTCTTTCTGTCTCTCTTATCGCTATCTAGATCTATAGCGAGTCTGTCTGTCTGTAGTGATGTCGTGAGGGAGTCGTTTCTTTGCTGTGCTATGTCGTTAGTGATTAGCTGAGTGCGTATCTAGATATCTCTAGCTCTCTCTCGCTCTCTCTCTGCTCTATCTATCTCTCTCTCTCTCTCTCTCTCTCTCTCTCTCTCTCTCTCTCTCTCTCTGTCTCTCTCTCTCTCTCTCTCTCTGTCTCTCTCTCTGTCTCTCTCTCTCTCTCTCTCTCTATCTGTCTCTCTCTCTGTCTCTCTCTCTCTCTCTGTCTCTCTCTCCGTCTGACAGTCTTATCTCTGGCAGAACAAACAGGGTCTTTGTGTAGGGAACAGACATCATGGCTGTAAGGAGATTTTTTTCTCTCTAAGCAGAGATAGGATATCCACAAGGGAGAGAGGCAGCATGGACACCATACGCCAGGGGAAGAGCAAAACATTAAGCACAATAAGTACTACAGAGTAGTAAACCGAACAACAAAGCCTCCAAGGCCAATGCCCAGAAACTGAGCAGAGTTGACAGTAGAAAAGCAATGTTCATTCCCAGTTGGAAGGGACAAGGGTGTCTACAAAGTACAGGATGACAGTCTCTTTTAGTCTCGAAAACTGTAAAGTATTTCACATTAAGAAGCTTACCAAAAAGCATATACTACACTACCACCACCACCAAGCATACACTACCAACACCCTGGCCGCTCCTCCACTACCACCTCCTCCTGGCTGCTCCTCCTGCACCCCCAACAGCATCCCTGTTGCATTAACCTTCATTAAACTCTCTGTCTTCAAAAAGTACTAAGTAGTACATTTGGCCAAATGATAAGCTTCTTAGCTCAATGATAATTACAGGTTTAGAACGGGGTAGAAAGAGCATACTGGGAATCATTGTATTCTGCAAGGGAGAAATACCACGCGACTATTGTCAAGTCAGTATTCGGTCATTTAGCACCTTAAGACATTTCTCACTCGTTGAATAAACCCTCTTAATAGCAGCTATAGCAACTGCAATTAAAGGCTTTATCTTTGGGTAATTACTGGAGACAGATGTATACTGGGGGCTTACTTCTGTCTGAGGTTTGCATTTCTGACCGATAGAGACTCCAAAAGAAATGACAAACATGTATTATTTCTGGTTCTATACCAGAGACTTGTCTGTAAGGGATGGGGCTAGGTATATTATTGCTTGTGAGTGAGTGAGGTATGTATCCGGTTCTATCATGATGGTGAAGCACAAGACTCACCCTCAGGGCTTCGATGACCAGGTCCCGGGCCTCCAGTTCCCCCTCCATGATACTCAGCAGAGTCAGCAGCTCCGGCTTGCTCAGATTGTCCATGTTAAACTCACATCTCTGAAACACAACACACATACACACAAGGGGATTATGGAAGGATCGACTCAATGTATGCCAATGCACGGTGACCACATTTGGTGCCAGGTGTGACCAGACCACATCAAGAGATCTTAGTCAAACGTGACAAATAAAACATTGTTGGTGATTGTTCATTGAAAGGCTACTGTACGCCCTGCCATTTAACATGGTTATTATACCAATAATCTGTCCCTCCACCTGAACATATACACACATAGCCTCTTCAGTTCTGAACATATACACACATAGCCTCTTCAGTTCTGAACATATACACACATAGCCTCTTCAGTTCTGAACATATACACACATAGCCTCTACACAGATCAGGAGGTACAGACAGCTGTTAAGGTCCAAACTCTGAGTCCATGGCATCTTCCGATGCCCGAGTCAGGCAGCGTGTTTGTGTGTGCTGGGGGAGGGGCTTTAAAAGGGAGGGGGTGGGATATTTTGGTTTGAATAATTTCAAACTCAAGCCACAGTTACACTTACCTACCCTACCCATAACTGATGGAATATTTCAGATATCAAAATCTGTTACAACATGATCAGAGGACCCTTAACAATTTATATTAATATATTTACATTGATGTAATTCAACAATAAATATATTTTCTGTTCTGTTTGATTTGATTTCATTCGTATCACATAACTTGGAGGTATAAAAGGTGAAATGATATCACACCAGATAATTCAATGCTAATTTGCCCAGCTGTGGACGCAAAGGCCCATGGATGACGGTAACTGAGCAACCAGACACTTTTTGAGCATTTTAAATCAATAAAAAGCTTTTTCTGCCCATGAAAACTAAATAACAATATCTGTTCCCCTCTGGTAGCCGGTTTACAGGAAGCCGTGTTTGTCCGGTTTCGTCTTCATTCCACAAAGCTTTGACATGCAGATCAAGAAGGCTAGCCTCCCACCTGTACGTGTTATGACTTCATATAAACCCCCTTTGTTTACTCTTCAGCTTAGTATACAAAATATGCATGAGTGAATCGGTGAAAAACGTAATAATCCGTAATCCTACAGTCGAGAAAACGCTATGGTTACAAAGAGTTTGAGGAGCAAACACGGACCACTGCAGCCCATAAAGACAATGGTGCCATTTTATAACCCTACAAATATGTAACACCAAAGGAATTAAACCAGTAATAACACACATTCACAATGAAGTGGACACACTCCATCACTCTCTCTTTCTCTTCAGCCTCATTGGGCTCCTACTAGCTACAGTGAACGGCGTGACCGGCCTAGCAGTGAAGGATGACCGAAGGCTTGTGCTTCAACACACTGACCTTCTTAAGGCCCATGCTGTGCTATAGCAAATGTTTGATCATATTGTTTTCATAACCACCTTTAAGTAATGAGCATTTGTTGCATTTGTTGCATCTAGCAGCATTGCAGCCACATTGACAAAGAAGTCGTCATGAAAGTTGGCTAAATATGTATTTGCAGGTCTTGGAGGTGCAGTAATCTCTAGACCTACTTTCTCCAATCTAACTTATTTAAAAACGTTTAAAAATTGACTGATGTCTTCTGTGCAAAAAATGTCCCGCAGATGCACAGCAACCACACAGCTCATGTCAACTAAGGGGACATTCCAGAACCGATAGTGGGACTTCTAGACCGTCATGGAATTCTTTTGACCAATTTGAAACCAATGCTGAGTAAAAAAAAACACTCTCATTCGCAATCCTAATCATCAATCTATAGTTGCTCTGACAAACCCCTCTTAGACAGACACCCGCAGAGACCCTCGTGTTCAGGCAAGACTTACATTCCAAATAGCCTGTGCATCATCCAATTACAAATGTATTAAGCAATAGCCAATGAGTTAAAAGTAGCGAATACAGTAATTAATTAATGCAGTTCTCTTTCCAGTCTCCAGAAATCAATGTCTGCTGCCCACTGTATTCCCCCTTCACGGTCAGGCAGCCAATGGCAGGTTGGAAAGGCTTGCTTGACAGAAGAGAAAAGAAGGTCTTGCTGTAGTGTCATATTGCCAATGGTCTTGGTCAATGTGCCCAGATAGCATTTCCCCTTTTACATTTGTTCACAGTGAGCAGGTGAGCCAGGCTAATGCTAACTCGTTCCATGAGCCGTGTGCGTTTTCAGAGGTAGTAAGCACCCGTCTGGCTAGCCGTCAGAGTTTCAGCCTTCTGGAATTAATCTGGTTTGGGTCGCAGTGGGAATAACTGCGTCAAGGTCTTTAAGTGGTATTTGTTGGAAAGAGCCAAGGCAACTAGGTGTCTTGGTTAGTATTGATGCAGTAACATCTCAGGCCTACACTGTGTGTACTTCTATATAAGGTGATTTGTAATGCAAGAAGGAACATCGCACAATATCACAGCTTGAATAAAGCTTCATGTCCTTTTTTATCTTTTAATGACTTAGTGTGAAAATCCATGAGTAAATTCCTTGGAACCGACTCTGTTGGCAACATTCGCCTTCATTGAAACAAAACTGTTCATTAAGACTGTTCATTAGACTTACCAAAGCCAAACTAGAGGAAGCCACTGGTGGAGTGCCATTCAGAAACATGTCACCCCTCTCCAAACCGAATGGACCTTTGCTACCAAGCCCTTCACAAAAGAAACTCCCCTACTGAGGACTAACAAAACAGGGTCTTGCAGGAGTGTGCAAAGAGTAATGTGCTTCATTTGACTGAAAGTCATGGGGGGCATTCAAGTGGAAGCCCCGAGAGCACTGGCCTTACAGCACAGCTTGGGAGACATAGATATATGGGAGCTGGTAGAGAAGAGAATAATAATAATAATAATTCATTTGATTTGTAACACGCTCCTTATTCAAAAGAATCTCAGAGAAAGGTGCAGGACAGTCAGATCGAGCTGACATGGTAGCTGGTAGAGCAGAGAAGGGTGCAGGACAGTCAGATAGAGCTGACATGGTACTCCAAGCTATGCCAGCTGAGTCACTGAAACGAAGACCAATTTAGAAACGTCTCCGGTGAACACAGCCCCATCCCCCGGCATCTCCCTCCCTTCATCTCTCTCTCTCTCTCTACTTACACCCACCTACCACTTCTTTTACACACATTTTAACAGTCTCTCTCCCCTAAATCCATTGGGAACTCAATCTTTCCTACAGTCTGACACATTACCATTTGTAACTTTACACAAACCAGGAACAATTATTTAAAATGAGTGTGACAAACTGCAAATTGCTTAACCAAACTTATCATTGTAAATAACTATAAAATGAAGCAAATTGGTAGCTTGGAATGACCAAATACATATAATAATGGGTATCACTATCTTTGATTAAATATGGGTTGCTTGTCATTGACTGATTAAGACTATCAAAGAACCAGACTTCAAACTCCTTCGAATTATAGACAGTTAGCAAACAGAGATTTATATACAATAGCAGAAAATATATAGTAAAGCATGTATACGAACAACTATCAAAACTAATTGTCTAAATAATGACCAGTAGAGCTAGCTAGCTGCTTGGCTAGCTGCAATGACATTTATCAACTAACAATCCCTTCTGTGCTGGACGGTCAATGAGGTTTATTGATAATTGCTACATGGCAATGGAGTTGGCAAAGGTCAATGGAGTTGCTATGGTTATAAAACAGTTTGCAGTGCAAAGGGACTGAATTGACAACAATTCCTAAAAGGTCCAAACGTTCTTATCTATGGAGCAGGTCTAACCGAGCCCTAAGACTGATTCTAGGCTGAGTTTACATCAAAAATATTTTGACGTAATAAAAAGGACTCAAACATCAGGTTTGCGTTATTAAAACATGTGAAGGAAGGATTGCATTCTCTATTTACTGAGGCAGGGCACACTACAGGAATAGACTAATTGAGAGTTAGTGGTCAATAGTATTCTTTACTTCTAAACTGACCAACTGACCGACAGTCTTGGACAGGCGTACAGACAGCGCGAGGCTGACAGGGCAATAGCCCTGGACAGAGAGACCAATGGAGCGAATGGGCCCATTCAAGCATTTTACAAACAGGGAAAGGTTCCATGCCCCCCCCTCCTGCAGGGTAACTGGCTGATTAATTTGCACAGAGGGGTAGCAAGGCAGTGCCCTAGCACATATGTTGCAACCTGTAAGGAGCTAGTGTGAGATACCACAGCTAGATGTGGCTCAGCCATGATTAGTGAAGCCTTACAAATGATTCTGTTTTTCTTACATCCTTCTATTGGTAATTGGTCATATACAGGTTAGACTACTACGTTGTAGCTATGTCTTGGTAAAAACTGTCGAGTTCCTGTGGGATTTTACCAAACGAATGATCTTTAGGCCCCAATAGAAAGATTGGATGAATCAATGTCTCCATTTTAATTTTCACATGAAAAGCTATTTGAAATACAAGTGCGCAGCTGCCGAACAGAGAACATTCAAACATGTAAAAGGTTATTACAAGGTGTCCTCCATACACTTGCATTTTTTGTCTTCAGTGACAACACTTTGGTAGGCTATTAGGAACATTTTAATTAGACAATGCATTCAGGCTCCTTTCGTGTTAGAAACGTTCGTATGCCAACCACAATTTCGTGCGGCCAACGTCAGTTCCAATACACAAGAGGTGTAAAACGGGTTACAAAAGAACTAACCCTGTTGATGAATTCCTGTAAAACATAATTTTGACTCTTTACAGATAACTCATAGGAACAGTCAATCACAATCGCTACATTGTTGATTTTTTAAATGTATTTCAGATGTAGGACCTAAACTGTCCCAGATTAAATTGATGTTTACTATTATTTACCTCCTTTATGTTTAACATATTTAAGACATGCCTAAACAATCACAATGTTAAGATGTTTTCTTCTAAATGTCTTACCCCTTCGACATTTCCAAGCACTGTGGTTGCCAGTGTTTGTATCGGAGGAGGCTGCTCTCCGCTTGTTCCCTCCGACGCCATCTTCCTACTGTAGTGGTCTGCTGGAGTGAGGGCACCACACAGAAAATAAAACAACGCATTCGGTACTGTTTAACTATTACACTGCTGAATGCAAATCACTAACGGTTGTTAAGAAAAAAAAACATCAACACTGGAAACAGCGTCTCACAAATGAGACCTTGCAGTTTGTGACGCGCAGGTATAGCTGTAAGGAAGATAATTTTGGCACTAGGCGTGGACCAAGGCGTATTCCAGATGCAAAATCTCATACGCTCCTAACTTGCGGACAGCCTACTGCGCTGTCAGTAGGCTGCTGAACAGTGACAAGAGAATATGTCTGGATAAGAAGTCATGGCTACAGTCTTTGAGTGGAATGGTTATTGTAGCCAACCCGTCCATAATAATACAATTGCAATCTCAAAGATGTGGGTAAAGAATTACGGTTATCCCCAAAATATGAAGATACTAGCGTTGGCGTTGACATGTTAGTTATACTGTAATATCCAAAAAATATTTAATCACATCATATGCATTTGAGAGCTCAGTGAAAAGCCTATAGATAAATACACGATGGTATGTCAATAGCCTACTGGCCCTCCAGATGTGATGTTTTGGATTAGAGCACTGATCCAAGATTGGTCAGTGCTGCGCAGAATGGGGGTCACAGTCTATTTGGATTAAATGGGAAATATCATTGCATTGCCACCAACCAATCATGTTTGTGAATGCCTTCAATGCCTGTCAGTGTGATGGTGGCAGTCGCATGCAGCGTTTGAGAGAGCTGGCACAGTAAAGCTACACCATTGAATGGGAATGGAGGCTGCATTCAAACAATGTCACTATAGTTACAGTGTCCTATATATTTGACATACTTTCGACAAGTGATGGTAACACAGCAGTTATGTAACACTTTTTTTAAGGTACTGGTCATTTAACTCTGCCCTATCAAGGGAACTTGTTTACATTCATTCAACATTTCTGTATACATTTCTGGAGTCAGGTGGCTGAGCGGTTAGGGATTCGGGCTAGTAATCAGGTTGCTGGTTCGATTCCCGGAGGTGCAATTACGTTGTGTCCTTGGGCAAGGCACTTCACCCTACTTGCCTCGGGGGAATGTCCCTGTACTTACTGGAAGTCGCTCTGGATAAGAGCGTCTGCTAAATGACTAAAATGTCAAAATTTTATTTCTAGATCTGACCATTGGAGATTCAGGTGTCCTGTAGAGATAATCTCCTACCCCATTCTAATTTTATAAAGGATATTTGTCATTAGTCTGAGATTGTCAGTAAACTGTGTGGCTGAGCAAGCAACTGTCACATGCTATCAATTTGACTTCCATACTTTGTATTATTGGTGCTATAATACATTGCAAAAAATATAAATGTGTCCAAACTTTTGGTACCAGTCAAAAGTTTGGACACATGTTCAAGGGAAAATGCATCCAAACTTTTGACTGGTACTGTATATTGCATCTTTTGTAAATGTTCAAATATGTAAATCCAGTTGGAGTTTGAAATATGTGGAGCAAAATGTCCATTCAATACCTCTTAAAATGAATATGCCAAATATGCCAACTACCCAATGTGGCTCAGTATTATTTTGTATTCCTTAATTGTAGAGTCAGTTTGAGGTGAGATTGCTTTCAAGAAACTACAAAAAGTCAGCCATGACCTTTTGAACTGATTTAATTCTGCTGTGTGTCTGCATCTCTGATGCCAATAAACTGGCATTTTTAAGTAGCTGAATGTAGCTACTGTTCTTGCTCACCCACTCTTAATTGAACACTGACTCAGTGCCAAACCTGGCTAATCATGTTTCACCTAATTAGCCAACAAGCATTTGAGGGGGCTCGTGGTGAATAGGGCCATGCCACAAGAAACTGGTCAAATGGGCTTGGCTAGGAAGTATTTGTGAATAGTCCTTGCTTTGCTTTTGGAATGGTCAAACGACATGGCTACCTGCCTGCCTGCTTTTGTTCAAAGCACATGAATAGAAAATATATTTGATCTAACAACTTTTTGTCAAGTCATGGCAGTCATTACAAACTAAATGTAGTAGTTGTCTGTAGCACCACCAAGTGGTTATTTTGTATATACTCTCTTTAAAGGTCATGTGATTCGGACGTAGTTGTCATGTGACTTGAGTGCTCACATGATCTGTAAACTCAGTTCTTTCCCATCCAGTTTTGTGCTTTGGAGAGATTTGCTTCACAATGTTTCTTCTTTTGTTATTACAATATCAAAAGTTAGCATAAAAACAGCTTAGTGTTTGAAATAGTTTGCATCTTGCAAAATGTCCCCATGGGTTCAGTTGGGCAAGTCAATATATAGCTCAAAAAGGGTGGGAGGACCATCACTGACAAAGAATGAATCCGGTTATGACATGATTTGAACTAGAGGCACTAGACTGAATTCTCATCATTTATTAATGAAATGACCCACACATTGTCTGAATTCTGTAATTCAGTCTACAACAATTAATAACTTAATATTCAATTTCTCTGCAAGATTAGAAAAGAGATTAGATCAAGTTGTCTCCGAACTCCAGCCACATCCAAATCTGTGTCCACTCCCGGAAGGTGGTAATGGGATTCACCCGGCACCTGAGGGTAGTTCACATGGTCCCAAACAAGGATGAGGGGGTCTGCTGTGCAGCTGGAGGGCAGGAAAAGTCCTCTGTAGTGGGGTGCAACGCCCACACGACTGGGATAGACCACCATATGAACTCCTACACTAAGCTGACTAGGGCCCTGAGGAGATGGAAGATGGACATGGATATGAAAAGGGTGACTGGAGAAGCTGCCTTCGCTCAGGGCCTTCCAACCCCTAACACAACCCATGGTTCAGATGGTCAAGGACTAGTGTAGGAGCCATTATGGTTCACCTATGGAGTTAATTGGGGATTGTTTAATTTGGGTGTGG
Organism: Mallotus villosus; assembly: GCA_903064625.1. Lineage (NCBI taxonomy): Eukaryota > Metazoa > Chordata > Actinopteri > Osmeriformes > Salangidae > Mallotus > Mallotus villosus. The sequence continues at coordinate 690,135 of CAEFZP010000371.1, forward strand.
TTTGTGGTGGTTGGTTTATGTTTGGGCACAGGTGACGGGGCGGGTCAAAGGCTATTTAGGGTCACAGGCTTCATTGTATGTGAGGCTAGGGTGACGGGAGGTCTTATTGTTTTTACTGCTTTTATATGAAATAAACGGGAACACCCCAAACCGAATACACCCGTCTGGACATTGGTTCTGTTAGCGCGTCATCAACTGGATCCCGCGCACCCAGAAGCGACTAGGACCGGATGGTCGCTACAACTAGTATCTACAGGTGGTGCAGAGGGAGACTATAGCAGAGTTTGAGGATTTTCCAGGGCCTAATCTTCTACACCAGGAGGAAGCGGTCAACGACTGCCAAGAGGACGAGTGCCACTGCTGGCAGCCCAGGGTCAAGCTGTCACAGAAGGCACAAGGGAGGGACGCTGCTCTCAGACAGAGGGACGTCTGATTCAGACTCTGAGGCAGGACAAGCCAGCGTTGTGCTCTGAGCTCAGAACCCTCCGGAAACAGTATGAAGTGCTCCAAAAGAAGTTCTGTCTCTCTTCCAGCATGGGAAGCCTCGTCCGTCTGCCAAGAGGTCCCTTTCTGTTGCCCGGCTACGGTCTCCTCCTGACTCAGAGGCCACAGAGAAACACGCAGGCAGAGGCTATGGCAGATAGCTCTGTAAAAACCTCCGAGGCCAGTACCACTGCTGGCACGGAGCCATCAACTTCACCTGCCGCCTGGCCTTCTTTCGCCTTCTCATTATTTCACTGCTGTTACAGTCATAGTAGGCAGTGTTATCGCATGGCAGACCTGGAACGTTTTATTTCCTTATTACCGTAGAAGATTTGTGTAAAACGAGAAGCTTCAGGAACTTACATCACATTTATGGACACAGGACAAGCTTTTATGTTATTTTTGTCAACATGCTGGTCAAGGATGCAGAGGGCTCCTCACCAGAGAGGGGCACATTTACCACTAAAGTGATACTTTCCTACAGTAAACATGAAACAAAGATACAATGGTTCCATGTGAGGTTTATGACCTCACAACCTGTTGTAATGTTGTCAACTAAAGGTTCCAAATCATCCCAAAGTAATTACAAGTAGAATCTGGTCCACAGCTGAATTCTCAGGGACACAGTGAATCGCAGTGTTGTAGCCAGCTTGAAGGATGTAACAGGTTACAGCTAATAAACACCAAGAGTTTGGAGATCCCGATTGGTCAGAATTAAGTCTCAAGTACAACACATGACTAATTGAAAAAATAATTAATGAAAATGTGATGGTTTTTTCTTACATACATATTTCCATTGTGTCAATATTGTGTTATTGTGGGGTTACAGGTTGGAATATAGTTCTTGTAAATTCAAATTGGTATCAACGGTAAAATATAAAATACAAATTTGGAATGCCTTGTGTATTCATATGAACATCTCGAACACATTTACAGTAGAATTCTCGAATCAATTCAAAGCACAAAACAAGTTTCCAGGTTTTCATTACATTTTATTGTAAACATTATAAAATAACATGTGCTACAGCAGCTTTTTATATTTTAATTTACCATCCATTCACATTTATTCAAACAAAAATAGAAAATGGCTTTTATGAGGGGAGAGTCTGAAGAGACCTCTGCTGCCCCCCTGAGGCTCCCAGTGGAACTGCACACATCTCCACACCTCAGGCTCGGTTTGCGGTTTTGGTTATTTTCAATTCAGTGGACTCGATAGGCAAACTGAGACTCAACTCACGAATTCAGAAGGGGTCTAGCAAATCAATTAAGCTTACCACATCCAATTTAAATAATTTCCACGGATTGGAACACAATTAACTGAACTCCAAGGTCTACATGACTAAAATCATAAAACTTCAAACAAGTCTTTGAGAGACTCAAAAATAAAGGATAAAACAGGACAATGGCAACTGCCTCGGATACTTGAGTTAAACAGCGTATAAACTTTCTAAGAATGGGAAAGAATGAACTTTGAGTTATTTGGATAAATATGTCGTAATTGTTTCAAGTCCATTTCTGGCATGAGAAAAACAAAAAGGTTAAGTTTAAATTAAAACACATTTGAAAAAAAATAAACTGTTATGCAGACATCAATTGTGATTAATTTCTCTTCAACATATTGCTTATTGCAAAAGTTTGTTTGTTACCTATTTTATATTCAGCTAAACATGTCTTAAACAATTGGCATTTGAATGCCAAGTCTTCTTCTATTTAAACATGTACAGCTGTAGGATTTCCTTCACAATAATATGACATTAAGCATGGAGTTGGTCAAACCAGACTTTTTGAAACTATTCAGACAAGCAGTTTAACTCCAGCTAAAGACAGTCCATCCCACTTAGATCTGCACAAAGACTCGATACGGCAATAGATTGAGTGCACAAATCAAATCAGAGCCTACCCAGTCAACAATCACCACTGCACCCTGAGCAAATGCTGCTCTATTTTTGCCATCTTTGGAATGTGCTTTTTCCCTTATTCGGTTGGAAGTGTCAATAGAGAACCTCAATTCAAAATACGGAGCCAATGTGGAGCATGTGTTTTTAAGGCTGTCTTTAACCAAATACGTCTGTTGTTGATTGACGGTTCAAATCATTAGTCTAAGTAATTCACTGTATTATTCCTGTACTTGTTGGACTTGATCCAATAAATCTGGTTAAAGGTGTAGTGACATCTGTGTTTGTTTGAATTGCAAAAACCAAGACAAATCTGTTTCAGATTTCTGCCATTTGTGATTCAAGGTGCTCTCTTAGAGCAGATCCAAGCATAGTATGAGCGAGATTGTCCTCAATCTCTACCACGTGCAATGCATTGCAACATACTACAAATATGTATGCTAGATTTGTACATTTATTAGTTAAGTAGAACAACCTGTGTACACTTGCAGTCTTTTTTCCCCCCTATCTACATGTATGGAGTTCTCAAATACATTAAAACGCAACTTGACCATTTACAAAAAAAAACTCTTCTTTACCAAATATCCGTTTTCCTGCCTATAAATACAGCAGGTCATGTATTGAAAGACAATTAATGAATTAGCTAGGCAAGTTTCTGCTAGATACATTGACAGCACAGCTTTTGATGAGAAACCGAGTCACATGTGGGGATATCTCAGCTAGCCGACAAAAGGCATCTCCCACTATAGGTCCCCGCTTGTGTTTCTAAAATAATAAGAAGAATGAGGTAAATCCCTGTTGTACAAGATAGTTAGCTACCGCCCCCAAACAAAAATCCTGGCGTTATGTTAATTTATTTTGGTTCTGTGACAAGCGTTTACGGTGGAGAAAGTCAGCATTGGAATGACTCTATTCAGGTAGGCACAAGAACACACTTGCACTAAACTATTCCACAAACTCACACATACAAAGGCACCCAGATCAATGGGTGCCTGTGCAGTGTTGATGTGGTGTTCCACCTCTGCTTTCTTTCCCCTGTCCCTTCCCTGTCCCTTGTCCCTTGTCCCTTCTCCCATCCCCTACCGACATGGTGACCAATATCCCGTCACCTTAAACTCAGGACTTCCTTTGTCGCACAGAATCAGAACTGCCGTTGAGTTTGCTTCGACCTGAAGCGGTTGCCGTGCTACCGTTGCCATGGGGGCGCTGCTCCCGGTCCCCAGTGACTTCCTGTTTGCGACGGCGGGTCTCTTTGTAACGGAGCGTGATGTCCCTGAGGGAGAAGAAGAAGACTTTCAAAGTGGGGAAATACAGAGTTTAAAGCCAAGAGACACACACACAAACACTGTAGGATTGGCAAGTGTGCCAAAAGACAAAAAGGAGAAAAGGTTAGCATTTGAAATTGTGTACAATTACACAGTGTCCAGCACCATGATGCATGCTTCTGCGCCATGATGGAAACACTGTGGCAAAGGAAGAGTGAGTGTATGAGTGTGTGTGTGTGTGTGTGCGAGTGTGGTGTGCGATGGGGGGGCAGGCGCTTTGATTGATGCAGGTGAATAATTAGAGATACATCATGAAAAGACCCAAAACAATGATGGGTGGTTCTGGAGGTCGAGTCCCCATTCTGATGGACTGTAGGGGGGCCATGAGCTACATCTGTTCTCGTAATGTAGCTGCTGTTGAGGGGGAAAGAGTAGTCTCCCTCTGACAACTCAATACTGCAACCTGGAAACACACTTAGAAGTTCTGTCTGGTGTAGCACCTTCACACGATACGTTTGAGGTCGTTCCGCTTGACTTCGCTTCCATGATGGAGGGAAGAAGTGGGCAGAGAAAGGTTCAAACTCCTGTCCCACAGGATCAATATAGCCTCGCTTGTGTTTTTTAAACCTCTAATTGTGTGCTTTTATTCAACGTTCTCAATCGATTCTTGCCACAAGGACGTCAAATGTACAATTTGCTATCATTGATGATGTGCTAGAGCTGTCCAGATGAGATTCACACCCACCTAAATCCCAAAACTATTGAGCCTCCACTGCAGAAAAATCACTCGACTTTCCTTAGACCATTTCTATTGCTCAGGTCTATGTTGACCGGGACAATATGGTTTTGCAGAATAGATACAGGAGTCCTATACATTTCTAATATGGAGTCCAATTTCCCCAAAGTTCCCACCAATCAGCAGTTCCATGACTGCCCATCCTGATGGTTTTATCTTAACACTAAACGGCCAGACACATTGGTGTGACACTACACAAAAATGATGGTATGACAATATAGAGAACATAAATTGTACTCTGAACTCCACCTAACAATTAGTGGCAGTCCAACTGCTGTGAACTCAAAACCTCTTCCTCGCAAACATAGGGTTCAACTCCATAGACCATAAAACAACTAGATTTGAATAATCCCCCAGAGTAAGGCTTGTGTGGAAATGGCATTAGAAACGAGAAAACGAGGCAGAAACTGAAAAGGCATGCATGAAACCTGCCCCGGTCAGAGTGCATGAAACTGCCCCTGGTCAGAGTGCATGAAACCTGCCCCTGGTCAGAGTGCATGAAACCTGCCCCTGGTCAGAGTGCATGAAACACGCCCCTGGTCAGTGCAACATGGATCCTTTTTTGTGAAGGGGATTCATTTGTTTTGGGGCAAAACAAGGACATGAGGAGTGATAGATAGTCCAAGAGAGCACTACAACGACAGAGCACTCACAATAGGAGGTTGGGGCAGGGCCCGTGCTCCTACACCTACCTCACTGGACATGAACATTGCCGCTGAACACAAAGGAAGGGGTTTGCAGAACAGGGGTGAGGGAGGGGAGAAAGCAGACAAGCTTTAACATGCCGGACTACACCTGGCCATGACTAGGAAGGGGTGACAGCAGCTAAATAACAGCAGAATCAGCCATTAAATGAATAAACAACTAAATGGGATAGAGGAGGCATGGATGCAACTTTCATGAATGCAGATATGAATGGATTCAGACCCAATACTTACCGTTTATTGACAGTTCAATTGTGAAAAACACATTTCATCTAATAGTTAAAAACAAAACAAAGCCAGGTGCAGATAACCAGATTCTGCAGTGGCAAGCGTTTCTGTTTCCAGACCACCTACTTAAAGTATTATGGACTGTGTGTGTGTGTACAAGTCTTACCGGAAGAAGAACCTCCACAGCGTCCAGGTGAGGATGAGGAGGATGCCCAGGAACCAGCACTGGGTGACGATGAAGGGAATGGGCATGGTGATGGTGTTGGGGTCGTATTTGACCACAATAAGGAACTCCGTCACGGTGATGGCTGCTACCAGCCAAGCCTGCTGGCCCAGCTTTTTGTGGAACTTCCTGAGGGCATGAATAGGACATTAGGAGGAATTGAAACAAATATGAAAACGCACTGACATGCACCTAAAGTCTAGAGACATGCACACAATAACCAAACCCTACATTTCGACAGTTCCGCGCACACGCAGTGTGGTACTCACGGGTCGTCCATGAAGTCGTAGATCTCCCTCATGGCCACACCCCCCACGTTGACGAAGAACACGAGGCGCAGCAGAACCAGGTAGTGCTCCGGGGGCATCCACAGCACAAACTTCAGGTAGAACGTGTTGAGTTCTGCCAGCAGGAACTGAACACAGATGGAGAGGAGGTATAAGGATTTTGTAATCCACAAGGCTGCCACTGGTTTTTAACTGAGAAGCGGCAAGTAAATAGGTACATGGAATAGAATGTCGATGTGTCTTTTGGAACTCGGGAATCCCGAAAGGATTGTCGACAACGCGGGAAACCTTTTCATGCATTATGACAAGCCTTTTCATGCATTATGACAATGCCAGTCGTACACCCTTTGACTAATTCCACTGTGATTTTGCATGTCAACAGCTGTACCGCTACTTGTTACAGGGATGTCCATGTTCCGCTCACACCAGCCTTCTAGAGCTGACAGTGCTGTGAACACTTCATTTGCTGTGACAGACACCCAATGACAGATTACTAAGTAGTTATATACATTTTCTACCATCATACCATTAGTTTTACACTGAAATGGTCAAACTCAGGGCTTAACTCACCATAAAGATGATTCCCAGGACAGCCAGCCAGCGACGGAGGTTGGAAGCTGGCTTCCACTCAAACTTCACCCAGCTGTAGGGCGTAAACTGGAAGGCTATGCGTTTGATCTTCCCCCTAGTGAGCACCAAATGGTTTAGAAATTGTTACTCGGCATCCATCTTGAACATCTCAAACAGTAACGTATACATGCAACCTAATGTTCCATTTAGAACACGATGAAAGGCCACTCTGAATGAAACCGTCGTATAAACATCTCATTCAGAGACGCCTCCTTGTAATGAATGGACGGTTGTAACAGCATCATTTCCTTCCAGAAGACAAGAAACTAATACTCTACTTTGTAAATTAATCTCCAGTTGTTTAAAATCTTCATAAATGATTGCCCTATCGAGATTATTTTCAGACATGTAGCAATCTTTGGTATAGCCACTGCCTGATTCGTAAACATAATCGAAGATTGCATCTTGTTAGGGGGTAAAATAGAACATTAACTGTAGTGCTCTATAGTGCTCTATGTGGTCCATCGATGGGGTGAGTTCAGCGGCAGACATACTTGTATGTTGGGATATGCCACAGTCCTTGCCACTGGTATGGTTTCATGGAGAGCCAACCAAGGGTCTTCATTCCACAGTAGATGCCCAGGCCATTGCACACTATCACATCCATTATCCACTGAGGGAAGGACGAGAGAGACAGGGTTGGAGAAGGAAGGAACAAAAAGGAGAAAACAGGGGCAAATCAACACATCCATAATACCTGAGCAAGTGAAATGTTCTTCACCAAGATAAAAGTTAAATGGAATGTAAATACCAAAACACTAGAATAATTCAAGAGCAACATCCTAAGTAAGATGCCACAGTGAGTGTTGGGTACTTACATGATCCCACCAGCACTCTGAGAAGTTGGGCACTGGTGCTCCAAGCTGTATTCTAGGAACTCAAACATGACACTGATGATCATGCACATCCACCAGTCTCTGATCATCAGCGTCTGAGGAGGGAGATGGAAGGATTCAGACACATCATTCCTTCTCTACTACAGGTACAATTGCTAGTCTGATAGTATTATTATTATTATTTACAAATAACTATGGTACACTGCCAATACAATGCAGCGTGAACTCGATGCAAACCTACCGTGCCACGAAATAATTTAAATACCTGTGAAGATTTGCACACAAACTCACCTTTATATACCAGCCGAGGAAGTGAGCAGGTACGAAGCCGTCCAACTTGTCCTGTTCAAAGATTACAAGAAAACATGTGAAACATTTCTTAAACTTTGGATCCTATTAGCATTTTAGTTCCCATGGCTGACATGGAGGAGATGCACTGTTGTCTTGGTGCATGGAAAGTTGCGTGGATAGTCTTTGCGAATGCTACACTGCAGTCCATGCTGAAACGGTAATGTTTGAGGCAAGATCACACTGTTCAAAGGATATAAAATCCCTCAAAAACGAAATATTCAGCAGAAAGAATACAATCCCACAAATGCACAAATAATAGATCTTAGACTAAATAAATAAACAAAGACATTAGTATATATTTTAGGGGGCGAAATGGTCGAATATCGTACATCATTGTGGCCCACTTCCTTAAGCCCACAAAGTCGTTGCAAGCTCGGGAGCGTACAACAGTCACTGCTGCTGTGAGCACAGGGGTCCATAACACATAAACATGTTCAATCCCGTCATGAACACCTTGCCCGAGAAACATAGGGCCTAAATATTTTTTGAGATTCACCTGCAGTTTTCAAGAGGATAAAAAGCAGGAGGACTGACAACTATAATGACTCAGTCAGAACAAAGTCTTTTTATAGCTAAATAGGCTAAGATCTGGAGCAGGGTTGTTGTTGAAGTGTAGGTCACACGGCCCCCTCAGTTGAGACTCCGACACCAAACTCGGCCACAGGCTCCCATGAGGAAGCCTGCTATGGGTGAAGTATTTTAAGTCAGACCTACGAAGCCATTTTAGGCCCTAAGCACATCCCACAGATGCAGGGCAGACAGCAGTGACTATAGACAGACAGGTTGGGGGAGACTGGAGGATTGAGAAAAGAGGACATTCTGCCAGTCTGACCTAGTACGATTATGGATGCCCGTTCTGATCATTTGCCTTTTATATTGAGATATACCCAGACATACAGAAGGCTTCATCAAAACATGCTGCTGTTGACATTGTAACTTACTAATAAAACATGTTGATGGACCCAATTAGGAAAGCATGGTACTAGACAAACATTTCCAAAAGCCATCACAATTACAAAACTAGTTAAGCAGTGGGATTTTTTGGGACCATTTTCATGCTTTATTGGAAAGTACAGTTCAAGGTAGACAGTAAAGGCAGGGCAGAAAGATGGGTAGCAAAGGAACGTAAAAATGTAGCAAAGGGCCTGGTAGGGATTCGAACCTCAGCCCATGTACTTCACCCGGTAAGTCACCAGGAAACCCCACGATATTGTAGATTAATCAATTATAATATTTAAAGGTCTATGAATAAAAATGCCATCCCTCTAAATTGAACGCATTCAACGAATCTATGAACTCATTAAATAGATTTAGTATTCACTGAATCTATTGAACACTGCCACAGAAAACAGCACAGTGAGGATGTTCATTATTGATGCACTTGAATTAATCCCATTAATCCAACATGGTTTTAGAGAGTTAACTTCACGAGTTGCTCCCTAGTTGTCTGTATATGATTAAGAGGGTATCCAAGGGACGACACCTACTCTAACTGATATCTTACATAGATAGATAGATAGAGATAGATACTTTATTTATCCCGTGAGGGAAATTCAGGTGTCCTTCACAGCTCCCCCAACATATAACTAGCCACAGACAACACGATACAACACAAACAAGGAGTTTCGAGAGCCGTTCCGCGGATGCCGATCTGGAGCCAAGTGGACAAGCTGGTCAGCATGTGTTGAAAAGAGACTTGTGACAGCACCTACCCAGACATTGTGGAAGGGGTCAGTAGTGTTCCCAGGGTCATAGAGGAGACAGTTCCCTCCATAGGCCCTTTCTGGAAGGGCTACGCCAAGTTTAGGGTCGATGTACTTCATGAACTGACGACCATCGTGTAGAGTCTGATAGAAGCACACACACACACAAATTATAGAGCAGTTCTTTTCTATGCAAAGTATTTATTGAATAGCAGTGTTTTTTACGGCTTTTTAATCCTAACATATACTGTACAGAGAAAGAAGTTCACTTAAGTCAGTTTCAATGTTGACTAGTGTTCTAAAATAGAGACGTGTTTCTGTCACCACGTGTGACGCTATGCGTGAAAGGGTTAAGACGCGAATAGATAACTGCTGTCGGAGACTGCATATTTACCATCTGCATATTTTAATCCCAATTGGTAGATCAAGTCTTACTTTATATTACTTTATTAATATCTTACATTATAATATCCATCATCTTCACATTCATTTATTTATTAAATCTTCTTGTGTTGCAGTCTTGTAAGCATGTCTCCATTTACGCAGAGTGATCCACACATTCTGTGATGCTATTCTAAAAGTTACACTGACCTGGAACAGAATGAAGATCAGGAAGAGCTCGTAGACGACGGTGACACACAGCCAGAATCGCCAGTATGCTGAAAAGAAAGACAGAAAACTTAGGACAGGAGTGACAGACAGGGAGGTTCATATTTTAGCTAGGGCTGCAACAACAGGGATGAACACAACACAACACACACAACACATTTTGTGATATTGATCAACAGCCACTAGAGTGAGCTGCTGCACAAAATGTCTGCTCATCTGCTGGGCTCTTTAGCTTGACCAACTGGATCAACGATCACAGATTCAAAGTGTTTCGATCCAGGGAAGTTTCCACTTGTGCTAATGAGGTTGTTTATACTGTCATGCTGGGATAAATCCATCAGGGTTAGAGTTGGTTACCCCTCCACAGGACATAAGGGACCAGTAGCTCCAAAGTTATCTTGTGGGATTTTAATCAGACTTGATTCAATCGTTTAAACTCACATATTGCATAAAAATCATACGGTGGCATATCACACACACACACAGGAAAGTTACAATTGTTAAGGTATAGTTTCAATATCAAAAATACAATTACTGGATTTTAATGAAAATAGCTCAATATGCTAATATTAAAAAGCTGCACAATTACATGCCAACAAATTAGACATTTCTGTACTCATATGAATATGCTTAACAGAGACTAACAGAGATTATTCAGTATATATACACTTTTTGTTTTGATTTGTTCAGTAAATGGTAACATTAGAACTAATAAAAGTGCTTGTCTGGATTTCTTGACATTAATTAAACCTGTGTTTCTTGAATGAGCAAAGAGAAGAGAGACAGACTCAGAATGGCAGGTTTAAGGAGTCAGAAAGCATGTGTTTCTGCTAACACAGATCATGCTTCAGAGGTCTTGCACCAAGATTGCGCAATTATGTCAATGTTACAAAAGCCTCGACGCTTCAGACACTCCTTCTGAAACTCGCCAGAACTGGCTTCAACTTCTGTTGCAAAATTTGTGGAGGTTTACCCCAAATGTACCGAAGGTCACATGGGGAAGGGAACATGCCCGGTGTGGTTGCTTTTTGTGTTAGCATTGCAAGTTCAGCGTTACTGAGATATAGGCCTAGCCCTAGACCTTGGTGAGAATATACACACTGTATGAACAAAAGTACACTGGAACACACCTCTTAAATCACTGAATTGGCAACGTGGCAATGGGACTGTTTCCTTCAGTCCCATTGCCACGGGTGTATGAAATCAAGGACCTAGCCATGCAGTTTGCTTTTACGAACATTTGGGAAAGAATGGGTGTTTTTAAAGAGCTCAATGACTAAGAGCAGGGATACTGTGACACAATGCCACCATTGCAATAAGTCAGTTTGAGACATTTTGTATATTCTATGATCACCTGTAAGTGGTATTGTTGCAAAGTGGAAACCACAGCAACCACATAAAGGGTACAGCTTGTGGTCGCCGAGTGCTGAGGTTGCCAACGCTCTGCTAACTCAATAACTGCAGAGTTCCAAACCTCCTTTGGCATGGACACCAGCACAAGCCTTCCATCACAAAGCACAATGCCAAAGCGTTGGATAGAGTTCACCGTGTCAATAAACACAGTGCATTCCATGTGCATTTCATAGGGCCCGTAACACCAGTCATCAATGCCTCACCTTAGCTGAAACATTAACCACTATCGTTGACCTGAGAGAAGCAACTCATTCTCAATGAACGCTGCTGGATTAGTTAAATGTCCAGTATTTTTAGGTCTTTAGTTCCCATATTCCCACCGTACCTGCAAAAAGTTGGTAGACTATTTAATTAACATCGTATTTTGCTGGCGTAGTCGTCTTACCTGGATGTGGTCTGGTAAATGGGCCATCTTTGGCTTGTGTCACACCAAAGCAGAGGAACACTAAGATGCTAGCCACAATCCCTCTGGAAGAGCGCATGCAAAAAAAAACAGGTTACATTTACAGGACAAAATAGAGGAAGCGGTACTGGTATTCGAGACAATCAAGACAGACATGAAAGGCACGCAGGAATTTATTGTTAAATACAACTGACTGTGCATTTCATCCATAGCATTATTATTTAAACAAAACTCTACAGGTCAAATCAATGATATCATAATTACTAGGTGGGCAACCAATGGGCAACTTTGAAGTAAAAACTGGTCAGGATACTATTGGAATGAAAGCAAGGGAGGTGGACTTTGTTATGGTAACGTCAAATGATTCATTAACATGAGGTTCGTCTGCGCAGCCCTAACCTGCTGGGAATGATTTAACTAGTGCATGTGATGCTGTCATGATTATGAAGTTGGTGAGACACACAGGGCTGGGCGGTGGTGGCCTAGAATGTATATCACAGTATAATTTGAAGCACGGATATAACGGATATTGTAGCAATGTATATTACGATATATTCATTTTTCTAAACATTTGTACTCCATTAGTTTCAATATAATGCAATCTGCATCGATGGGGTGGATGTATTTTTTACGTTTAAGGCTCTGTAAAAGGTGAACACAAAAGGTGAAATGTTTAGTTATTTGAAGCCAAAACAGTTCTGATGCTAATATGAGCCTTAAGAATTTAAGGCCTTATGTTATTAAGAATCGTATCCCTTAATTTGATATCAAATTCTGGTATTGCGACATCCTCTGTGTGAGCTTCTGTACGTGATTTGAAGTTTGGCGTGGATGTTTACATAGGTCTAACTATGACCCTGAAAGGAAGAAGTTCTAGCTTTAGCCTTAAGCCTAGCAAGCTGGGATGACCACAACAAATCCTGTTAATGACTGCCTTGCCAACCCCCACATGTTAGTCACCACACTGGCTATTCCTGTTCTGCCCTATATTTGAGTGCACACACAGACTTCCTGTCTTGGGGAACATGCCACCCACGTTCTCTGCTTACAGGGCATGACATTAACTTTTGTCTGTACATCTTGGGCAATGATAAAGTGCTTTGCGTACTACATTCTAGAAAAATGTGCATAGCTTTAAGACCTGCTGACAAGTTAGTGTTCCAGTTCCAGACAGTCAAAATGACTGTGCAGTTCACAATTTCAGTTTGAAAACTAAATTAAAGGCATTTACAATGCCACACTGGGTCCGTTTAGTATAAGTCTATGCTGAACTTACTTTTGCTTTTCTTAACAACCCTTCATGGTGATCCTGATTTAATAAGGTTCAAAACATGAATTAGAAACATGCAAGTAACAAGGCATCACACAGGTATTTCCCCTATACTAACCTTTAGGGTAAATGGCTTCTTTAATCATTTCTCTTTAATTTTCATTCACTGGAACAGTTTCTAATTCCCTGAATGACAAAAACCTGAATATTTGCTTTGCTATGTATGAAAGTCTACTTCTTAGCTTCATATAATATTTACCATGTAACATCTAACCAGTTAATGATACTGGTGTAGTGCCCATGCTACAGCACATAGTTAAGATGTTGGTTTGTAGATTGTGACACACAGATCCACACACACAGATTAGTGTAATTATAGTATTAAATACATTTGAGTTTTTGCTCATTTGATTCCTGGGAGGGTGAAGTCCGGTGGCCTTTTCTACTTTTTACAGGGTGTGCTTGTCATTAATGGGTTTTTAATAGATGTTACTGATGTGCGAACCGCACCTACCGCATTTCAACACCATTCAATGTCACGTACGAATGTTTGGATGACCAGATCGCAACTGTACCCGTGTTAATATTCAGCAGCATTTTCAAAATGACAAGCTGAAACTAAGGAGGATGCTGATTGGCTGAGGGGTTTGCGTTGGGAGGTCTGTGTCTACATCCCTTGGTGCAACATGGTCATATTTCTTGGCCTGTTTATTTTTCACAAACGGGAAAATCTATTCAAAAAACATAACTTTTGGCATCGCAGATCCTTGGATCATACCATAAAAACTTTGAAAACAGACCCACAGACAGATAGAGATTCCTGGCATTGTAGTATGATTGTGACAGCAGCCCTAATGACACAGCATGAACCTCCACCCAGTAATGAGAGTCATGAGTCAAAAGGCCTGGTGCGCTCCAATACAGCAAATGGCTAGTCTGCCCAAAACAAGAATGAAGCAGTGGTAAGACACAGTGGACAGGAAGACAAAATGGCCGACCTTTTAGTGTTGTATGCAGTGTCCTGCGGTGTCTCCTCCAGAAGCGTAACATAGACCAGTGCGCAAGTGAGAATGAACAGTACTGTAACAGTGTGTGCTCTCCTGCAACGAGACAGAAATAGAGAACAGCAATCAAATGACCGGACAAATGTACCCTTGGTGACATCACCAAAGTTGCAATGCTGTGACACACAGTAGTTTTGACAGGATTGTAAATGATATGGATATACTTTCCCTGGTGGGGGAATATATGCACCATCGACACAGAGACAGAGGTATCCACAGATGCAATTCCATAGTATCACTCATGTTTTGTGGTAGAAGTACTTGTATTTTGCATTCGTTTCAAATGGAATCCTATGTTTTTCATTACAAATGATTACATCATCTCATCAATTTAAGTGAAAAGTTTAAACTTTTACAACAACTTGTCCCTTTTCAGCAATAATGAGTGTGCCATCGAGCTGGTATGGGTGGACTCCACAAGTCTGTGCAAAACCTTATGATCCGAGCATGATTTGACAATTTTACAAAGAGCTTCTTGTGATGTCCCAGAAAGCTTGGCTCTCAGTCTTCAATTCCCCCATTACATGTCCAATGTGGTCTCAGACATTCAGGACCTATTGTATGTTAGTGCTACATATCAAGTAATAAGGTTTCCGGTCTACTTTCTAGAGAAGTGATACATGTACAATTGACCCACAGTTCTATAAGGTCAATAGATTTAGATGAATTGAGTCTAACTTTACATAAGACAACATCAGTGTCTCAATACCGCAGAGACCACTGCTATTCCAGAGCTCATTAACTACTCCGGATTTTGGCCACTCTGCCTTTGTCCAATGTTTATAGTTATCTATAAAATACATGTTTTCTAGATCTGCCACTCAGTAGCAGTTATGCATCACAATCGCCCATCATTAACCAATTAGAATGGTAAGTGGGAAGGTGGAAAAGAGAGGGTGTGAGAGAAACATGGAAAAGAATGTTCAGAATTAGAATCATGGGAGAGAAAGAGGAAGAGTAAGAACAGACCGCAAGGCCAAACTCGGCATTCAGCTATGTGGTCTGGCTTAACTAGTCAAGAGAGGCAGCTTATGTAGAAATAACACAAGAGACGGTGTTGTTGGCAGCCAAGAGCCGACAGAGGAGGCCCTGGTCCACTGCCACACCACGGGCCAACAGTGATTGTGACTGAGTCATTGCGAGGGCATGTGGCTGTGTTTTCATTCCTCCCTGTCTCACTTGGGCTGTTGGGCAGGAGCCAGGGGAGTGCCAGTGGAACCACTCCTGCCTGACAACAGGAAGAATCACTAGGGAGAGAACACCACCCTAAGAGACCCCGAAGAGAGGTAAAAGCACTCCGAACTCTTCGGCGCTACCTACCTAATTACCACAGCCGAGGCATCAACCTTTATAGAAATGACAGTATAAGCATTAAAATACCTCCCTGAGATTTTCATTTTCAAAGGCACTGTGAGAAACTTTGGGTAACAAACGTTCATTGAATGTTTATCTAATCAATATGCATGAGTCTTGTAGTCCAAACTTTAAAACAATCTGGGTGTGTCAATAGGAGACATTGATTAATTTTGGAAACATTCATGAGATTAACTATTTGTCAACTGCAATTTGAAAATTAAGTAAATATAGAAATACACATCCAGATGTATAACTGCATTCCTTTATTATTCACTTTGACTATAGTATTGTCTTTCGGTACGCTATTTCTTAGAATTCCTATTTTTGACTTACAGTAGCCTACATTGCTTGGTCCACACACACTTTCTGGCAAGGTGTCGCAAGATCTTATTGAAAGAGCTCCTATGGTCCTATGCCCCACCCTGATAAATGTAGTAGCGCATTTATGACTTAAAGTATTCTTTATAGATTTAAATAGGCCACTAGGGATTGTCAATAGGAGTAGTGCAAAATTATTTTCATTTTACCTGTACTGGTTACAAGTCGCCAATAAACTTTAAACTTGATCACGTGTGGAGATGTTAGCCTCATGGGGTCTTCCAAAAAGCTAGTGATTGGCTGAAAGAGTAGAATCTCTAATACATGTAAATGAAATATGATCCTATATGTATGTTGTTATAGGACTATTACTAGGTGCACTAGTAATAGTCCAAGTAGTACTCAAGACTACTCTTATGCATTGCATGAGCAATAATCCAAACACAAACATCACGAAAGAAAACTCACCAGAAAAATGTATTGGTTCCATCGTCAAACACTTCACATTCTGTGGTCCGTCTGGAAAGGCTTTCCCGGGAGATCTGTTTGCCAGACTTTGATTTAGTTGGCGTGGACGGTCCAGGTGTGTGGCCTTGAGAACTGCCAGATACCGGCGTATCGGTTGACCCATTGTGGACCTGATCTTCCGCGGCAGTGCTGGATTTGCCTGTAAGCAGGGCCATGCCGCTCCTCTTCAACTCGGGTTTGGTCATTCTGTTTACCGACTGGCTCGGTATTAAAATGCTCGACTATAATCTGCCGTTATTCTTGTCTGCGTGTAATCCACCCCTGTGACTGTTAGCATCCACAACAGATTCAGACAGAAAATACAAAACAGACTTTAGACCGACCAAATTAGCTAGTTATCAGGGTTGGTGTTTTAGTCACATGCCTCGTGCGGGTCTTGCCACCCACCTCAGTGAGATGGCTATGCACAAACACATCAACCAAATCGCGCAACCTGCAAAATCCAATAACATTAAAATGTTACTGGATTACTTATCGTAACGACATGTACTCTGTCTAGCACTGGCAACCTTCGTGTACAGATTAGCTGTTCATATTCACCAGTTCAGTTGACCTTGTAAAGCAGTCGGTCTACCTTGTTTAACATGTGAAATCAACACCTACAATGTCAATGTAATAGCAATCTACAAGGATTTACAAATGTCTAGTTAAACTAGGTAGTCAGCAAGTAGCTTTAGCAAAAGATTATGCATCTGTTTTCACAAATGAACGTTGCCAGCCATATTAAGATATCCAAAACAAAAATAAAACTTACCAATTGTGTTCAATCAGCCATCACACTCCAGTAAAGCGCATGATTAGCTAAACAAAATCTGACATATAACTGTCAAAATGTACTTTCGCTATTCTACATTACTGGTAACATGCATTCAAGAAACCACAACACAGCAATGATAGCAGATGACTGACTGACAAACAGCTCGCTGTCTGGTATGAGTCCCTAGCTAGCTCACCAGCTAACTGCCCGGCTATCGCGGCATTATAGCTTGATGCAAACACATGCGTTCGCCTGGATATTAGCTAATCTGGCGGGAGTAGCACTTTTCACAAATGTAAAACAACGTAGTTCGCCACAAAAAAATCTGGGCGCAACTACATTCACTATCCCTTTATTTTTCAGAGCTAAACTAATTAGTTCTCATCTGAAAACCAAGCAATTTACGAGGCGACAGTGAATAATGCATCACAAAAATTATTTGGACTAGTGATGAACGTGTAACAACAAGTCGTCACTTCCGGTAAATCACCGTAAAACACAGGGTTAATTTGAAAGCTTCATAATGTGATTTTAAGGCTCCCCTATTGCCCTGAATCACACCCTCTCCATAAATATCCTACAACTATGAATAATAAATGTTTTTAATAAACGAGGGTAGGCGAGGAGTTTATGAAACTACCAAGGAGATAAGCGGACATGCCAAGCCACATCATACAATGCGACGGATATTGCTGTTAAGCAACTCAAAAAACATCTTTACCCTTTCAAATTATTTAACTATTTAAAAACTGCGATTCCCACATAGCCTCTTTTAAAACTATATTAGGCCCTGAAATACAGATTATCAATCGTAGGTGTAGCCAAAGCTTTGCTGTAGTCTTTTAAAAACAGAACCCGCACCCTCAAACAAAAGCAGTGAAATGTTGACAAGTGTTGCGAAATCAGATTTTTTTGGCGATACTATGTTTTCATGTTTATGTGTTGTCCCAGTTCTTTTTTACCAGTTAAAATATAGTTTATTACCACGGACGGGAATCCGTTTTTGATAGAAATTCACTTTTTGGAAATAATATTATTGATCAGAATCAGAATAAAGCTCAATCGCCAAGTAGTTTATACAAATTTAACGAATAAAGTAATGGAATTTACTTTGGTGGGAAGGTAAATACAGTAACTATATAATAATATTTACTGTAAAAGAAAAAGTGTGTGCAGTCCTTAAAAATTAAATGTAAAAAATGTACAACAAAATACTAACAATAGGCCTACTGTACAATAAAATATAAAGTACAAAAATTCCAGTAAGGCTGTTTGCAATAAGGAGGAGGAGCATTCATGAAATGATCAGTACTCTGTGTGCCAGCCTTCATTCCATCAGTATGATATTTCTAGCGAGACAGTTTCGTCATGCAAATGTCCTCGAATTAGATCAACTAGTGCCTGTGATACCATATCTATACTGTGCTGTGATGCACAAAAAATTGCCTAACTTAGTGATAAAAGGGAGAAAAGGAGTATCATAATGGTGTAGTCCAAAAACCCATCAGTTTGTTTGATCATGATTCCTATCCAGGGGCGTAGGTTTCATTTGGAAAATGGCAAATCTACCTCTAAATTTGTGATAGTGAGTTGTAGACTCAAAGGTCACCCCCCGTGTGTCATTTTCAAATTGTGCTACCATGTGCCATTTAGTTCTTTTTTGAGCAATCAACATTGGTTCTTGTCAAACAATGTTGCAAGACGATGACATAATCACTTCATGGGACCTATAGTATTGAGCATTCCAATGACAAGTCTAATCCCTTAAATGGTTGGCATATGTGTTCAACTCATGTTTGAAGTTACTGCTATGTTACAATTCTGTTCATTATTTTCATATGTTCATGTATAGGCCTATATTGGAATTCCTGGTTCTATATACTTTTCTCGACAGTTACCTGGCGGTCTGACCCAAATCTTAATTTTTAAATAAATAAACCATAACCATGTGAACTAAACTCAGTACAGAGACAACATAACCATAAATACTGTCCAAATGCTTTTGAAGTCAAATATAGCCCTCACTTGTAATTCCCCCCCCAAAAAATGCTAGGATCTGTTATTTTTTAAAGATCTATTCAGCGTTAGACTATGTGTCCCTTGTGTGCCCTTTATAAACCTAATTATTCCAGGAATGTGTGTGTGTCTGTGTGTATCTAAATTATGTCCAGAACTGGACCCAGGATGCCAGTCAGCAGAAGTCTTGATCAGGACCTAAGGATGTGCAGTCAGTGCCACATGTGACGTTTAGATTAGCAGTTCACATTTAAATAAATAGGTCTATAAATGTCTCTAACGATTATATATAACAAGTTGTATTTTGAATGTTCTATCCTATCTCCAATTATATTTTCAGACCAGTAGGCTGTGCTCTTGGTCAACAAACATGTTCTCTTTTTTAACAACACAGGCACTGCACTAGTAATACTAAATAAGACAAGTTTCCCTCATATAACCCTAGGACCTTACAACAGCCCAATATACATTATGTGGAGCCAGTTCAGCCAGTGCTGCAGTGCAGACAACACTCACATATTGTTCCAATTCTACTTACAGTTGGCTTTCAAATGATTCGATAAAATGAATTTTCAGAGGTAAAAATCTGCTGTTGGATATATATTTTGTGAAATAACTGGAATATATGAGAATTTATGTGGATTAATGAGTCTCCTATCTATGTTAGGTTAGATATTTCTAATATTCTTATATATTTTATAAATGCTTCACACATTTGCCGAGGGTCTTGTCTAAATATATATTCGAAATCTATTTTATATAAAGTTTTTCTTATAGATATTATCATTATAATCTTTATTCAACAGTATCTTTGCAGTAAAAATCTATCAACATTGATGTCGCCTACTGAACCCCTGAAAATACATATTTCTAACCCCAATGTGATCAATAATAAGTAGGCATCGCGCCAAACTGCATTCTCTAGCATATGTAGCCTACTATAAATCTGTGACTGTGACATACAAAATCAGTTCATATTAAATAGTTTAACACTGGGGGGCGCTATCGCCCCGCAAATTAAAGCGCGCCACGCCTTAGCTTCCATCCAAAACGTATCAACATTGTGAAATGAATCACATGCGCTCCGTTAATAATATTAGCTTGTTATTACGGGCCAACTACAGAGGAGTTGAATGTGTATAGGGAACACATTCAAGTATATATGTGTCTCAACATTTTTTTATGCATTTTTATTTACCTTAGCATTGATAATTGATTATGTGTTGAAATATTAAGGTATATAGCTTGTATCCAAATATGTATTTTAATCATTGGCCGCCTGAGAAATAACATTGCATTCCACGCAGTGGCTCGATTGCACCTTACCACTGACTCAGTCAACACAGGCGTTTTCCCACACCCATAGGTCCAACTACCCTGAAGGTGGCTCTTTACACAATATTCAGACTACTTTTACAGTTACATCAGTCGGCTAGTATTCCCAGGGGTATAATTATGAGAAATAATGTAACAGCCTATAGATTTTTGGTATCAATTTTTCGGTAGTTGCAAATAGTAGGCATCTGTTCTCAATTTGTCCATGTCGCCACTAAGGCAGCAATGTGAAATGTTGCACTACGCTAAATCACTTCAGTTACAACAACAATGTATGCTCGCTTATTGAAAACATCTCACTGTGGGCATGTGGTTACTCGATTTCTGTAATGGCACGTGGCTGTGTAAGAGGAAGACGCCATGGAAGTGTGTACCGCGGAGTGTGAAAACTACAGAGTAAGCAATCTTATTTTGGCAGCAACAGTAACTTTCGAGAGGCATTTCAATCAATTCCATAGCAAAACTCCAAGCACAAATCAAAAGCTATGCTCATGTTGGCGCGCGTCCAACATGGATTTGGAGCCAATGGACAAGGTTGGAGGCGGGCTTTCGGTAGAGGGTTGGGCGTTCTTACAAACCAATGGGCGTGTGGGGAGATTTGCCCACACTGACCGACGATTAGCTAGGGAGTTTATATACGATGTGGTTCACTATCTGGGTACATTTAAACTGGATTGTCTGTCTGAGGGAGAAGCACGACCACATATAAGCAACTATTAGGCTATTTTGGATATCCTAAATCAAGGAATCAGTAGCTTCCTAGAATACTTCTACGCCTATTTTTCTGATTCTTGTTGGATTTTTGTGAATCATTATGTTTAACATTCAGTTATCAAGCAGTGTCCAGGAGAGAATCGTAGCCCGTAGAACCTTTCCTCTCCATGCACGCACCAGTGTTTGTCGTAGTCTTTTTGGTCCGGTAGATCACGAAGAACTGAACCGGGAGATGAAATCCAAACTACGTGAGATTTCTGAGAGAGACCAACGCAAATGGAACTTTAATTTCGGGTCTGATGCGCCTCTGGCTGGACCATACGAATGGGAGGAATGTCCTGTGGATACGACTCCAGAATTTTACCAGGAGTCAGTACAAATCGGGAAAAACAGAATCGTTGCGGCACCCATCAAAGTAAAGCCGTGCCCAGACGTGGTCCTCCATGAGTCCCCCTCTCAGGATGTAATGCCCCTTTGCGAGGACCGTTTGGCCATTCCTGAAAGTAGCACTCCTAGCACGACTGAAGTCAACCAAGAGAACTGCGCGGTCAAGCTGAACGCTGGAAAAGCCATACGTAAACCTGTCGCCCGCGGTCGAGGCAAAAGGGCCTCATCTGAAACGAACACCACACTTATTACAGGTAAACATATGCCTATGTAGGCTATTAGGCTATTTCTTTGGAGGATTTCTCTATTTTTTATTCGTACGTATTTGGCACAGACCTGAAATGTTTGGGGGTTTCTAATGTAACCTTTTATTTCTCTTCCACAGAATTCTTCGTAAAAAGGAGAAGTACCGAAACGAAAATGAATGATTGTACTTATCCGCGGTCTTCGTCTTCAATCGGAGTTGAACAAACTCCCCGCAAAAGAATCCGTTGAAGGTATGTAGGCAACACTTACTGGGCGATATTATTAAAATAATGTCATTATTTAAACATCTCAGGTAGCTTTATTTAATACAGATGTGCTATAGCCTACGTTAGATATGGGGAGCTTGTTTGTTGTGTTATTTGATTGTTGTTATAAGACTTAGAGTGCGATATAGGTGAGATCATGCAAAACCCTGTCAACCATCTTCACATGCACTGATCTGGAAGTTGATAGTAGCGCAAGACTACAAGCGTTTGTAGTAGCCTAGTGCAATTTGTGGTTGGGGGAGGGGAATGTGCGTCACTTGTGGCGGGAAATTCTGTGGTAAACAGTGACGCTCTTGCTGAGATTACAACTGTAGGTCTATTCCCTTCTGAAAGCTGGTTTATTGCAACACCGAACTCACGTGTCCGCCTTTTGTGTCCTCAGGTGTTTGCACTATTTTGTGACGATCGTTTCTCATACCGTCGAAGACGGTGAGTAAGGGACGGAGAAACCGACTGCTGGACCGTCCACTACTATGCATGGTGCATCTCCGGGTCGATAACCTCCTACCCGACCTAGCGAAGCCCTCAGGGCTCTCAGGATTGAACTGTCGGGGACTCCGAAGAAAGAATTGGGAGAATCTGAAGGACTTCTTTTCAGACAAAATGTAGCATCCATGGTTGCTTTGCATACAGCCACTAAACAGTGTTAAATGTTTTAACAACTGTGCAATCCTAGATAGCCTAACTTTAAATTGTCAACACTGGTCAAAAGTGTAAAGCTTTATAAAGACAATATAAATGTTTATCCTTTTTTTAAATATATATTTGGGTTGTTTAATGTATATTTTTAAGACTATTTTAACTTATAATTTATTTATGTTTTCTTATTTGCATATGCCTTGTTGATTTCGCATATTGTTTTATTGCCTGTTTTATTGTGATGCTTTGCAATCAGTTGGTTAATGCCTAGCTTTTTGTTGTAGCCTGCATCCAAGAATATAATTATTTGTGTTTCTGAGCCGTTTTCTATATTTCCCTAAACTTCTGTCTTGGAAAAGATGAAAATAAAGTATTTTCAGATTCTATTCAGTCATGGCCTGCTATAATTTTTTTAACTTCCTTTCCAATCCCTAAATGTATAAATCTAACATATAAATCACATGAGGTTGTAGAATGCTCTTTAACATTTGTTGCCTCGATCATATTCGGCTACAAGAGAAGGATGCTCACATCCCTGCATGTCTACATAGCCTATATACGTTATAGGCTATAGCCGGATTTACAGTGAAAGATGCTTTAGGCCTATAGGCTACTGTGCCGGCTAGGGAGGCGGCCTGCAATAGACCTATAAAATATGGTTTAATTGGAATTAACGTTGCAATAACATGCCAGGATTTATAGCTATGACTTGTTGGCTATATCAACTCTTATTAGGAAACTCATAATTAAACGTAATATGCCAATTCGTAAACGGATGGGTAGAGAATGTGAGCCATTGATTGTTTGAAAACAGTATCAGCTTCAAAACATTGGGATAGCGCAGTCTAAAATGCAGCATGGCAGCTGCGGGATATAGTCTGGGATTTAAAGGCCCTTTTGCCCCTCTAAAGAACGACAGCAGCTGCCTTTGGAACCCCGCATTGTCAACGCAGACACCCCCCACATTCAACCGCACTTAAGAACCCCTCTAAAGAACCACTCTCACACACACTATTTATGCCGTGGAAACACCACGCCACACCACCTCGGCCGTGGAGGCCACCTGCCTAAATAAGGGAATGAGAAAAAAGAACTACTAGTCTTTGTAATTGTCCTCCTCCTTTGTAACAATCCATTCAGTACCCTAGCTCATACTAGGCCTAAGTATAGCCTCTATTGAAATAAGGCAAACGTTCGTTCTCTGAATGTTCATCTGCCTTAGGCTACATGCGCAAGTGCCCCCTTTAGTGACGGTAGTGCCATATGGACCATATAGTCTACCTCTAGTGCCATAATATAATTTGTACATTTTAATAACATATAGGCTACATGTTCGTTGAAGGACTTTTGCAAGTATGACTTTACAAGCTCAGGGTAGACACGCGTTTCTCTGATGCCTTGTTCTTATTTCCACACACAAAGCCCTCCACGTCTCTTTTCTTTGCTTTTTGTTGCCATATGGCAAATCCATGTAGACATAGCCAAGGCCCATTCATTCAGCCACATAATGTCCAGCATAAGAGAACAAAAGAAACTTTGTTTGCCCCGTCTATTGATACGGACGGGTGAAAAAATATATAATTAAACTATGGCGATATCCAGCTAATTATCGTCCATGTCTGCATGGACGCAGTGGCGTTGTCCCTGTGGCATATTTGAAATTATCCGTAATTCATATGTTAAAGATAACATATGTTCGTCTGTAACTTTAATGAAGTCCCTTTATGTAAGAGACATTAAGGCAATGCCCAGAAGTTTTGGATCCTTGCCTTTAAGAATGTTGCATTAAAATCCAGTAACATTTATCGTCCTATATTATTCCAAAGCCTATTTAAATATATATTTACATGATTAATAGGTCATATTGTGCATTCCGTTTAGTTTATTGGTGAAAATGATTTAAATGTAGGAGATATATGATTGTATAATAGGCCCTAGGCCTACTCTACAAGTAACTGACTATATGGCTTAGAATGTTTGGTTAGAATAGACAAGCCACAGAAAAAGGTGGAGCCAGCTGACGTTGGGCCATTACATTAATCGATAAATTAACAAACAGTAAAAAAAACATTTAAAAACATCTGCTTAAAACACACTGTAGGCTAAATATTCATCGGCCACCTAAAGTAGGGTGAGTAGCCTACACATGCCCACATGGGCCTGCTTATTGACCATATAGGCCTATAGCTATAGGCCTAATTCATTATGTGTAGTTTATAAGTTAGTAGGCTATGCCTGCGGTCAGATAAAGGCAGTTATTGTCTACAAAAACTGTTTCAAATTGTTACGGGGAGGATGGCCAGGCCAGGCACGGATATAGCCTATAGGCCTATGCCTAGGCCTGTACATCGGCCCTGCTCCTATTTCGAGCCTTCTTTTTGAAATGTCGTGTGGGTTTACTGTGCTAACCCATTCGAAAGGCTAGTTGAATAACTTAACGATGATCTTTCAGGGTATTTTCTTACGATTTAATGAACAAAGTTATCATTTATGTGCCAAATGGCTGCTGCGCACTCACGGCGTAAGAAAGTGCCCCAAAACATTTCTCACAAAAACTTAAATCTCCCTTTTAGAAAAAAAACATACAATTAAGAGCACCCGTCTGCCAAGACCGCAATTAAATATATAAAGGAAGATAATGCAGCCAACGCGAATTAGCATTTTCCATGGCCATCTGGCACCGGCGCAGGCGATAGGGAACAAAGGCAGGCTGAATGTAGAGAAGAGGCGAGTGTGCCATCGCATTGACCTGCAAATGAGCCTTTGTCACCAAATTAAAGCTCCCTGACCCCCGACCCCCTCCCAAAAGCTGTACTTTTCTATAGCATGACGAATGCACGAATGAAATCCTGTGTGTACCTTTTAGGCCTGCATACTTAGCATTGTTTGTATATTGTAGGCAGGTAGACAACCACCATTGTGTTTCTTTGGACCTTGCTCTTGGCATCCAACGCCAAAATGACAAGTTATCCAAAACGGTAAACAGGTAGCCTATGCGGGGTGCAAATTAAACTCAGCCCTATTTTGCATAGGCCTGGCCTAATATGAATGCGGTTTTTGTGTTCCATGTATGGATATTCAGAATGTTGCACCCACACACTGCATTGATCTGAACCTACGACAGAACAAGTCTGGGCCTCACACACACGAGTCTTGACGTTGGACCGTTCTGGTTCCTGCTTGTTTACGCGTGCTCAGGGAGAAGTGTATATATGCGCACGGAGTTTTCTTGCAGATGCGGCGTTTTTCTGTTGGCGTACCTCCACTCAAAATTCATGAATGTGTGTAACAATAGCCACAGCTTAATACACGCAGCCACGCAGAAGGCAGCCTGACAGAGAACTCGTGGCAGCCTTTCAGATATCTTCTTCTGTCCTTTCCTTTCTTTGCATTTCAGTCCCGTCTCAGTTGGGGGCCTTAATTCACCTCCCACCTCAATCTCTAATTCACTTTGCTCTCTGCACGCATCAAGGGAATCGGATTTTAAACCTCAAAAGCAAAGCAGGCCTCTTACAGTGTTTCACAACTTAGTAGAGCGAAACCCCAAATCCTTTGACTGCTGCGGTCTTTAGTATTTGTCCTTGATGTTGACTGCCCCAAATGTTTGAGAACCAATTGCCATATATAGGCCTATATCAGAACTTGAAAAAAAAGTGTCCAAAAATGTCAGCGTTCACTATTTTTCTGCAATTTAGTCATTGTCTTCATTTATTTAAGCCACTATAATGATTAAATGCAGGCTTCCCATTCTCTTGAGATCTGTTCACATTTCTAACATTCTATTAGCCTAATCATGTCTCACCACAAACGTTTTGACGTAAACGTTTTCAAATTTGAATTCCATTCCAATTTCCTGAAACAAAGTTGAGAGGGCAGGAATTGATTTTTAACGAATCAAATTCCGAAAGAGATTATCCTGTATTCGTTCTAGCAGCACCAACGTAATCGCACAGTATCGTTCCAGATGGTCCATTTAACGAGTTGATTACATTAAACACATTTTGATTACAATACACAGAGTATAGGTAGGTTGGTAGGGTCTAATTAATTTAGTTAGTAGCCGAATAGTATCGTAAACACTAGCTCACAATTATATAACATGAATCATAATATTTTGACAAGCACATGATAGGTGAATTACCAAATTAAAAAAACAAAACTATCCTTTATCTACAGAGAAAATTGCGAAGAATGCAATCATATATTCAGCCTATTTTAGGCTTTACAAAGGTAAATTCAGATTCCTGACAGCACGATACGGTATGTATGGTTAATACGTTACATTGCTCCTAAAGTAAAACACTCTACATACAGCCTATGCACCTGTGCTACTTAAATGCAAGTGACTTCGGAAAGGCTACGGGCAGTGTTACAATGGCTATTGTGCACCGTTAATGAAATAATGCCCTATTCAATTGAAATATTTAAGCAGTATAGAGTAATATACCAATATATGTATACACACCCCTCCCACCTTAATTACATATTTATCAAGCTTGTGGCTATTTAAACAACATCACATTACACAGTCTATTAAAGACATATGGTGTGCAAGAGTATGTCATGTGTTGTGTTCATGCATGAATTTAAGGGAAATATGGTCACATCTTGGCTGAGTCAGAGATGGTGTGTGATTGAAGCTCAATTTGCACGTAAAGCACAATTTATTTGAAGACCATAGGAACCCATGAAAAGCCATTTTTAGATTATTCTTTACTGTAGTGTGTTGAAATGTTACATTATTTTGTATTGATATGTAGATTTAGATGTAGATGACCTAAATTTCCTTCGGGATCAATAAAGTATCCATCGATTTGCCACAAATATGTCTGGCAGTGGTGAATTAAATTAGCCTTAAAATCAATTGGTTTTACACCCGGATATCTTCAGCCAGGACTTCCAGATAGGGGACGGTGGGCTCAACATACAACAAGAGGAGATGAGAGAGATGACACATGAGAAATTAGATCTAGCTCAAACACAGGGCCAGTGCTGACAGCCAGAGTCCTCCAAGTCCTTTCACTTCAACATTCCCTTTGTCTCTCTTCCATTCTTTCCCTCTGAGCGAAACCTGTTCTCCTTCACATTCTGTCTTACTGGGATAGAAGCATTCTGTTCAACGGCTGCTGTCTCTTTATCAGTCCATCTATCCATCTCTCAGCCTCTCCTCTTTTCTCCTCAGTCTTTATATTGGTGGGGCAGTTTTTTCTCCTTCAATCATTTTGGCCCATAAAACTTTGGGAGGAGAGCTAGCGGGCTGAGTTTTCAGGGCTGGCTACACCGCTATAGGTGCACTGACTCGGACTAATGCTATTTGCGCCTCAGATTTGCTCGGCCGGCCCTGTGAATAAGATGGTGATGGAAGCCTTTATGTGACGCACAACAAAGAGCCATAATTTATCAACTGCATAGAGGAACCAGGGAGTGGCTGAGGTTCCAGGTTTGTCTAATGCTATAGATTAAGCTTTAGAACCTATGCCTGGTTTTTCCTTCTCTGAAGTGACTGGTTTTCTCCTGTGAAACATGTTTATTGTTGTAAACCAATCATAATCCTAGATTAGCTCTGTCCTGATTTAAGGTCGAAAAATGGGGATGTTCTAGTTCCTAATGCTCAATCTGTGTACACAGCTGAGTGATGGGTGCCATGTTTTCAAGCCTCCTTGGATGCTCACTCAAGACACAGATAGTCAGAATCAGAATCAGAAATCAGAATCAGAGAGGGATTTATTGGCCATGAAAGTTTGCACAGACAAGGAATTTGCTTTGGCAGGAAGGTGCATACAATAAACATAGTCTGTGTTTTCCTAAGGGAAAAGTGAAGATTCTCTAAGATATTCCTTATTCCATCTGTGTGTTTTAGGTAAAGGCCTATGTGGTTGAGTCGCTCAAAATGGATAGAGTGCTTTTTATGAATGAATAGATGTGTGATGAAGCACAGGTGGAAATTATAGAAATGGAAAATAATCCCAAGAGCTCCCTTGGGACTGAACCTGGGCACTGTTTCTGTGTAGTGCAAGAGTGTTGCGTGTGTGTAAATATTTCCCTAGAGAAAAGGTATGACTGCAAACAGGCCCGTGGTCATTGGCAGATTTACGACTGCTGGCCTCAGGTCAGCTGAGTAACTATTAATCTTCACCTCTGGTGGCCCAGTTTTTCAGACAGAGGCCACTGGGTTCAGAGACCTCGCTAAAAAGGAACAACAATACCCAAGATGCTACAGGGCCGGCCAGCCCCTCCTAAATCGTGGCCACGGCCCTCAGGTGGTATTCAGCTATCGCCGGGTACTTGACCCGTTCAATTCTTTACCGGGATTAGTGACATCATGGTTACATACATAGGGCAACTTAGAAACAAACAAACATGGACCCAGCACTTTCCCTGTGCAAGAAGCAAACAAATGCAAACATGCATGCACACAAACATGGATGCACTGAAGCTTAGAGGGAGGGGGAGGAATGGAAGAAGATTAGACGGGTTATACAGTTGGATTGTGATTAGTGCTTTGTGAGGTACTTTGTAACTTGTTTTAGTTTGTTTGTGTGTGTCCAGGTGTTAGTACAGTATGTGCAATGTCTATAGTCAAAATGTGCTCATTTAAGTAAAAAAAAACAAACTTAGAACCAATATCATAATGTACAGGATATGTTCAGCAGTGTAGTCCATAGCTGCTTGTTACAGGGAATACATCATATATTGTAAAACTATGAACAGCTTTGATATTATGAACAAGTTGAGACTGTCTGTACTATCTGGAGCTATCTGGTGTCATTAATCTTTTTAGATTGATTTGCCTGTCTGTATAACAACAACATCCATCTTTGTTTTCATTGTCTGGAAATAGTTTGTACTCTTTGGATAGTGTTGGTTGAACAAATTTGAACCACAATTGCTTTTATGTCTTACGAACCATGAGAAGACTGTGGATATGTGCATTTGGATCAATGTTCTGTAAACATGTCAATAGTAATATATAGCTTTTAATGCTGTTAAAACAGGGCGAGTGAACGTGACATAAACCCCATTTCCATCTTCCCTCCCTCATTCTCACAACAGATGCTACGTTCCACGAAGACACCGTCAGCTGCACATGAATGGGCCAAAATGTGTTGACAATGATCGTAGGGACCAGAGCACTCAAAAAGTCTGAATGACAAAAAAAGATTTAGAAAGCAAAAACAAGGGACAAAAAAACACTCAAAGTCAGCATATGAGTGAGTGGTGTGCCTGGGCGGTCAACAATGACAGAGACAAGACTAGGGAGGAGGGGTTTGGTGTATGCGTGTAGACTTCTCTCTCTCTAGGAACAAGAGCCTGTCACTATGGAAACACACCCATACAAAACCCTTTCTACCCTCCACAGTACACACACAGACGTGCTCTTAGGGATGCTCATGTTTTCACCAGCAGCGCAGGCTGTGTTCGTGCCCAGATGGCTCTGTGCCGCATAACTCACTTATCTGTCTCGGCGCTTTAAAGGAATGCTTATGAGTTCTCCCAATTCCCAGTGGATGTCAGTAAAAGGAAGGAGGAGAGAGGGACACCATCTGCTCCGGGAAACTATGGGCACCCTTCCTGTTTGTCCCCCCAAATCCTCCCCCTTTTCCTCTCCAAAAAACGTCCACCTCACTTCCCAACCCCCATCATCCACCCCTAGTCCCATTCCTGTAGTCTGGGTGGAACATGCTTGGAGTCATTGTCTGGCTGGTAAGGGAAGGTTATTGAGTTTATCCTGTGCTGCACCTGCAGTGTTTACATATACGGTTCCAGTCTTGCCATGGAAAGGCCTGTGTTATTGAGCCCTTACATTGACATCTGGTGTCTATTATCACGATGTCAGAACAAATGAAGGAAGCTAATACAGACAAAACAAGTTAAAAAGTTATACGTTAAAATAAAAGTTCAACTGTTATTATGCAGAAATGTATGCCTCTTCTTGTCCAAACCCTACCTGATAGAATCTGAATTGCATGCCTAACTTTAATAATAGCTCAAGCTTTATCCGTTAAGATTACCCTACATGTTTTGTATCCCAGTAAATCTATTGAGGACACATCACTTCCCACTCAGGCAAGTGTATACTTGTGTATAGTGCAATAGTGAGTGAGTGTGTATGGTCCATATTGGTTATAAAAATCTCCTGGAGTTAAGAGTGAGATTTTGAATTGGTTAGTGTGTGTGTGTGTGTGTGAGAGAGTTTGCATGTGCATGTGGAAGTTATTTTGATGTGTACAGGCCTGTGCACCTGTGTCTGTTCACGCAGAGAGCAGCTCAGCAAGAGTGAACAGACTGTATATGTTGTATGCAAATAACTAAAGAGCACTATACTTAAACACAGAGGATGCACAGTGGGTTTTTACAAAACATAATCTAAATGTTTCTGGGAAACCCTCCAATAAATCAGCTAGTTTCTCAGTGTTCTTTAAAACAACGTCCCCCACAGTAAAAATCCACCATCTGTTGTCTACAGGAGTATTTATTAGTATTTACACAATTTCCTTTATTTACACAAGAAGCTCCAAGGCTGTGTATGTAAGCCACCCACTACCTTTGCCTCAAGTCCTCCTATCTAAATGCACTGTATTAACATGAGTATTTTAAGGTAATCAATGCAATTGGAAGTAAATTGAGACAATTGTAAAATAATATTCTCAACCAGAGATAAATTGCATACAAAAATATTGTTATTCCCACTTGCATACAGACTTGAGAAACTTCAGTTGGTCCAGGGAAGAAGAGCTTTGCCCTGACATGTCCAATCACCTCAAATCTGTAGCAGTGGTATAAAAAGAGTGACATGCATTTATTCGTTTATATATAAATTAGCCGTAGGTTGGTGTACAGTTGTCATGTCTGGGCTAGTCAGGATTGGTTTCTGCCAATGAATTAACATTAGTGCCTCGTCAGCACCCAACCAAATGTGTAGAACAAATGTATCCGACCAAGCAAGGGGTAGGAAGAAGAGGAGTGTTTTTGTGTGAACAGACAGGATTTAGGTGAATATGACTTTTACAATACATTGGTGATTTGTTGTTGTTGAGAAGGGGCCAAAGGTTGGCGTGGATTTTGCACAAAGTGCAAGTGTGTGTGTGTGTGTGTGTGTGTGTGTAAATGTGTGAGTGTGTGTGTGTGTGTGTTTGTGTGTGTAAATGTGTGAGTGTAGGGGTGGTCTGGGGTAAGAGAGAGAGTCTACCGGTTAAAGTATGCCCCCATGTGCCTGAGAGGAGACATAGTCGTGGCTTGGATCAAGATTTTTTTTTACAAAAGGGGTCCCTTAAAATATTTGCTTCATTATCAAGGAAATTTGAATCTGAATGTTTTTATGCTCAAACAGTTTGGCTTAGACCTTAAGAGCTCATCTTAAAAATGAGGTGTAAGGATATAGCCCAGGTTAACTGAGACATTCAATCGTTAATGGTGCAAATGATTGGTGGTCCTTTTTCAATCCCCCGCCCCCCAAAAAGTCACACCAAAGTATAAACTATAAACACTGACAGGGTTGACGTCAAAGGACCAAATGTGTGCGTAAGACAAGATGTAACTGTGCATGTTTGCACAGCATGTTCTTATGCACATTTGTCATCAAAACATTACATGTATTATCTGTGTATGTGTGAAAATCATCCACTGAGCATGTGCAAGTCTATGTGCAAGATGCTATTTCAGATTTCTTTCTGTACATTATGGGAGGAAACCTTGCTTTTAGTGAGTTAGTAAGTCTCTGAGTTAGAGAGGAGGAGGAGTTGAAGTTCAGACATCTTCTCCATGATGCAGCTCCCTGTACCCTTTACCCCAGATGTGTGATGTCCAGCTGTAACCCCAGCCAGCAGTCCAGACTTGAAGTTTGTTTTTCTTAATTAATGAGAAAAAGACAAGTGTGACAGAATAAACCCAGAATACATTTTCAGACCTTAGAAACAGCTGGAACATACAAATAACTGTTTCGTATTTTTTCTTACAGCAGTCTAGATTCCGGTGGAAACCACCTGATTTTAACAACATTGTAATAAAAAGTGTAAAAAGTATTATCTGTTCAGCAGCTCCAGCTGCAAACTATACCCTAGGGCCATCCTTACCTATCTCTCATCACTCCAGTGTCTACCCCAAACCTCCTCACCCACCTGTATCTTAGCTCCAAATGTCCTGCACTGCTTAGCCTCGGCCCCCAGAATTTCGTACTGCTGCAAATTGAAAATTGGTAAATGAGTTAGGGAAAATCCAGGAAGTGCACCATACAGAAACCAACCAACCGTAACATTAACAGTACAGGCTGTGTAGTGTATTGAAATACTGTAAGATTTTTTGTGATATAACATAAGCATATTTTTCTCACCAGCACCTGCCCTTAGCCTGGCCCTTTTCACTCTTAAATTACACCTGAACAAAACTAGCTTGTATTGTGTGGAGAACAACTATGTGGCTAGGGAGAGCACACACACATGTTGACAGTGGTGTGTGAGGAGGAGACCTCTAACTGAGATGAGCATGAGTTGAGTATTGCAAAAAAGAAATGTGCAACAAGCACACAGGCTAAGAAGGATGTGTGAGGGCTATCTAAATGCTAAGGTTTCTGTCATTTACTTTAAAAAAGACAAGCAAATCTGACAGCTGTTTTTAAATATTTTTACACCCTAAAAGAAGATTATCAAATATCCCACTTATTTATGTTGTTTCGCATTTTATATTTTCCATTTGACCAAAATGTAGCTAAAATATTTGAACTAAATAATAACTAAATAAAAGTATCAATAAAACAACACTCTTATCCAAAAGCCAACCTCTGGAAACGTGAATGACTACATGGAGGTATAAGCATGATTAGACATGTTGAGTGAGAGGAAGTCAACAGAGTGATTTCATCATGACATAACACGAAGCGCATAAATCTTAATTTATGCAGGATTGTTTAATTTAGTGCTTTGCAAAGCTTTGAATCGGGAGATGCAGTGTGGAATAAAACAAGAAATGTCTTAAAGTTTTATAACAAACAAAGTGAGTCACAAGCAGTCTTCACCACCACTTCTTACTAAGCATCATTCTTACATCCTCTGCATTGCAAATAGGGTTGATGTTTTTATCACATTGTTATCCAACACTCAAACCGCCATGCAGGTTAGGCTAAAATACATCTTTAAATAGAACCACTGATAGTGGTTGCAAAATCCAGAATGGGGGTGGATAAGAAAGAGAAGTGTGTAGAAATGAAAAGAGATGTGAAGAGGTCATTTTAAAGAGGACATTCATAAAAACACAGACACACAAAGAGAGGAACTACTGGACTGCCTAAGTACTATGGTGAATCTGACCTAGAAATATGGATGAGAAAATAAGTCTCCCTACTCTTTTCTTTGTATCACACATTTTCTCTCCTGCCCCACCCATCCTTTCCCATTGCTTTGCTCCTTACTCTCCCTTTTCTGTCTCTCTTCCTCACTTCTCTCACTTCTCTCTCTCTCTCTCTCTCTCTCTCTCTCTCTCTCTCATCTCTCTCTCTCTCTCCTCTCTCTCTCTCTCTCTCTCTCTCGCTCTCTCTCTCTCTCTCTCTCTCTCTCTCTCTCTCTCTTTCCTACTCCAAGAAGCAGTCATTTTTCTTCAGCAGCAGAGAAAAACAGAAGAGTCTATTGGCTTGGAGCCAGAGCAAACAGTGATATCCAGCCTCCCCCAGCACTCCCTCTGCTGTTGCTGTAGCTCCAGGCTACACACACACACACACACACACACACACACACAGAGACTCACACACACACAGACTCATACACACACAGACTCACACAGACCCACACACACAAATACACACACACATGGACTCACCCACACACGGACTCACACACACACACACACGCACAATCACACACATACAAAAACAGCGACACAGTGCATACTTGCTCTCTTGCACACCCATTTGTCTTCATGTTCACAAACACATGCATGCACAGTGTGCTTAGTACATTCAGTACTGCATGTTTGCAATAACCCCCTACGGTATGCGCACCTAAAATACATTTAACACACAGACGCTTAACGTAATACCTTTGAGCCTACGTGCAGGAGTGCTGGAGAAGCTTAGTTTTATTTTTGTAAAAGCCGAGGTCCCAATCATCCTGAAAGCACAATAGCAGGAACCCTTACACTCTGCACAGACATTGCATGACAATGAACCACAGTGTTGTGTACAGAACGTGCCAGTGGTGTAAAGTAACAAAAACAAATCAAAAGTAGTTTTACTCTCTTTTTCTGGTATTTGTGCTTAACTTCTGTTTTCTGCAAGCTACGAATGCACTTGGTTATATGTTTTTTGTAGGCCTCTGTGTTACAGTAAATAGGACTACAGATCACAAAAATACATTTAGGGCAACCATGCTCCCCTTCTAACGCAGCTGTCAAACAGGTTAACTCTCTGGGCCTTGAGGTGTTGGGGAGGAAGAGATGTGCATTAGAGCAGTACTATTCCTCCTAATTGGTCCTCCTAAATGTCAAACCAAACATTTATTAACATACAATAAAATATAATACCACAATCAAAAACATGATGTGGTCTTTTTCCCACACGGATGTGAGGGAAGATTGCAGAGGCTCATCAGCTCAGTTGGTAGCGTCTAAGGGACAGAAAGATGGATTTGATGTGTTATTTATTCAGACTGAAGTTATATCAATCGCGTCATTTGAAGATTGTATCATGGACTACAGGTTTCACATTGGCAGAAGCATTGCTCAGGTGTTCTTGAGACCCAAGACTGGGATGCACTGACAAATGCTGTTGCGCCACGTTCTGGACAATCCATGGGGGGATGTTGAGACATGAGACATGTCTCATCGTTAGTGAACTTCCTTCTCAGTATTGTGATTTTATGTTCTTAATTTCAGCATAGGTAAATTTTATTTTCACACAATTCCCTTTTTGTGTTTGTACTGTTGGGGACCTGATTGAATATAGGGAGCAGCCAAATCACTGAGTTATGCAATTATTCCACCCACATGATGAAGCCGGTTTCACAGACTTTGGGGCAAATTCAAGAAAGATACCAAATTCTACCCCAGAGCCTTTGCGGTTCCAAGTTATCGGTCCAATTACAAATTGTGTGCAAAACTGTGGTTGATAAAGCTCAAACTAGAGATGAACCAGGCCTGGGGTTTTTATACTTACTCTGAAACATAAGAAGAATTCTTTTGATATAGATTTGTTAGATTTTTGTTGCCTCTTTTGCCAGACCGTATAGAGGCTTTTCTGGCAGCGATTAAAATGCCATTCATCTGGATCTACCAGTTTTTCACACCTGGATTTAGCTTGTTTCCAACATGAGTCTTTGCAGAATCAGGGAGATTGAACAGGAACTGTGAACTGTGAATCTGTCCTCCACACTTTGTGTCATGTCCTGGGCTTCGGTTGAGAAGCTCAAGGATGATGTATGGATGATGTATGGGCTTTGGATCTGTGTCATAGAGAAGCTTAATCAGTCTGGGGTTAGGTTCTGGAACAGGTGTTCTTCAATGATCTCTCTAGATTTTGCTCACTTCAAAATTCCATCGATCCTGACTAATCCCGGATCACTCCAAGTCCCCATATGATGTTGACCCCACCATTCCTCACCATGTAGGATGTGTTGGCCAGATGGTGTTTGTATCACTTTTTATTCAGGCCTGTGAGTGTAAACTAAACCAAAGGTTTACTAGTAGTGGGATATCTTATGAGCCTTCAGACTTCAGCAGGTAACTCTGCTGCATCTCAACAGGCTAGCACTGTTGCCAACATTCATGCAACATTGACATATTATTAATGACGCCACGTAAAAGTCATGTAAACACATCTGTTCATGCTGGGTTACGAGACAATAAAGGCTTCAATTATATCCATCAAACTGCTGGTCACCAGGTGCAGTACAGACAGCAGAATTGTCAGATCAATGCCATTGACCCTCACTAACCAATCCAAACAACAATAGAAATGTCCTTCTATAAAAGTGGACCAATTGCATCCCCCACTGCTTTTTGGGGGGAGGGCCCTATTTAAACTGTGTCAACAAATCACAAAGCAACAGTGCCACATAGGGGCACAAACAATATCAATGACTGAAAGAAAACCAGTGACGATTTTTTGTTGCACTCGACTGTAACGTTTGCGTTTGAAGAGCGTCTGCTGAATGAACACATTACATCATCGTTTGAAGGCCCATCATTTGACTTTCAACCAAATCTTTCCATTAAACGGGAGGTGTAGGGACATCAAGGGATCAAGGAGGAGGGGCATGTTGGTGTCATCTTGCCATGCACCCCCTGTCTTATTAACCAGTCTAGAGAGACTCATGGCAGATGGCATTGGGGCTGGTATTGGGGACTGCAGGCCTTGAGACTAGGGCATTGCAAAATGAGCTGGAGATCAATAAACCTGATTAAATGGAATCGGAGACAACAGACCAGGATTCAGTGACAGAAGGGGTATTAGGATGAAACTGTCCCTCGATGCCTATTACAGGATCCTGTGTGTGACACCCCCAGTGTGTGACACCCCCAGTGTGTGACACCCCCAGTATTATGCTGGGGACACACCACAGGATAATCGGGACGATTTCGCCCCTTACGTCAATCCTCGGTATGAGGAGTGTGAGGTGTGTTAAGAGTGTGAGGTGCGTTAAGAGTGTGAGGTGCGTTAAGAGTGTGAGGTGTGTTAAGAGTGTGAGGTGTGTTAAGAGTGTGAGGTGCGTTAAGAGTGTGAGGTGCGTTAAGAGTGTGAGGTGTGTTAAGAGTGTGAGGTGTGTTAAGAGTGTGAGGTGCGTTAAGAGTGTGAGGTGTGTTAAGAGTGTGAGGTGCGTTAAGAGTGTGAGGTGTGTTAAGAGTGTGAGGTGCGTTAAGAGTGTGAGGTGTGTTAAGAGTGTGAGGTGCGTTAAGAGTGTGAGGTGTGTTAAGAGTGTGAGGTGTGTTAAGAGTGTGAGGTGCGTTAAGAGTGTGAGGTGTGTTAAGAGTGTGAGGTGCGTTAAGAGTGTGAGGTGCGTTAAGAGTGTGAGGTGTGTTAAGAGTGTGAGGTGTGTTAAGAGTGTGAGGTGCGTTAAGAGTGTGAGGTGTGTTAAGAGTGTGAGGTGCGTTAAGAGTGTGAGGTGCGTTAAGAGTGTGAGGTGTGTTAAGAGTGTGAGGTGTGTTAAGAGTGTGAGGTGTGTTAAGAGTGTGAGGTGTGTTAAGAGTGTGAGGTGTGTTAAGAGTGTGAGGTGCGTTAAGAGTGTGAGGTGTGTTAAGAGTGTGAGGTGCGTTAAGAGTGTGAGGTGCGTTAAGAGTGTGAGGTGTGTTAAGATTGACCGAATCTGCTCGGCAGGACGTTGGAGGCGCCCCGATCGCAGAAATCCTGATGTGTCCCCCACAGGAGGACAAACCCGTGCACGCTTTGGAGATTATCACGCAAAACTAAACAATATCCAATTAGAAAGCAAACTGAGAGAAGACGGAAGCATAACAAACGCAGTCATATGGAGCAAAAACACTATAGGAGGTTAAATCTAGGATTTTCCTCATGTTGGTGATCTCTCACAGTTATAAAATCATATTTGAGTGTGTCCCCAGCATAAGGGAGGATACGGAGTGATCAAGGTGAGGCAGAGGATGAACGTGGGGAAGGTCATCTATGGTAAGCACTTTCACCTGTTAACCGTTCCCTCACGGCCGACGCCCACCTGTAGCCAATCTGGGGCCTAATTGGACAGAGATCGGAGGCTACAGGACGGTAGGACCGAGCACCCTGCAACACTGTTTGAGGATTGAACCCCCTTTTTGTCCCCCTCTCTCTGGGTCTTTTTGTTTTGTAGCAGTCCAGTCAGTAAGGAGTTAGAGCAGCCCTCTTCTTCCCTGACTACCACGGCCCGGGAAGCAACATTTTAGGGTTTGTTTTCCCCTGGTAGCTTCCCAATTTTGTGTTATAATGAAATTAATGTTTGTTCTTTTTGTAAACCTGCCACCTGGCACATCATCGACATTGCACCTCACGGTCCTCCTACACATTGCACCTCACGGGCCTCCTACACATTGCACCTCACGGGCCTCCTACACATTGCACCTCACGGGCCTCCTACACATTGCACCTCACGGGCCTCCTACACATTGCACCTCACGGGCCTCCTACATATTGGACCTCACGGGCCTCCTACACATTGCACCTCACGGTCCTCCTACACATTGCACCTCACGGTCCTCCTACACATTGGACCTCACGGGCCTCCTACACATTGGACCTCACGGGCCTCCTACACAATGCCTGTACTAAATATGTGACACACAAGCTCAATAACACCTTAAATGGAACTACCTTGGTTTGATAGTGGATGTTCATGTGGATATATGTGATGTGCATGGCATGCAGTTTGCATCGACTGACATCTTGACATATCCCAGGTCACACAGAAGAGAACTCCTAAATGTACGCACACATAAAAAAAGAAATACACACACACACAACCTGATGTAGAAAAAATATCATAGGCGAATCTGGCAAGCTCCATTTCTTTCCATGGCAGGTACTATGAATTATTGAAAAATCTGAGGCTGGCCACATTTCAAGCCCAGTACTCCACATATGTTTCTAATATGGCTCTAAAATGATAGGAAAGTATAGGGAAAGGACATATGGAAAAATTAATGCATTTTTGAGCTTCTCCATGCAACGCCATTCTAATATTGTTGGCCAATACTCATCTCATGGTCTCGACACATGCAGGAGTCCCTTCTGGCACAAACCTGGCAACCTCTCAGGACGCTCTCATCCCATCCAGCCCTTCTCTCTCTCTCTCTCTTTGAGAAACCTGGTAGAGCTCACGGGTCACTTTGCAGGACTGTTCATTAAAGTTTGAAGCCTCTTCCACATATGTGCTGAGTGTGTATCCCAGTTTTCTGTGGGCAGAGGCACACCAGAGTTTGATTGGCACTGGGTGGCATCTAAACATTTGCAATGGTGATTGTGCCATTGCGCAAGACATCTGGAACATGAGCTCTGGTGATTGCTTATTATTTGTGTTCATGCGTTATACGGGGCCAAATCAGATACGAATTCAAATGTTATCTAAGTATTTGGCTAGAGCAGTGATTTCAGAATTTCAGCTTCTGACTAAATCAAATTTAGTCAGGAGCAACTGCTGGAGGCAACATCAATGGGCAAAACAGTGACACCTATCCTATATGCCTTTCATTGCACTGCTTTCAACAAATAAATCAACCATCTAAGTTGTATAGGTAGAGAAGAATTTCAGTGTACTTTACCTGTAGGCTGCTTGATACAAATTTCTAATCAACTTACAACTTGAATTTTGGAACTATTCTGCAGTTGTGGATTGCTAGTGGTTCCAAATTGCACTGCTGTCAAGCCTCAGTAAGGCCCAGCTTGACATTCCATTACACCAACCTCTCAACATACGGCTTCAACTCTTTTCTCTCTCTTTCTCCCTCATTCTCTCTCTCTCTCTCTCTCTCTCTCTCTCTCTCTCCTCTCTCCTCTCTCTCTCTCTCTCTCTCTCTCTCTCTCCCTTTTCTCTCTCTTTCTCCCTCATTCTCTTCTGCATTGACTGGCCTTTTTCCCCAACACAGCCAGATGGGAGTCTGGCATGCAAAGCATTTCACTTCATTCCAACGGCGTGTGTATCATTACCCCACGGAGGGCTGGGGTGAGTTACCCTGAGCTCTGGAGGCACGCGACACCCCACACTCTGGTCCTTCACTTGGACTTTTTTTCTCTCTGCTCCAGCCTGCATGCACATCAGTCTAACAGCTAAATTGCTCAGCAATCTGATTCGGACACAATTTCATACAAAGTACAGCATACCCTTCCATCATGCGTGCACACACACACAGGTGTCACATTTGTCAAAGTCATTTTGGTTCGTGCATTCGGGCAATTCTCATCCTTTGTAAATGTTACAGTTCACACGTGACAGTTCGTACTCCTGTTGTCTGTTAGAACTCAGACTGGTTTCCGTTATTACTCAAAGTTACAGTCAGTTGACAGTTCACTTTTTAAACGTATGGTTGTTGATGTATGTGGATAGAATTTAGAATAGCTCATAAAACGTGTTACCTTCAAACTAATGATTTTAATCAGGTTTTAAATAACCGCATCAAAGACGCATTGTTCACAGTGCTGCACACTAACACACTCGGTAAAGTTTTAGGATTAGCCATTAAACAAGAGCCCTGAACAATAGAAAAGTAGTTCTGAAGAAGGGGTTGTCTACTTTTCAAGTAGTCCTTCACTCCCTGTTTCCTTCTGACCACAAATATTTGGGTAGGCAATGTGCTGGCCAGATTTGTGCTGTACATAGTTCAGGTTTCAACATAGCAAATGTGTTTCTCCAAACACTCAAAAAACCCTTTGTGCACAATGGGTTACAAAGGGAATCAGTGAGTTCATCTTTACAGTTGGTGAGCATATAGTAGCAAAAACAAGAAACAAACCTGGATATGATTGTCGCTTCCAATTCAACCTCCATAATATGTTTTTTTTTATGTGTGTGATATGTCATCTTTTTGTTAGAGTTGTCCAAATTAAGGGACCTTCCTACATCAAGGTCTAAATATGACAACTGAACACATAATATTATATATACATTTAGTCATTTAGCAGACGCTCTTAAACAGAGCGACTTACAGTAAGTGCAGGAAAATTCAGGCAAGTAGGGTGAAGTGCCTTGCCCAAGGACACAACGTCATTTGGCCGGGAATCGAATCTGCAACCTTCTAATCAATAGCCCGATTCCCTAACCGCTCAGCTATCTGACCTCCGGTTATTGCACGGTATGTGCAGCCACGTGATCTCCCGTTATTGCACGGTATGTGCACAGCACGCAGGCAAGCATGCAGCCACTGTCAGCGGTTCTTATCTAGAAGATTAGACACTGTTATCTAGAAGATTACACACATGCCAAAAGTGAGACAATGTGCCAGTTTTCCCAAATATAATTCACACAATAAAGATTGATTTGGGAACAATAATTAGCTAGTCACTATACATGTTAGCTAGCAATTTGTTTTGTCAATCAATCAATCAATCAATCTGCTACACAGCAAGTAAGCAAGCCAAGTTTGTTCATGGATACCTTGCTAGGTTTGCATACTAAGGCTCGCTGTTGGGATGACCTCATTGCTTCACTCTGGCCTGCTTATCAGTTGTTGGCTCTTCTCTGCTCTTCTCTACACATCTTTGGATCAGTCTGGATGGTGGAAACACCATGTCCCCCCCCAAAATACACACTAGTGCTACAGCCAAAATACACACACACACAGACACACGCACACACAAACACACACTAACACACACACAAACACACGCACACATGGGCAGTCTGGTGCAGCCCACCCAAGATGTACCAGCCTCAGTGATAAAACCTCAGCCTGGTGCTATGCGTTTGGCCAATCACAACTCATGTACACAACCATACCACACCTTGTTGCTATGGTTGTTGCTAATGGGCATAGGGCCGTAGTGATAAAGAGCAGATCTGATAAAGGTAGATCACACACACACACACACACACACACACTCACAGACACACACACACACACACACACACACCTCACACCTTATTGACTACTTCAGCCAGGCTCTAAACATTTGGAGCACTACAAAAATGCAAAAAATGAACATTTTGCACACACACATACACACACACATACACGTACACACACATACAAACACATATACACACACACACATACACGTACACACATACACTGACCACTTTCACCTTGTAGACTACTGAAAGGAAGCTGAGTAAAATAGGAGTGTTGAAAGTGTGATGCTTCCTTGCTGGTGAGACAATACATAGCAACACCAAAGTTGGGTCTTTGTGATTTCAGCTACAAGAACTTCCTACTACCCGGAGTGTGTGCGCCTCTTAATCTCTCCCATTAGTCCTTTCTGTACTGAAAACCAAAGAACAAAAAAGAATGGGAAAAGTAGATTCATGTTGTTCTGATTGGGTTGTGTTCGGCATGTATCCTGTGTGTGTGTGTGTGTGTGCATTTAAGTAATGTTTGATGTACTAACTAACCTAGCATGACAAACAAAGTTACCTTGCTCTATGATAATAAAATATGACATCCAAAGTAAGAAGGTAGAGAGCTAGCAATAGGTAAGAGCACTAGCAACGTAATGTACTGCCAGAGGCCCTTTTATGTGAAAAGTTTAGTATTCATTTATTTCAACAGTTGGGCGTCTGATGCATAGTATAGTTAATGCATTTTTAAGTCAGCATCTAACATATGATAATAAACAGACATAGCCTGTTGTGATCTCTACTCTGGCTTTAGGGCATTAAAGTCTACAAGTGAGAACATGCTCAGATTTGGGAGCTATAAACTTTCACTTGATACAGACATTCTTAACCTTGGGGTCTCACTGCACCAGCACATTTACTTCTTCCCAGCCCAGGATTTGTGTATGGTGTCTGGAAGACTGAGAGGCCCAACAACAGCCCCGAAGCCTGGACAACCTCTGGTCCCCGGAGGATGTTGGAGGGTTTCTAGGTCTCTCCAGAAACACTGCGACCGAGCTGTTCCAGAAAAGGAGTTTGGGTTGTGTTTGGGGATGGAGGAGGATGCTGGCGTTAATGTGCACGCCTTTAGAGTGGAGATAGTGACGTGTTATCTGGCATAGTTGTGTGCGTGTGTAAACGTAGAGAGACACAATCAGAGAGGGAGAGAGAGAGAGAGAGAGAGGGAGAGAGGGAGAGAGGGAGAGAGGAGAGAGAGAGAGAGAGAGAGAGAGGGAGAGAGAGGGAGAGAGAGAGCAGAGGATCGAGGAGCGCAGAGCAGAGAGAGAGCTAGAGCTAGCGCTCTAGCTCATGCGAGAGCGATGAGAGAGACGCGCGTAGATCGAGGGTGAGAGGGATAGGTTTACTTCAGTCCAGATGCCTGGAGCGAGGCCAGTTTGCACCGATTAGTACCAACAGTTCTTCTGACCCAGGACATTGTGTACCCTTTGCAAGGCATGCAACTAACAGTGGTGTTCCCAATGCACTCTCACTCTTACATTCTCACGTAAACATTTACACACACAACACACACACTCACTATCTCTCTCTTATACGTCCCTCTGTCTCCCTCTCTACCCCCACCCCACCACACACACACACACACACACCCATGTCCCAAAACATGGCCTCAGACATACAGAAATTCTACACTGACTGACACAAGTCTGCCTATACTTTATATAAATACACAGACCTTTGAATCTGCGTAAACAGAATCCAATGCATTTGGATGACACAAGCATGCAGTCTGTGTAAACATCCAGAGACACAGACACATGGAGAGACACCAGTGGACAGGAGACACTGAGGTAGACAGACACATGGAGTGGACAGGAGACACCGAGGTAGACAGACACATGGAGAGCCACCAGTGGACAGGAGACATCGAGGTAGACAAACACACCCTCTTACTTCCTGCATACACGCGATCACACACGCACGCACACACACACACACGCACACACTCCCACTAACCTTGAC
This sequence comes from Mallotus villosus, assembly GCA_903064625.1. Lineage (NCBI taxonomy): Eukaryota > Metazoa > Chordata > Actinopteri > Osmeriformes > Salangidae > Mallotus > Mallotus villosus. The sequence continues at coordinate 734,354 of CAEFZP010000371.1, forward strand.
GACCACACCAATGGCTCCACTTAAGGGTTTCTTCAGCTATATTTAAACTTAGCTGTGGTGGAGCCGGACCACCCCCCCCAAGGAGACTTAACGGAGGCACCACAGTGGGGGGAAGACATGTCTCCTGTCTGTCTCTATGGCAGGCCTGGTCTTCTACACATTTACGGCCATCACCCCCCTCTGACTCAGAGCTAAGTATAGCCATGCTGGCTAACCACATTGAGAATCAGAGGTTTGGAACTGAGACTGCCCTAGCTGCTGCACTAGCTTTTCTTTTTGTGTCAGTTGCACATAAGCACACACTGCAGTGGGGCCAAAGCCTGCAAAGTTAAGAGCTGAGCTCATTTGGAGAACTAACAAGATAACTCTGTAGTTGTGTCAAATAAATATCCTTTTTTTTCTCCTTTGTTTTTCTTTTTAAGTACAGACTAAAATAAATGCTTCAAACGACATGAGAATAATGGGCCATGAAGGTTGTTATGAACGGTACATCAACATTTATAACTCGATTTTATTGTGGCTTCATCCAAGTGTCATGAATTGTCATGAAAGATCCCTTCCAAGCCTCTAAGTACATGTGAATTGGATAACAAAATGATCTGTACAGTCAATGATCTGTGCAACTATTTTTGACACAGTAATTGTTTTAACCTGGCCTCTCACTCATGCCCAGTCATACTTGTACTAATAAAAACACACACACAACACCCAACTACATGTTATAAGCCTATCTGACTGTCTGCCTAGCTTTTCCTTTAGTCCTGCTCCCTCCCCCAGAGATAAGTGTCAGTGAGACTTCCAGTAATCCTAAACTTTAAGATCTTTGGCTGGAGTCCAAGAGTTCCAACCAAACATTAGGAGAACCCCCACTGGACACACACACACGCACAAACACACACACACACACACACGCACAAACACACACACACACACACGCACGCACACAAACACACTCTCCCCCTGCTTTGCCCTGGATCGTTGTGTTCAAGCTTGCAGCTCTGGACTTCGAAAGGCTCCGTGCCAACCACTCCTCCCATGTACTCATTTCTGCTGCTGCTGCACTCTCAGAGAGAGGCCAAGAGAGAGAGAGAAGAAACTAGAAACGACAAACAAACAATAAAAGAGAAAGAGAAAGCAAATAAAGACTCTTGGTGCAAGAGGGAGAACCGAGTCCAACAAACAAAAGATTGAAATAAAGAGAAGTTGTGGTGTGAGCAATGACCAGATGTAGCTGAGGCAGAGGAGCTGGCAGCTGTCTAGAGACTGATGTGTACATACTCATACTCAAGTAACCGTGGCAGCCCCTCAATCTTCCCCCAGCAGCAGAATGATTAACACAACAATAAATGTTGTCTGAAAGCCGACAACTTCGGCTTGTTTTTTTCATTCAAGCATACATTTTCAACATGAGTCATTTAAGAGATTGAATCTACTGTAAAATGGTTAGATCATGTTAAATTCAATCTTGTCCATGAAACTGAAACCAAATAGTTTCCTGTATATACCAGATACTTGACAGAAATAAGTCTGTCAAATGTTAATAAAAAGTAGTTCATAGTTCAACATATCAAACTTAACAAATATTTTGGTCCATGTTAGTTCTACACGTGTCTATGCTTTTATAGTATTTGAGTGAGTCCAATGGTTCCGTACCAAACCAAATCGTTCCATCCAGCACGAAAAATAGAAACACCGTTACAACTCCGATGCACACAGCTGCAATGCAGTTACACAAATGCTACTGACAGCAAGCACTGACCCATTTGATAAAGCACATGCAGAGAAATAATCGTTTTCCTTGATTGCAGAAATGACATATTCTGGCTTCAGCCTGAAGTACTGAAGGCCCACAAAAAAGGGCAGCATAATTGCAGAGTAAGGAGAGCTAGTCTGCTCCAGACAGACTCCACTGAGCCTGGAGACTGGGGTTTCTCATTTAGACTCTATTGACTAAATGACAAGGCTGGAAAACAAAGGTGCTGATCCCTTCCCCTGAACAACCCTTTGGACTTGACGTAGCTTCTCATCGTCCCCGCCCCTTTAAGACTGCATAGGTAATTCCCCTCATCGTCCCCTCCCCTTTAAGACTACATAGGTAATTCCCCTCATCGTCCCCTCCCCTTTAAGACTACATAGGTATTCCCCTCAGACAAGTTGCCCTGAGGTTTTTGCCCTCCACACTCCCTCTCGGGAGGGCTGTTCAAATCCACACGCATCTGATTTCCTTAAATAAAATGCTATTATAATATAATGCTTTAAAACGACTTTATTGATTTACTTAGGCGATGGAGAGAAGTCTCGAGTGGCAACATTTGCTTTGAATGAAGCTGTTGTTAAAATGGTTAAACTGCTTGCCTAGGCTGGCTCCTGTCCTCCCCTCATTAAATGAATTTGCTGAATTTGGGTCTATAAAAGCAGGCAATTGCTAACTTTAGGTTTTGGTTAGTGGTGACTTATCTGGGGGTAAAAGCTGTGTGGTGGTCTTTACTTATTTCAGCAAAGTCATGAGTCATGGCATGAAGCAGTGCAGCCATGTCAAGCTACTTGGAGGATAGATTTAGCTATAGAACCTGGTCCAATCTTGAATGAGTTCCACAACCCTAATGCTACACAAACACAACATTTACAAATTCATGATAAAAAAAAGAAAAGCTTTTTACAGTAAAGCTCCTATGTGAACTGCATCATAAAGGCTGACAAATAGAGATTTTATCAGATTGTCACTGATTTGAAGAAATAAAACCTATGTGAGAATAATTTGAGCAAGTTACACTGCCCTCAAAATCGTTCAAAAAGTATGTAAGTGACAAGACTGTCTGTTGAGATCATGGATTGGGCTTTTCAAACTACATTTGAACCTTTAACCATCTCTCCAGTTGGAGTGAAAGCCAAGCAATGGAAAGAGGGAATGGACTTTATGTGATCCTGGACGGGCTGTGCAGGTGGGAGGAGCTGGCACACAGACAGGAGTTCATCCACAGGACACAAAGAGGGCCCATAAGAGTGAGAAAGCCACAAAGAGAGAATAGATTGGGAAAGAAGAAATAAGAGAGAGACAGTGTGAGACAGGGTGAGACAGGGTGAGACAGTGTGAGACAGGGTGAGACAGGGTAAGACAGGGTGAGACAAGCTGAGACAGGCTGAGACAGGGTGAGACAGTGACACAGGGGGTGGACAGTGTGAGACAGGGGGTGGACAGTGTGAGACAGGGGGTGGACAGTGTGAGACAGTGTGAGACAGTGTGAGACAGGGGGTGGACAGTGTGAGACAGTGTGAGACAGTGTGAGACAGGGGGTGGACAGTGTGAGACAGTGTGAGACAGGGTGAGACAGTGTGAAACAGGGTCAGACAGGGTGAGACAGGGTGGACAGTGTGAGACAGTGTGAGACAGGGTAGACAGTGTGAGACAGGGTGAGACAGCTGAGACAGGGTGAGACAGGGTGAGACAGTGTGAGATAGGGGTGGACAGGGTGAGACAGGGTGAGACAGGCTGAGACAGGGTGAGACAGTGTGAGACAGGGGGTGGACAGTGTGAGACAGGGGTGGACAGTGTGAGACAGTGTGAGACAGAGTGAGACAGTGTGAGACAGGGGGAGACAGTGTGAGACACTGTGAGACAGGGTGAGACAGTGTGAGATAGGGTGAGACCGTGTGAGACAGGGGGAGACAGGGGGAGACAGGGTGGACAGTGTGGACAGTGTGAGACCGGGTGAGACAGTGTGAGACAGGGTGAGACAGGGTGAGACAGGGTGAGACAGGGTGAGACAGGGTGAGACAGTGTGAGACACGGTGAGACAGTGTGAGACAGCGTGAGACAGGGTGAGACAGGGTGAGACAGTGTGAGACACGGTGAGACAGTGTGAGACAGCGTGAGACAGTGTGAAACAGGGTGAGACAGGGTGAGACCGTGTGAGACAGGGGGAGACAGGGGGAGACAGGGTGGACATGTGAGACATACTGTCCACCCTGTCTCCCCCGGTCTCCCCCTGTCTCACACGTGTCCCACACCTGTCCACCCTGTTTCACACTGTCCTAACCCTGTCTCCACGGTCTCACCCGTGTCCCACCCTGTCTACCCTGTCTCACCCTGTCCACACTGTCTCAACCCTGTCCTCACCGGTCTCACCACCTGTCTCCACCTCCCACTGTCTCACCTGTCTCACCCTGTCCTCACCCTGTCCACCCTGTCTCACCTGTCTCACACCCGGTCCTCACACTGTCCACATGTCCACCCTGTCTCCCCCGTCTCCCCCTGTCCTCACACGGTCTAACCCTATCTCACACGTGTCTCACCTGTCTCACAGTGTCTCACACTGTCTCCCCCTGTCTCACACTGTCTCACTCTGTCTCACACTGTCTCACCTGTCTACTCCCTGTCTCACATGTCTCACCACTGTCCTCACACCTGTCTCACCCTGTCTCACCAATGTCTCACCTGTCTCACCCTGTCCCCACTCTCTCTCACACGTCTCACCCTGTCTCACCTGTCTCAACGCTTTCTCACCTGTCTACACTTGTCTTCACCCTGTCTCACACTGTCTCACACTGATCACACCCTGTCTCACCTGTCTCACCCTGTCTCACACGTCTCACCCTGTCTCACCCTGTCTCCACTGTCCACTCACCCTTCTCACCCTGTCTCACACTGTCTCACCCTGTCTCACCCTGTCCTCACACTGTCTCACCTGTCCACAACTGTCCACCCTGTCTCACACTGTCCACCACCCTGTCTCACACTGTCTCCACGACTTGTCACTGCTCACCCTGTCTCAGCCTGTCTCAGCTTGTCTCACCCTGTCTCTACCCTGTCTCACCTGTCTCACACTGTCTCACCCTGTCTCACCTTCTCACTGTCCTCTCTCTATTTCTTCTTCCCATCTCTTCTCTCTTTGTGGCTTCTCACTCTTATGGGCCCTCTTTGTGTCCTGTGATGAACTCCTGTCTGTGTGCCAGCTCCTCCCACCTGCACAGCCCGTCCAGGATCACATAAAGTCATTCCCTCTTTCCATTGCTTGGCTTTCACTCCAACTGGAGAGATGGTTAAAGGTCAAATGTAGTTGAAAAGCCCAATCCAGATCTCAACAGACAGTCTTGTCACTTACATACTTTTTGAACGATTTTGAGGGCAGTGTAACTTGCTCAAATTATTCTCACATAGGTTTTATCTTCAAATCAGTGACAATCTGATAAAATCTCTATTGTCAGCCTTATGATTGCAGTTCAACATAGGAGCTTTACTGTAAAAGCTTTCTTTTTTTATCATGAATTTGTAAATGTTGTGTTTGTGTAGCATTAGGGTTGTGGAACTCATTCAAGATTGGACCAGGTTCTATAGCTAAATCTATCCTCCAAGTAGCTTGACATGGCTGCACTGCTTCATGCCATGACTCATGACTTTGCTGAAATAAGTAAAGACCACCACACAGCTTTTACCCCCAGATAAGTCACCACTAACCAAAACCTAAAGTTAGCAATTGCCTGCTTTTATAGACCCAAATTCAGCAAATTCATTAATGAGGGGAGGACAGGAGCAGCCTAGGCAAGCAGTTTAGTTAACCGTTTTAACAACAGCTTCATTCAAAGCAAATGTTGCCACGCGAGACTTTCTCTCCATCGCCTAAGTAAATCATAAGTCGTTTTAAAGCATTATATTATAAAGCATTTTATTAAGGAAATCAGATGCGTGGGATTGAACAGCCCTCCCGAGGGAGTGTGGAGGGCAAAAACCTCAGGGCACTTGTCTGAGGGGAATACCTATGTAGTCTTAAGGGGCGGGGGACGATGAGGGGAATTACCTATGTAGTCTTAAAGGGGTGGGGCCGATGAGAAGGCTACGTGCAAGCTCCAAAGGGTTTGTTCAGTGGAAGGGATCCGCACCTTTGTTTTCCAGCCTTGTCATTTAGTCAATAGAGTCTAAATGAGAAACCCCAGTCTCCAGGCTCAGTGGAGTCTGTCTGGAGCAGACTAGCTCTCCTACTCTGCATTATGCTGCCCTTTTTGTGGGCCTTCAGTACTTCAGGCTGAAGCCAGAATATGTCATTTCTGCAATCAAGGAAACGATATTTCTCTGCATGTGCTTTATCAATGGGTCAGTGCTTGCTGTCAGTAGCATTGTGTAACTGCATTGCGCTGTGTGCATCGGAGTTTGTAACGGTGGTTCTATTTTCGTGCTGGATGGAACGATTTGGTTTGTACGGACCATGGACTCATCAAATACTTTAAAAGCATAGACACGTGTAGAACTAACATGGACCAAAATATTTTTTAAGTTTGATATGTTGAACTATGAACTACTTTTTATTAACATTTGACAGACTTATTTCTGTCAAGTATCTGGTATATACAGGAAACTATTTGGTTTCAGTGTCATGGACAAGATTGAATTTACATGATCTAACCATTTACAGTAGATTCAATCTCTTAAATGACTCATGTTGAAAATGTATGCTTGAATGAAAAAACAAGCCGAAGTTGTCGGCTTTCAGACAACATTTAGTGTTGTTGTAATCATTCTGCTGCTGGGGGAAGATTGAGGGGCTGCCACGGTTACTTGAGTATGAGTATGTACACATCAGTCTCTAGACAGCTGCCAGCTCCTCTGCTCGCTACATCTGGTCATTGCTCACACCACAACTCTCTTTATTTCAATCTTTGTTTGTTGGACTCGGTTCTCCTCTCTTGCACCAAGCGTCTTATTTGCTTTCTCTTCTCTTGATTGTTTGTTTGTCGTTTCTAGTTTCTTCTCTCTCTCTCTTGCCTCTCTCTGAGAGTGCAGCAGCAGCAGAAATGAGTACATGGGAGGAGTGGTTGGCACGGAGCCTTTCGAAGTCCAGAGCTGCAGCTTGAACACAACGATCCAGGGCAAGCAGGGGTAGAGTGTGTTTTGTGTGCGTGCATGTGTGTGCGTGTGTGTGTGGTTTGTGTGTGTGTGTGTGTCCAGTGGGGGTCTCCTATGTGTGGTTGGAACTCTTGGACTCCAGCCAAAGATCTAAAGTTAGGATTACTGGAAGTCTCACTGACACTTATCTCTGGGGGAGGGAGCAGGATCCTAAGGAAAAGCTAGGCAGACAGTCAGATAGGCTTATAACATGTAGTGGGTGTTGTGTGTGTGTTTTTATTAGTACAAGTATGACTGGGCATGAGTGAGAGGCCAGGTTAAAACATTACTGTGTCAAAAATAGTTGCACAGATCATTGACTGTACAGATCATTTGTTATCCAATTCACATGTACTTAGAGGCTTGGAATGGATCTTTCATGACAATTCATGACACTTGGATGAAGCCACAATAAAATCGAGTTATAAATGTTGATGTACCGTTCATAACAACCTTCATGGCCCAGTATTTCATGTCGTTTGAAGGATTTATTTTAGTCTTGTACTTAAAAAGAAAAACAAAGGAGAAAAAAAAGGATATTGATTTATTGACACAACTACAGAGTTATCTTGTTAGTCTCCAAATGAGCTCTTAACTTGCAGGCTTTGGCCCCACTGCAGTGTGTGCTTATGTGCAACTGACACAAAAGAAAAGCTAGTGCAGCAGCTAGGGCAGTCTCAGTTCCAAACCTCTGATTCTCAATGTGGTAGCCAGCATGGCTATACTTAGCTCTGAGTCAGAGGGGGTGATGGCGCGTAATGTGTAGAAGACCAGCCTGCCATAGAGACAGACAGAGACATGTCTTCCCCCCACTGTGGTGCCTCCGTTCAGTCTCCTTGGGGGGGGTGGGGGTGGGGGGGGTCCGGCTCCACCACAGCTAAGTTTAAATATAGCTGAAGAAACCCTTAAGTGGAGCCATTGGTGTGGTCGTCAAGGTTAGTGGGAGTGTGGTGCGTGTGTGTGTGTGTGCGTGCGTGTGTGATCGCGTGTATGCAGGAAGTAAGAGGGTGTGTACCTCGATGTCTCCTGTCCACTGGTGCTCTCCATGTGTCTGTCTACCTCGGTGTCTCCTGTCCACTCCATGTGTCTGTCTACCTCAGTGTCTCCTGTCCACTGGTGTCTCTCCATGTGTCTGTGTCTCTGGATGTTTACACAGACTGCATGCTTGTGTCATCCAATGCATTGGATTCTGTTTACGCAGATTCAAAGGTCTGTGTATTTATATAAAGTATAGGCAGACTTGTGTCAGTCAGTGTAGAATTTCTGTATGTCTGAGGCCATGTTTTGGGACATGTGGTGTGTGTGTGTGTGTGTGGGTGTAGAGAGGGAGACAGAGGGACGTATAAGAGAGAGATAGTGAGTGTGGTGTGTTGTGTGTGTAAATGTTTACGTGAGAATGTAAGAGTGAGAGTGCATTGGGAACACCACTGTTAGTTGCATGCCTTGCAAAGGTACACAATGTCCTGGGTCAGAAGAACTGTTGGTACTAATCGGTGCAAACTGGCCTCGCTCCAGGCATCTGGGACTGAAGTAACCTATCCCTCTCTCCCTCTCTCCCTCTCTCTCTCTCTCCCTCTCTCTCTCTTTCCTCCCTCTCTCGCCCTCTCTCCCTCTCTCTCTCTCTCCCTCTCTCTCTCTCTCTCTCTCTCTCCTCTCTCTCTCTCTCTCTCCCTCCCTCTCCCTCTCTCTCTCCTCCCTCTCCCTCTCTCCTCTCTCTCGTCTCTCTCGTCTCTCTCTCTCCCTCTCTGATTGTGTCTCTCTACGTTTACACACGCACACAACTATGCCAGATAACACGTCACTATCTCCACTCTAAAGGCGTGCACATTAACGCCAGCATCCTCCTCCATCCCCAAACACAACCCACAACTCCTTTTCTGGAACAGCTCGGTCGCAGTGTTTTCTGGAGAGACCTAGAAACCCTCCAACATCCTCCGGGGACCAGAGGTTGTCCAGGCTTCGGGGCTGTTGTTGGGCCTCTCAGTCTTCCAGACACCATACACAAATCCTGGGCTGGAAGAAGTAATGTGCTGGTGCAGTGAGACCCCAAGGTTAAGAATGTCTGTATCAAGTGAAAGTTTTATAGCTCCCAAATCTGAGCATGTTCTCACTTGTAGACTTTAATGCCCTAAAGCCGGAGTAGAGATCACAACAGGCTATGTCTGTTTATTATCATATGTTAGATGCTGACTTAAAAATGCATTAACTATACTATGCATCAGACGCCCAACTGTTAGGTTGAAATAAATGAATACTAAACTTTTCACATAAAGGGCCTCTGGCAGTACATTACGTTGCTAGTGCTCTTACCTATTGCTAGCTCTCTACCTTCTTACTTTGGATGTCATATTTTATTATCATAGAGCAAGGTAACTTTGTTTGTCATGCTAGGTTAGTTAGTACATCAAACATTACTTAATGCATACACACACACACACACAGGATACATGCCGAACACAACCCAATCAGAACAACATGAATCTACTTTTCCCATTCTTTTTTGTTCTTTGGTTTTCAGTACAGAAAGGACTAATGGGAGAGATTAAGAGGCGCACACACTCCGGGTAGTAGGAAGTTCTTGTAGCTGAAATCACAAAGACCCAACTTTGGTGTTGCTATGTATTGTCTCACCAGCAAGGAAGCATCACACTTTCAACACTCCTATTTTACTCAGCTTCCTTTCAGTAGTCTACAAGGTGAAAGTGGTCAGTGTATGTGTGTACGTGTATGTGTGTGTGTGTATATGTGTTTGTATGTGTGTGTACGTGTATGTGTGTGTGTATGTGTGTGTGCAAAATGTTCATTTTTTGCATTTTTGTAGTGCTCCAAATGTTTAGAGCCTGGCTGAAGTAGTCAATAAGGTGTGAGGTGTGTGTGTGTGTGTGTGTGTGTGTGTGAGTGTGTGTGTGTGTGTGTGTGTGATCTACCTTTATCAGATCTGCTCTTTATCACTACGGCCCTATGCCCATTAGCAACAACCATAGCAACAAGGTGTGGTATGGTTGTGTACATGAGTTGTGATTGGCCAAACGCATAGCACCAGGCTGAGGTTTTATCACTGAGGCTGGTACATCTTGGGTGGGCTGCACCAGACTGCCCATGTGTGCGTGTGTTTGTGTGTGTGTTAGTGTGTGTTTGTGTGTGCGTGTGTCTGTGTGTGTGTGTATTTTGGCTGTAGCACTAGTGTGTATTTTGGGGGGGGACATGGTGTTTCCACCATCCAGACTGATCCAAAGATGTGTAGAGAAGAGCAGAGAAGAGCCAACAACTGATAAGCAGGCCAGAGTGAAGCAATGAGGTCATCCCAACAGCGAGCCTTAGTATGCAAACCTAGCAAGGTATCCATGAACAAACTTGGCTTGCTTACTTGCTGTGTAGCAGATTGATTGATTGATTGATTGATTGACAAAACAAATTGCTAGCTAACATGTATAGTGACTAGCTAATTATTGTTCCCAAATCAATCTTTATTGTGTGAATTATATTTGGGAAAACTGGCACATTGTCTCACTTTTGGCATGTGTGTAATCTTCTAGATAACAGTGTCTAATCTTCTAGATAAGAACCGCTGACAGTGGCTGCATGCTTGCCTGCGTGCTGTGCACATACCGTGCAATAACGGGAGATCACGTGGCTGCACATACCGTGCAATAACCGGAGGTCAGATAGCTGAGCGGTTAGGGAATCGGGCTATTGATTAGAAGGTTGCAGATTCGATTCCCGGCCAAATGACGTTGTGTCCTTGGGCAAGGCACTTCACCCTACTTGCCTCAGGGGGAATTTTCCTGCACTTACTGTAAGTCGCTCTGTTTAAGAGCGTCTGCTAAATGACTAAATGTATATATAATATTATTGGTTCAGTTGTCATATTTAGACCTTGATGTGGGAAGGTCCCTTAATTTGGACAACTCTAACAAAAAGATGACATATCACACACATAAAAAAAAACATATTATGGAGGTTGAATTGGAAGCGACAATCATATCCAGGTTTGTTGCTTGTTTTTGCTACTATATGCTCACCAACTGTAAAGATGAACTCACTGATTCCCTTTGTAACCCATTGTGCACAAAGGGTTTTTTGAGTGTTTGGAGAAACACATTTGCTATGTTGAAACCTGAACTATGTACAGCACAAATCTGGCCAGCACATTGCCTACCCAAATATTTGTGGTCAGAAGGAAACAGGGAGTGAAGGACTACTTGAAAAGTAGACAACCCCTTCTTCAGAACTACTTTTCTATTGTTCAGGGCTCTTGTTTAATGGCTAATCCTAAAACTTTACCGAGTGTGTTAGTGTGCAGCACTGTGAACAATGCGTCTTTGATGCGGTTATTTAAAACCTGATTAAAATCATTAGTTTGAAGGTAACACGTTTTATGAGCTATTCTAAATTCTATCCACATACATCAACAACCATACGTTTAAAAAGTGAACTGTCAACTGACTGTAACTTTGAGTAATAACGGAAACCAGTCTGAGTTCTAACAGACAAGCAGCCACAGGAGTACGAACTGTCACGTGTGAACTGTAACATTTACAAAGGATGAGAATTGCCCGAATGCACGAACCAAAATGACTTTGACAAATGTGACACCTGTGTGTGTGTGCACGCATGATGGAAGGGTATGCTGTACTTTGTATGAAATTGTGTCCGAATCAGATTGCTGAGCAATTTAGCTGTTAGACTGATGTGCATGCAGGCTGGAGCAGAGAGAAAAAAAGTCCAAGTGAAGGACCAGAGTGTGGGGGTGTCGCGTGCCTCCAGAGCTCAGGGTAACTCACCCCAGCCCTCCGTGGGGTAATGATACACACGCCGTTGGAATGAAGTGAAATGCTTTGCATGCCAGACTCCCATCTGGCTGTGTTGGGGAAAAAGGCCAGTCAATGCAGAAGAGAATGAGGGAGAAAGAGAGAGAAAAGGGAGGAGAGAGAGAGAGATAGAGAGAGATGAGAGAGAGAGAGAGAGAATGAGGGAGAAAGAGAGAGAAAAGGGAGAGAGATGAGAGAGAGAGAGAGAGAGAGAGAATGAGGGAGAAAGAGAGAGAAAAGAGTTGAAGTCGTATGTTGAGAGGTTGGTTGTAATGGAATGTCAAGCTGGGCCTTACTGAGGCTTGACAGCAGTGCAATTTGGAACCACTAGCAATCCACAACTGCAGAATAGTTCCAAAATTCAAGTTGTAAGTTGATTTGAAATTTGTATCAAGCAGCCTACAGGTAAAGTACACTGAAATTCTTCTCTACCTATACAACTTAGATGGTTGATTTATTTGTTGAAAGCAGTGCAATGAAAGGCATATAGGATAGGTGTCACTGTTTTGCCCATTGATGTTGCCTCCAGCAGTTGCTCCTGACTAAATTTGATTTAGTCAGAAGCTGAAATTCTGAAATCACTGCTCTAGCCAAATACTTAGATAACATTTGAATTCGTATCTGATTTGGCCCCGTATAACGCATGAACACAAATAATAAGCAATCACCAGAGCTCATGTTCCAGATGTCTTGCGCAATGGCACAATCACCATTGCAAATGTTTAGATGCCACCCAGTGCCAATCAAACTCTGGTGTGCCTCTGCCCACAGAAAACTGGGATACACACTCAGCACATATGTGGAAGAGGCTTCAAACTTTAATGAACAGTCCTGCAAAGTGACCCGTGAGCTCTACCAGGTTTCTCAAAGAGAGAGAGAGAGAGAGAAGGGCTGGATGGGATGAGAGCGTCCTGAGAGGTTGCCAGGTTTGTGCCAGAAGGGACTCCTGCATGTGTCGAGACCATGAGATGAGTATTGGCCAACAATATTAGAATGGCGTTGCATGGAGAAGCTCAAAAATGCATTAATTTTTCCATATGTCCTTTCCCTATACTTTCCTATCATTTTAGAGCCATATTAGAAACATATGTGGAGTACTGGGCTTGAAATGTGGCCAGCCTCAGATTTTTCAATAATTCATAGTACCTGCCATGGAAAGAAATGGAGCTTGCCAGATTAGCCTATGATATTTTTTCTACATCAGGTTGTGTGTGTGTGTATTTCTTTTTTTATGTGTGCGTACATTTAGGAGTTCTCTTCTGTGTGACCTGGGATATGTCAAGATGTCAGTCGATGCAAACTGCATGCCATGCACATCACATATATCCACATGAACATCCACTATCAAACCAAGGTAGTTCCATTTAAGGTGTTATTGAGCTTGTGTGTCACATATTTAGTACAGGCATTGTGTAGGAGGCCCGTGAGGTCCAATGTGTAGGAGGCCCGTGAGGTCCAATGTGTAGGAGGACCGTGAGGTGCAATGTGTAGGAGGACCGTGAGGTGCAATGTGTAGGAGGACCGTGAGGTGCAATGTGTAGGAGGACCGTGAGGTGCAATGTGTAGGAGGACCGTGAGGTGCAATGTGTAGGAGGCCCGTGAGGTCCAATATGTAGGAGGCCCGTGAGGTGCAATGTGTAGGAGGCCCGTGAGGTGCAATGTGTAGGAGGCCCGTGAGGTGCAATGTGTAGGAGGACCGTGAGGTGCAATGTCGATGATGTGCCAGGTGGCAGGTTTACAAAAAGAACAAACATTAATTTCATTATAACACAAAATTGGGAAGCTACCAGGGGAAAACAAACCCTAAAATGTTGCTTCCCGGGCCGTGGTAGTCAGGGAAGAAGAGGGCTGCTCTAACTCCTTACTGACTGGACTGCTACAAAACAAAAAGACCCAGAGAGAGGGGGACAAAAAGGGGGTTCAATCCTCAAACAGTGTTGCAGGGTGCTCGGTCCTACCGTCCTGTAGCCTCCGATCTCTGTCCAATTAGGCCCCAGATTGGCTACAGGTGGGCGTCGGCCGTGAGGGAACGGTTAACAGGTGAAAGTGCTTACCATAGATTACCTTCCCCACGTTCATCCTCTGCCTCACCTTGATCACTCCGTATCCTCCCTTATGCTGGGGACACACTCAAATATGATTTTATAACTGTGAGAGATCACCAACATCCTAGATTTAACCTCCTATAGTGTTTTTGCTCCATACGACTGCGTTTGTTATGCTTCCGTCTTCTCTCAGTTTGCTTTCTAATTGGATATTGTTTAGTTTTGCGTGATAATCTCCAAAGCGTGCACGGGTTTGTCCTCCTGTGGGGGACACATCAGGATTTCTGCGATCGGGGCGCCTCCAACGTCCTGCCGAGCAGATTCGGTCAATCTTAACACACCTCACACTCTTAACGCACCTCACACTCTTAACGCACCTCACACTCTTAACACACCTCACACTCTTAACGCACCTCACACTCTTAACACACCTCACACTCTTAACACACCTCACACTCTTAACACACCTCACACTCTTAACACACCTCACACTCTTAACGCACCTCACACTCTTAACACACCTCACACTCTTAACGCACCTCACACTCTTAACACACCTCACACTCTGAACACACCGCACTCTCTGAACACACCGCACACGCTGAACACACCTCACACTCGTAACACACCTCACACGCGTAACACACCTCACACTCTTAACACACCTCACAATCTTAACACACCTCACACTCTTAACACACCTCACACTCTTAACACACCTCACACTCTTAACACACCTCACACTCTTAACACACCTCACACTCTTAACACACCTCACACTCTTAACACACCTCACACTCTTAACGCACCTCACACTCTTAACACACCTCACACTCTTAACGCACCTCACACTCTTAACACACCTCACACTCTTAACACACCTCACACTCTTAACACACCTCACACCAAGTGAAAATCTGATCAAATAATCTGCAGAACCATCAAGATGATCGGGACATTACCGAGGATTGACGTAAGGGGCGAAATCGTCCCGATTATCCTGTGGTGTGTCCCCAGCATAATACTGGGGGTGTCACACACTGGGGGTGTCACACACTGGGGGGTGTCACACACAGGATCCTGTAATAGGCATCGAGGGACAGTTTCATCCTAATACCCCTTCTGTCACTGCATCCTGGTCTGTTGTCTCCGATTCCATTTAATCAGGTTTATTGATCTCCAGCTCATTTTGCAATGCCCTAGTCTCAAGCCCTGCAGTCCCCAATACCAGCCCCAATGCCATCTGCCATGAGTCTCTCTAGACTGGTTAATAAGACAGGGGGTGCATGGCAAGATGACACCAACATGCCCCTCCTCCTTGATCCCTTGATGTCCCTACACCTCCCGTTTAATGGAAAGATTTGGTTGAAAGTCAAATGATGGGCCTTCAAACGATGATGTAATGTGTTCATTCAGCAGACGCTCTTCAAACGCAAACGTTACAGTCGAGTGCAACAACAAAATCGTCACTGGTTTTCTTTTAGTCATTGATATTGTTTGTGCCCCTATGTGGCACTGTTGCTTTGTGATTTGTTGACACAGTTTAAATAGGGCCCTCCCCCCAAAAAGCAGTGGGGGATGCAATTGGTCCACTTTTATAGAAGGACATTTCTATTGTTGTTTGGATTGGTTAGTGAGGGTCAATGGCATTGATCTGACAATTCTGCTGTCTGTACTGCACCTGGTGACCAGCAGTTTGATGGATATAATTGAAGCCTTTATTGTCTCGTAACCCAGCATGAACAGATGTGTTTACATGACTTTTACGTGGCGTCATTAATAATATGTCAATGTTGCATGAATGTTGGCAACACTGCATAGCCTGTTGAGATGCAGCAGAGTTACCTGCTGAAGTCTGAAGGCTCATAAGATATCCCACTACTAGTAAACCTTTGGTTTAGTTTACACTCACAGGCCCGAATAAAAAGTGATACAAACACCATCTGGCCAACACATCCTATATGGTGAGGAATGGTGGGGGTCAACATCATATGGGGACTTGGAGTGATCCGGGATTAGTCAGGATCGATGGAATTTTGAAGTGAGCAAAATCTAGAGAGATCATTGAAGAACACCTGTTCCAGAACCTAACCCCAGGCTGATTAAGCTTTTCTATGACACAGATCCAAAGCCCAGACATCATCCTTGAGCTTCTCAACCGAAGCCCAGGACATGACACAAAGTGTGGAGGACAGATCCACAGATCACAGTTCACAATTCCTGTTCAATCTCCCAGATTCTGCAAAGACTCATGTTGGAAACAAGCAAAATCCAGGTGTGAAAAACTGGTAGATCCAGATGAATGGCATTTTAATCGCTGCCAGAAAAGCCTCTATACGGTCTGGCAAAAGAGGCAACAAAAATCTAACAAATCTATATCAAAAGAATTCTTCCTATGTTTCAGAGTAAGTATAAAAACCCCAGGCCTGGTTCATCTCTAGTTTGAGCTTTATCAACCACAGTTTTGCACACAATTTGTAATTGGACCGATAACTTGGAACCGCAAAAGGCTCTGGGGTAGAATTTGGTATCTTTCTGGAATCTGCCCCAAAGTCTGTGAAACCGGCTTCATCATGTGGGTGGAATAATTGCATAACTCAGTGATTTGGCTGCTCCCTATATTCAATCAGGTCCCCAACAGTACAAACACAAAAAGGGAATTGTGTGAAAATAAAATTTACCTATGCTGAAATTAAGAACATAAAATCACAATACTGAGAAGGAAGTTCACTAACGATGAGACATGTCTCATGTCTCAACATCCCCCCATGGATTGTCCAGAACGTGGCGCAACAGCATCTGTCAGTGCATCCCAGTCTTGGGTCTCAAGAACACCTGAGCAATGCTTCTGCCAATGTGAAACCTGTAGTCCATGATACAATCTTCAAAGGACGCGATTGATATAACTTCAGTCTGAATAAATAACACATCAAATCCATCTTTCTGTCCCTTAGACGCTACCAACTGAGCTGCCGAGCCTCTGCAATCTTCCCTCACATCCGTGTGGGAAAAAGACCACATCATGTTTTTGATTGTGGTATTATATTTTATTGTATGTTAATAAATGTTTGGTTTGACATTTAGGAGGACCAATTAGGAGGAATAGTACTGCTCTAATGCACATCTCTTCCTCCCCAACACCTCAAGGCCCAGAGAGTTAACCTGTTTGACAGCTGCGTTAGAAGGGGAGCATGGTTGCCCTAAATGTATTTTTGTGATCTGTAGTCCTATTTACTGTAACACAGAGGCCTACAAAAAACATATAACCAAGTGCATTCATAGCTTGCAGAAAACAGAAGTTAAGCACAAATACCAGAAAAAGAGAGTAAAACTACTTTTGATTTGTTTTTGTTACTTTACACCACTGGCACGTTCTGTACACAACACTGTGGTTCATTGTCATGCAATGTCTGTGCAGAGTGTAAGGGTTCCTGCTATTGTGCTTTCAGGATGATTGGGACCTCGGCTTTTACAAAAATATAACTAAGCTTCTCCAGCACTCCTGCACGTAGGCTCAAAGGTATTACGTTAAGCGTCTGTGTGTTAAATGTATTTTAGGTGCGCATACCGTAGGGGGTTATTGCAAACATGCAGTACTGAATGTACTAAGCACACTGTGCATGCATGTGTTTGTGAACATGAAGACAAATGGGTGTGCAAGAGAGCAAGTATGCACTGTGTCGCTGTTTTTGTATGTGTGTGAGTGTGCGTGTGTGTGTGTGTGTGTGTGTGAGTCCGTGTGTGGGTGAGTCCATGTGTGTGTGTATTTGTGTGTGTGGGTCTGTGTGAGTCTGTGTGTGTGTGAGTCTGTGTGTGTGTGAGTCTCTGTGTGTGTGTGTGTGTGTGTGTGTGTGTGTGTGTAGCCTGGAGCTACAGCAACAGCAGAGGGAGTGCTGGGGGAGGCTGGATATCACTGTTTGCTCTGGCTCCAAGCCAATAGACTCTTCTGTTTTTCTCTGCTGCTGAAGAAAAATGACTGCTTCTTGGAGTAGGAAAGAGAGAGAGAGAGAGAGAGAGAGAGAGAGAGAGAGAGAGAGAGAGAGAGAGAGAGAGAAAGAGAGAGAGAGAGAGAAAGAGAAGTGAGAGAAGTGAGGAAGAGAGACAGAAAAGGGAGAGTAAGGAGCAAAGCAATGGGAAAGGATGGGTGGGGCAGGAGAGAAAATGTGTGATACAAAGAAAAGAGTAGGGAGACTTATTTTCTCATCCATATTTCTAGGTCAGATTCACTATAGTACTTAGGCAGTCCAGTAGTTCCTCTCTTTGTGTGTCTGTGTTTTTATGAATGTCCTCTTTAAAATGACCTCTTCACATCTCTTTTCATTTCTACACACTTCTCTTTCTTATCCACCCCCATTCTGGATTTTGCAACCACTATCAGTGGTTCTATTTAAAGATGTATTTTAGCCTAACCTGCATGGCGGTTTGAGTGTTGGATAACAATGTGATAAAAACATCAACCCTATTTGCAATGCAGAGGATGTAAGAATGATGCTTAGTAAGAAGTGGTGGTGAAGACTGCTTGTGACTCACTTTGTTTGTTCTAAAACTTTAAGACATTTCTTGTTTTATTCCACACTGCATCTCCCGATTCAAAGCTTTGCAAAGCACTAAATTAAACAATCCTGCATAAATTAAGATTTATGCGCTTCGTGTTATGTCATGATGAAATCACTCTGTTGACTTCCTCTCACTCAACATGTCTAATCATGCTTATACCTCCATGTAGTCATTCACGTTTTCAGAGGTTGGCTTTTGGATAAGAGTGTTGTTTTATTGATACTTTTATTTAGTTATAATTTAGTTCAAATATTTTAGCTACATTTTGGTCAAATGGAAAATATAAAATGCGAAACAACATAAATAAGTGGGATATTTGATAATCTTCTTTTAGGGTGTAAAAATATTTAAAAACAGCTGTCAGATTTGCTTGTCTTTTTTAAAGTAAATGACAGAAACCTTAGCATTTAGATAGCCCTCACACATCCTTCTTAGCCTGTGTGCTTGTTGCACATTTCTTTTTTGCAATACTCAACTCATGCTCATCTCAGTTAGAGGTCTCCTCCTCACACACCACTGTCAACATGCATGTGTGTGCTCTCCCTAGCCCCATAGTTGTTCTCCACACAATACAAGCTAGTTTTGTTCAGGTGTAATTTAAGAGTGTAAAGGGGCAGGCTAAGGGCTGGTGCTGGTGAGAAAAATGTGCTTATGTTATATCACAAAAAATCTTACAGCATTTCAATACACTACACAGCCTGTACTGTTAATGTTACGGTTGGTTGGTTTCTGTATGGTGCACTTCCTGGATTTTCCCTAACTCATTTACCAATTTTCAATTTGCAGCAGTACGAAATTCTGGGGGCCGAGGCTAAGCAGTGCAGGACATTTGGAGCTAAGATACAGGTGGGTGAGGAGGTTTGGGGTAGACACTGGAGTGATGAGAGATAGGTAAGGATGGCCCTAGGGTATAGTTTGCAGCTGGAGCTGCTGAACAGTTAATACTTTTTACACTTTTTATTACAATGTTGTTAAAATCAGGTGGTTTCCACCGGAATCCTGACTGCTGTAAGAAAAAATACGAAACAGTTATTTGTATGTTCCAGCTGTTTCTAAGGTCTGAAAATGTATTCTGGGTTTATTCTGTCACACTTGTCTTTTTCTCATTAATTAAGAAAAACAAACTTCAAGTCTGGACTGCTGGCTGGGGTTACAGCTGGACATCACACATCTGGGGTAAAGGGTACAGGGAGCTGCATCATGGAGAAGATGTCTGAACTTCAACTCCTCCTCCTCTCTAACTCAGAGACTTACTAACTCACTAAAAGCAAGGTTTCCTCCCATAATGTACAGAAAGAAATCTGAAATAGCATCTTGCACATAGACTTGCACATGCTCAGTGGATGATTTTCACACATACACAGATAATACATGTAATGTTTTGATGACAAATGTGCATAAGAACATGCTGTGCAAACATGCACAGTTACATCTTGTCTTACGCACACATTTGGTCCTTTGACGTCAACATTGTCAGTGTTTATAGTTTATACTTTGGTGTGACTTTTTGGGGGGCGGGGGATTGAAAAAGGACCACCAATCATTTGCACCATTAACGATTGAATGTCACGGTTAACCTGGGCTATATCCTTACACCTCACTTTTAAGATGAGCTCTTGAGCTGTGACAGAAGCCAAACTGTTTGAGCATAAAAACATTCAGATTCAAATTTCCTTGATAATGAAGCGAATATTTTAAGGGACCCCTTTTGTAAAAATAAAAAAATCTTGATCCAAGCCACGACTATGTCTCCTCTCAGGCACATGGGGGCATACTTTAACCGGTAGACTCTCTCTCTTACCCCAGACCACCCCTACACTCACACATTTACACACACACACACACACTTGCACTTTGTGCAAAATCCACGCCAACCTTTGGCCCCTTCTCAACAACAACAAATCACCAATGTATTGTAAAAGTCATATTCACCTAAATCCTGTCTGTTCACACAAAAACACTCCTCTTCTTCCTACCCATTGCTTGGTCGGATACATTTGTTCTACACATTTGGTTGGGTGCTGACGAGGCACTAATGTTAATTCATTGGCAGAAACCAATCCTGACTAGCCCAGACATGACAACTGTACACCAACCTACGGCTAATTTATATATAAACGAATAAATGCATGTCACTCTTTTTATACCACTGCTACAGATTTGAGGTGATTGGACATGTCAGGGCAAAGCTCTTCTTCCCTGGACCAACTGAAGTTTCTCAAGTCTGTATGCAAGTGGGAATAACAATATTTTTGTATGCAATTTATCTCTGGTTGAGAATATAATTTTACAATTGTCTCAATTTACTTCCAATTGCATTGATTACCTTAAAATACTCATGTTAATACAGTGCATTTAGATAGGAGGACTTGAGGCAAAGGTAGTGGGTGGCTTACATACACAGCCTTGGAGCTTCTTGTGTAAATAAAGGAAATTGTGTAAATACTAATAAATACTCCTGTAGACAACAGATGGTGGATTTTTACTGTGGGGGACGTTGTTTTAAAGAACACTGAGAAACTAGCTGATTTATTGGAGGGTTTCCCAGAAACATTTAGATTATGTTTTGTAAAAAGCCACTGTGCATCCTCTGTGTTTAAGTATAGTGCTCTTTAGTTATTTGCATACAACATATACAGTCTGTTCACTCTTGCTGAGCTGCTCTCTGCGTGAACAGACACAGGTGCACAGGCCTGTACACATCAAAATAACTTCCACATGCACATGCAAACTCTCTCACACACACACACACACTAACCAATTCAAAATCTCACTCTTAACTCCAGGAGATTTTTATAACCAATATGGACCATACACACTCACTCACTATTGCACTATACACAAGTATACACTTGCCTGAGTGGGAAGTGATGTGTCCTCAATAGATTTACTGGGATACAAAACATGTAGGGTAATCTTAACGGATAAAGCTTGAGCTATTATTAAAGTTAGGCATGCAATTCAGATTCTATCAGGTAGGGTTTGGACAAGAAGAGGCATACATTTCTGCATAATAACAGTTGAACTTTTATTTTAACGTATAACTTTTTAACTTGTTTTGTCTGTATTAGCTTCCTTCATTCCTTCATCACATCGTGATAATAGACACCAGATGTCAATGTAAGGGCTCAATAACACAGGCCTTTCCATGGCAAGACTGGAACCGTATATGTAAACACTGCAGGTGCAGCACAGGATAAACTCAATAACCTTCCCTTACCAGCCAGACAATGACTCCAAGCATGTTCCACCCAGACTACAGGAATGGGACTAGGGGTGGATGATGGGGGTTGGGAAGTGAGGTGGACGTTTTTTGGAGAGGAAAAGGGGGAGGATTTGGGGGGACAAACAGGAAGGGTGCCCATAGTTTCCCGGAGCAGATGGTGTCCCTCTCTCCTCCTTCCTTTTACTGACATCCACTGGGAATTGGGAGAACTCATAAGCATTCCTTTAAAGCGCCGAGACAGATAAGTGAGTTATGCGGCACAGAGCCATCTGGGCACGAACACAGCCTGCGCTGCTGGTGAAAACATGAGCATCCCTAAAAGCACGTCTGTGTGTGTACTGTGGAGGGTGGAAAGGGTTTTGTATGGGTGTGTTTCCATAGTGACAGGCTCTTGTTCCTAGAGAGAGAGAAGTCTACACGCATACACCAAACCCCTCCTCCCTAGTCTTGTCTCTGTCATTGTTGACCGCCCAGGCACACCACTCACTCATATGCTGACTTTGAGTGTTTTTTTGTCCCTTGTTTTTGCTTTCTAAATCTTTTTTGTCATTCAGACTTTTTGAGTGCTCTGGTCCCTACGATCATTGTCAACACATTTTGGCCCATTCATGTGCAGCTGACGGTGTCTTCGTGGAACGTAGCATCTGTTGTGAGAATGAGGGAGGGAAGATGGAAATGGGGTTTATGTCACGTTCACTCGCCCTGTTTTAACAGCATTAAAAGCTATATATTACTATTGACATGTTTACAGAACATTGATCCAAATGCACATATCCACAGTCTTCTCATGGTTCGTAAGACATAAAAGCAATTGTGGTTCAAATTTGTTCAACCAACACTATCCAAAGAGTACAAACTATTTCCAGACAGAGATGGATGTTGTTGTTATACAGACAGGCAAATCAATCTAAAAAGATTAATGACACCAGATAGCTCCAGATAGTACAGACAGTCTCAACTTGTTCATAATATCAAAGCTGTTCATAGTTTTACAATATATGATGTATTCCCTGTAACAAGCAGCTATGGACTACACTGCTGAACATATCCTGTACATTATGATATTGGTTCTAAGTACTTAAATGAGCACATTTTGACTATAGACATTGCACATACTGTACTAACACCTGGACACACACAAACAAACTAAAACAAGTTACAAAGTACCTCACAAAGCACTAATCACAATCCAACTGTATAACCCGTCTAATCTTCTTCCATTCCTCCCCCTCCCTCTAAGCTTCAGTGCATCCATGTTTGTGTGCATGCATGTTTGCATTTGTTTGCTTCTTGCACAGGGAAAGTGCTGGGTCCATGTTTGTTTGTTTCTAAGTTGCCCTATGTATGTAACCATGATGTCACTAATCCCGGTAAAGAATTGAACGGGTCAAGTACCCGGCGATAGCTGAATACCACCTGAGGGCCGTGGCCACGATTTAGGAGGGGCTGGCCGGCCCTGTAGCATCTTGGGTATTGTTGTTCCTTTTTAGCGAGGTCTCTGAACCCAGTGGCCTCTGTGTGAAAAACTGGGCCACCAGAGGTGAAGATTAATAGTTACTCAGCTGACCTGAGGCCAGCAGTCGTAAATCTGCCAATGACCACGGGCCTGTTTGCAGTCATACCTTTTCTCTAGGGAAATATTTACACACACGCAACACTCTTGCACTACACAGAAACAGTGCCCAGGTTCAGTCCCAAGGGAGCTCTTGGGATTATTTTCCATTTCTATAATTTCCACCTGTGCTTCATCACACATCTATTCATTCATAAAAAGCACTCTATCCATTTTGAGCGACTCAACCACATAGGCCTTTACCTAAAACACACAGATGGAATAAGGAATATCTTAGAGAATCTTCACTTTTCCCTTAGGAAAACACAGACTATGTTTATTGTATGCACCTTCCTGCCAAAGCAAATTCCTTGTCTGTGCAAACTTTCATGGCCAATAAATCCCTCTCTGATTCTGATTTCTGATTCTGATTCTGACTATCTGTGTCTTGAGTGAGCATCCAAGGAGGCTTGAAAACATGGCACCCATCACTCAGCTGTGTACACAGATTGAGCATTAGGAACTAGAACATCATTTTTCGACCTTAAATCAGGACAGAGCTAATCTAGGATTATGATTGGTTTACAACAATAAACATGTTTCACAGGAGAAAACCAGTCACTTCAGAGAAGGAAAAACCAGGCATAGGTTCTAAAGCTTAATCTATAGCATTAGACAAACCTGGAACCTCAGCCACTCCCTGGTTCCTCTATGCAGTTGATAAATTATGGCTCTTTGTTGTGCGTCACATAAAGGCTTCCATCACCATCTTATTCACAGGGCCGGCCGAGCAAATCTGAGGCGCAAATAGCATTAGTCCGAGTCAGTGCACCTATAGCGGTGTAGCCAGCCCTGAAAACTCAGCCCGCTAGCTCTCCTCCCAAAGTTTTATGGGCCAAAATGATTGAAGGAGAAAAAACTGCCCCACCAATATAAAGACTGAGGAGAAAAGAGGAGAGGCTGAGAGATGGATAGATGGACTGATAAAGAGACAGCAGCCGTTGAACAGAATGCTTCTATCCCAGTAAGACAGAATGTGAAGGAGAACAGGTTTCGCTCAGAGGGAAAGAATGGAAGAGAGACAAAGGGAATGTTGAAGTGAAAGGACTTGGAGGACTCTGGCTGTCAGCACTGGCCCTGTGTTTGAGCTAGATCTAATTTCTCATGTGTCATCTCTCTCATCTCCTCTTGTTGTATGTTGAGCCCACCGTCCCCTATCTGGAAGTCCTGGCTGAAGATATCCGTGTGTAAAACCAATTGATTTTAAGGCTAATTTAATTCACCACTGCCAGACATATTTGTGGCAAATCGATGGATACTTTATTGATCCCGAAGGAAATTTAGGTCATCTACATCTAAATCTACATATCAATACAAAATAATGTAACATTTCAACACACTACAGTAAAGAATAATCTAAAAATGGCTTTTCATGGGTTCCTATGGTCTTCAAATAAATTGTGCTTTACGTGCAAATTGAGCTTCAATCACACACCATCTCTGACTCAGCCAAGATGTGACCATATTTCCCTTAAATCCATGCATGAACACAACACATGACATACTCTTGCACACCATATGTCTTTAATAGACTGTGTAATGTGATGTTGTTTAAATAGCCACAAGCTTGATAAATAGATGTAATTAAGGTGGGAGGGGTGTGTATACATATATTGGTATATTACTCTATACTGCTTAAATATTTCAATTGAATAGGGCATTATTTCATTAACGGTGCACAATAGCCATTGTAACACTGCCCGTAGCCTTTCCGAAGTCACTTGCATTTAAGTAGCCTATACACAGGTGCATAGGCTGTATGTAGAGTGTTTTACTTTAGGAGCAATGTAACGTATTAACCATACATACCGTATCGTGCTGTCAGGAATCTGAATTTACCTTTGTAAAGCCTAAAATAGGCTGAATATATGATTGCATTCTTCGCAATTTTCTCTGTAGATAAAGGATAGTTTTGTTTTTTTAATTTGGTAATTCACCTATCATGTGCTTGTCAAAATATTATGATTCATGTTATATAATTGTGAGCTAGTGTTTACGATACTATTCGGCTACTAACTAAATTAATTAGACCCTACCAACCTACCTATAGCCTACTCTGTGTATTGTAATCAAAATGTGTTTAATGTAATCAACTCGTTAAATGGACCATCTGGAACGATACTGTGCGATTACGTTGGTGCTGCTAGAACGAATACAGGATAATCTCTTTCGGAATTTGATTCGTTAAAAATCAATTCCTGTCCTCTCAACTTTGTTTCAGGAAATTGGAATGGAATTCAAATTTGAAAACGTTTACGTCAAAACGTTTGTGGTGAGACATGATTAGGCTAATAGAATGTTAGAAATGTGAACAGATCTCAAGAAAATGGGAAGCCTGCATTTAATCATTATAGTGGCTTAAATAAATGAAGACAATGACTAAATTGCAGAAAAATAGTGAACGCTGACATTTTTGGACACTTTTTTTTCAAGTTCTGATATAGGCCTATATATGGCAATTGGTTCTCAAACATTTGGGGCAGTCAACATCAAGGACAAATACTAAAGACCGCAGCAGTCAAAGGATTTGGGGTTTCGCTCTACTAAGTTGTGAAACACTGTAAGAGGCCTGCTTTGCTTTTGAGGTTTAAAATCCGATTCCCTTGATGCGTGCAGAGAGCAAAGTGAATTAGAGATTGAGGTGGGAGGTGAATTAAGGCCCCCAACTGAGACGGGACTGAAATGCAAAGAAAGGAAAGGACAGAAGAAGATATCTGAAAGGCTGCCACGAGTTCTCTGTCAGGCTGCCTTCTGCGTGGCTGCGTGTATTAAGCTGTGGCTATTGTTACACACATTCATGAATTTTGAGTGGAGGTACGCCAACAGAAAAACGCCGCATCTGCAAGAAAACTCCGTGCGCATATACCCACTTCTCCCTGAGCACGCGTAAACAAGCAGGAACCAGAACGGTCCAACGTCAAGACTCGTGTGTGTGAGGCCCAGACTTGTTCTGTCGTAGGTTCAGATCAATGCAGTGTGTGGGCGCAACATTCTGGATATCCATACATGGAACACAAAAACCGCATTCATATTAGGCCAGGCCTATGCAAAATAGGGCTGAGTTTAATTTGCACCCCGCATAGGCTACCTGTTTACCGTTTTGGATAACTTGTCATTTTGGCGTTGGATGCCAAGAGCAAGGTCCAAAGAGACACAATGGTGGTTGTCTACCTGCCTACAATATACAAACAATGCTAAGTATGCAGGCCTAAAAGGTACACACAGGATTTCATTCGTGCATTCGTCATGCTATAGAAAAGTACAGCTTTTGGGAGGGGGTCGGGGGTCAGGGAGCTTTAATTTGGTGACAAAGGCTCATTTGCAGGTCAATGCGATGGCACACTCGCCTCTTCTCTACATTCAGCCTGCCTTTGTTCCCTATCGCCTGCGCCGGTGCCAGATGGCCATGGAAAATGCTAATTCGCGTTGGCTGCATTATCTTCCTTTATATATTTAATTGCGGTCTTGGCAGACGGGTGCTCTTAATTGTATGTTTTTTTTCTAAAAGGGAGATTTAAGTTTTTGTGAGTAATGTTTTGGGGCACTGTCTTACGCCGTGAGTGCGCAGCAGCCATTTGGCACATAAATGATAACTTTGTTCATTAAATCGTAAGAAAATACCCTGAAAGATCATCGTTAAGTTATTCAACTAGCCTTTCGAATGGGTTAGCACAGTAAACCCACACGACATTTCAAAAAGAAGGCTCGAAATAGGAGCAGGGCCGATGTACAGGCCTAGGCATAGGCCTATAGGCTATATCCGTGCCTGGCCTGGCCATCCTCCCCGTAACAATTTGAAACAGTTTTTGTAGACAATAACTGCCTTTATCTGACCGCAGGCATAGCCTAGGCTACTAACTTATAAACTACACATAATGAATTAGGCCTATAGCTATAGGCCTATGGTCAATAAGCAGGCCCATGTGGGCATGTGTAGGCTACTCACCCTACTTTAGGTGGCCGATGAATATTTAGCCTACAGTGTGTTTTAAGCAGATGTTTTTAAATGTTTTTTTTACTGTTTGTTAATTTATCGATTAATGTAATGGCCCAACGTCAGCTGGCTCCACCTTTTTCTGTGGCTTGTCTATTCTAACCAAACATTCTAAGCCATATAGTCAGTTACTTGTAGAGTAGGCCTAGGGCCTATTATACAATCATATATCTCCTACATTTAAATCATTTTCACCAATAAACTAAACGGAATGCACAATATGACCTATTAATCATGTAAATATATATTTAAATAGGCTTTGGAATAATATAGGACGATAAATGTTAATTTTAATGCAACATTCTTAAAGGCAAGGATCCAAAACTTCTGGGCATTGCCTTAATGTCTCTTACATAAAGGGACTTCATTAAAGTTACAGACGAACATATGTTATCTTTAACATATGAATTACGGATAATTTCAAATATGCCACAGGGACAACGCCACTTCGTCCATGCAGACATGGACGATAATTAGCTGGATATCGCCATAGTTTAATTATATATTTTTTCACCCGTCCGTATCAATAGACGGGGCAAACAAAGTTTCTTTTGTTCTCTTATGCTGGACATTATGTGGCTGAATGAATGGGCCTTGGCTATGTCTACATGGATTTGCCATATGGCAACAAAAAGCAAAGAAAAGAGACGTGGAGGGCTTTGTGTGTGGAAATAAGAACAAGGCATCAGAGAAACGCGTGTCTACCCTGAGCTTGTAAAGTCATACTTGCAAAAGTCCTTCAACGAACATGTAGCCTATATGTTATTAAAATGTACAAATTATATTATGGCACTAGAGGTAGACTATATGGTCCATATGGCACTACCGTCACTAAAGGGGGCACTTGCGCATGTAGCCTAAGGCAGATGAACATTCAGAGAACGAACGTTTGCCTTATTTCAATAGAGGCTATACTTAGGCCTAGTATGAGCTAGGGTACTGAATGGATTGTTACAAAGGAGGAGGACAATTACAAAGACTAGTAGTTCTTTTTTCTCATTCCCTTATTTAGGCAGGTGGCCTCCACGGCCGAGGTGGTGTGGCGTGGTGTTTCCACGGCATAAATAGTGTGTGTGAGAGTGGTTCTTTAGAGGGGTTCTTAAGTGCGGTTGAATGTGGGGGTGTCTGCGTTGACAATGCGGGGTTCCAAAGGCAGCTGCTGTCGTTCTTTAGAGGGGCAAAAGGGCCTTTAAATCCCAGACTATATCCCGCAGCTGCCATGCTGCATTTTAGACTGCGCTATCCCAATGTTTTGAAGCTGATACTGTTTTCAAACAATCAATGGCTCACATTCTCTATACCCATCCGTTTACGAATTGGCATATTACGTTTAATTATGAGTTTCCTAATAAGAGTTGATATAGCCAACAAGTCATAGCTATAAGTCCTGGCATGTTATTGCAACGTTAATTCCAATTAAACCATATTTTATAGGTCTATTGCAGGCCGCCTCCCTAGCCGGCACAGTAGCCTATAGGCCTAAAGCATCTTTCACTGTAAATCCGGCTATAGCCTATAACGTATATAGGCTATGTAGACATGCAGGGATGTGAGCATCCTTCTCTTGTAGCCGAATATGATCGAGGCAACAAATGTTAAAGAGCATTCTACAACCTCATGTGATTTATATGTTAGATTTATACATTTGGGGATTGGAAAGGAAGTTAAAAAAATTAGAGCAGGCCATGACTGAATAGAATCTGAAAATACTTTATTTTCATCTTTTCCAAGACAGAAGTTTAGGGAAATATAGAAAACGGCTCAGAAACACAAATAATTATATTCTTGGATGCAGGCTACAACAAAAAGCTAGGCATTAACCAACTGATTGCAAAGCATCACAATAAAACAGGCAATAAAACAATATGCGAAATCAACAAGGCATATGCAAATAAGAAAACATAAATAAATTATAAGTTAAAATAGTCTTAAAAATATACATTAAACAACCCAAATATATATTTAAAAAAAGGATAAACATTTATATTGTCTTTATAAAGCTTTACACTTTTGACCAGTGTTGACAATTTAAAGTTAGGCTATCTAGGATTGCACAGTTGTTAAAACATTTAACACTGTTTAGTGGCTGTATGCAAAGCAACCATGGATGCTACATTTTGTCTGAAAAGAAGTCCTTCAGATTCTCCCAATTCTTTCTTCGGAGTCCCCGACAGTTCAATCCTGAGAGCCCTGAGGGCTTCGCTAGGTCGGGTAGGAGGTTATCGACCCGGAGATGCACCATGCATAGTAGTGGACGGTCCAGCAGTCGGTTTCTCCGTCCCTTACTCACCGTCTTCGACGGTATGAGAAACGATCGTCACAAAATAGTGCAAACACCTGAGGACACAAAAGGCGGACACGTGAGTTCGGTGTTGCAATAAACCAGCTTTCAGAAGGGAATAGACCTACAGTTGTAATCTCAGCAAGAGCGTCACTGTTTACCACAGAATTTCCCGCCACAAGTGACGCACATTCCCCTCCCCCAACCACAAATTGCACTAGGCTACTACAAACGCTTGTAGTCTTGCGCTACTATCAACTTCCAGATCAGTGCATGTGAAGATGGTTGACAGGGTTTTGCATGATCTCACCTATATCGCACTCTAAGTATTATAACAACAATCAAATAACACAACAAACAAGCTCCCATATCTAACGTAGGCTATAGCACATCTGTATTAAATAAAGCTACCTGAGATGTTTAAATAATGACATTATTTTAATAATATCGCCCAGTAAGTGTTGCCTACATACCTTCAACGGATTCTTTTGCGGGGAGTTTGTTCAACTCCGATTGAAGACGAAGACCGCGGATAAGTACAATCATTCATTTTCGTTTCGGTACTTCTCCTTTTTACGAAGAATTCTGTGGAAGAGAAATAAAAGGTTACATTAGAAACCCCCAAACATTTCAGGTCTGTGCCAAATACGTACGAATAAAAAATAGTGAAATCCTCCAAAGAAATAGCCTAATAGCCTACATAGGCATATGTTTACCTGTAATAAGTGTGGTGTTCGTTTCAGATGAGGCCCTTTTGCCTCGACCGCGGGCGACAGGTTTACGTATGGCTTTTCCAGCGTTCAGCTTGACCGCGCAGTTCTCTTGGTTGACTTCAGTCGTGCTAGGAGTGCTACTTTCAGGAATGGCCAAACGGTCCTCGCAAAGGGGCATTA
This sequence comes from Mallotus villosus, assembly GCA_903064625.1. Taxonomy (NCBI): domain Eukaryota; kingdom Metazoa; phylum Chordata; class Actinopteri; order Osmeriformes; family Salangidae; genus Mallotus; species Mallotus villosus. The sequence continues at coordinate 764,650 of CAEFZP010000371.1, forward strand.
CATCCTGAGAGGGGGACTCATGGAGGACCACGTCTGGGCACGGCTTTACTTTAATGGGTGCCGCAACGATTCTGTTTTTCCCGATTTGTACTGACTCCTGGTAAAATTCTGGAGTCGTATCCACAGGACATTCCTCCCATTCGTATGGTCCAGCCAGAGGCGCATCAGACCCGAAATTAAAGTTCCATTTGCGTTGGTCTCTCTCAGAAATCTCACGTAGTTTGGATTTCATCTCCCGGTTCAGTTCTTCGTGATCTACCGGACCAAAAAGACTACGACAAACACTGGTGCGTGCATGGAGAGGAAAGGTTCTACGGGCTACGATTCTCTCCTGGACACTGCTTGATAACTGAATGTTAAACATAATGATTCACAAAAATCCAACAAGAATCAGAAAAATAGGCGTAGAAGTATTCTAGGAAGCTACTGATTCCTTGATTTAGGATATCCAAAATAGCCTAATAGTTGCTTATATGTGGTCGTGCTTCTCCCTCAGACAGACAATCCAGTTTAAATGTACCCAGATAGTGAACCACATCGTATATAAACTCCCTAGCTAATCGTCGGTCAGTGTGGGCAAATCTCCCCACACGCCCATTGGTTTGTAAGAACGCCCAACCCTCTACCGAAAGCCCGCCTCCAACCTTGTCCATTGGCTCCAAATCCATGTTGGACGCGCGCCAACATGAGCATAGCTTTTGATTTGTGCTTGGAGTTTTGCTATGGAATTGATTGAAATGCCTCTCGAAAGTTACTGTTGCTGCCAAAATAAGATTGCTTACTCTGTAGTTTTCACACTCCGCGGTACACACTTCCATGGCGTCTTCCTCTTACACAGCCACGTGCCATTACAGAAATCGAGTAACCACATGCCCACAGTGAGATGTTTTCAATAAGTGAGCATACATTGTTGTTGTAACTGAAGTGATTTAACGTAGTGCAACATTTCACATTGCTGCCTTAGTGGCGACATGGACAAATTGAGAACAGATGCCTACTATTTGCAACTACCGAAAAATTGATACCAAAAATCTATAGGCTGTTACATTATTTCTCATAATTATACCCCTGGGAATACTAGCCGACTGATGTAACTGTAAAAGTAGTCTGAATATTGTGTAAAGAGCCACCTTCAGGGTAGTTGGACCTATGGGTGTGGGAAAACGCCTGTGTTGACTGAGTCAGTGGTAAGGTGCAATCGAGCCACTGCGTGAAATTCAATGTTATTTCTCAGGCGGCCAATTATTAAAATACATATTTGGATACAAGCTATATACCTTAATATTTCAACACATAATCAATTATCAATGCTAAGGTAAATAAAAATGCATAAAAAAATGTTGAGACACATATATACTTGAATGTGTTCCCTATACACATTCAACTCCTCTGTAGTTGGCCCGTAATAACAAGCTAATATTATTAACGGAGCGCATGTGATTCATTTCACAATGTTGATACGTTTTGGATGGAAGCTAAGGCGTGGCGCGCTTTAATTTGCGGGGCGATAGCTCCCCCCCGTGGTAATCTATTTAAGATGAACTGATTTTGTATGTCACAGTCACAGATTTATAGTAGGCTACATATGCAAGAGAATGCAGTTTGGCGCGATGCCTACTTATTATTGATCACATTGGGGTTAGAAATATGTATTTTCAGGGGTTCAGTAGGCGATATCAATGTTGATAGATTTTTACTGCAAAGATACTGTTGAATAAAGATTATAATGATAATATCTATAAGAAAAACTTTATATAAAATAGATTTCGAATATATATTTAGACAAGACCCTCTGCAAATGTGTGAAGCATTTATAAAATATATAAGAATATTAGAAATATCTAACCTAACATAGATAGGAGACTCATTAATCCACATAAATTCTCATATATTCCAGTTATTTCACAAAATATATATCCAACAGCAGATTTTTACCTCTGAAAATTCATTTTATCGAATCATTTGAAAGCCAACTGTAAGTAGAATTGGAACAATATGTGAGTGTTGTCTGCACTGCAGCACTGGCTGAACTGGCTCCACATAATGTATATTGGGCTGTTGTAAGGTCCTAGGGTTATATGAGGGAAACTTGTCTTATTTAGTATTACTAGTGCAGTGCCTGTGTTGTTTAAAAAGAGAACATGTTTGTTGACCAAGAGCACAGCCTACTGGTCTGAAAATATAATTGGAGATAGGATAGAACATTCAAAATACAACTTGTTATATATAATCGTTAGAGACATTTATAGACCTATTTATTTAAATGTGAACTGCTAATCTAAACGTCACATGTGGCACTGACTGCACATCCTTAGGTCCTGATCAAGACTTCTGCTGACTGGCATCCTGGGTCCAGTTCTGGACATAATTTAGATACACACAGACACACACACATTCCTGGAATAATTAGGTTTATAAAGGGCACACAAGGGACACATAGTCTAACGCTGAATAGATCTTTAAAAAATAACAGTTCCTAGCATTTTTTTGGGGGGGGGGAATTACAAGTGAGGGCTATATTTGACTTCAAAAGCATTTGGACAGTATTTATGGTTATGTTGTCTCTGTACTGAGTTTAGTTCACATGGTTATGGTTTATTTATTTAAAAATTAAGATTTGGGTCAGACCGCCAGGTAACTGTCGAGAAAAGTATATAGAACCAGGAATTCCAATATAGGCCTATACATGAACATATGAAAATAATGAACAGAATTGTAACATAGCAGTAACTTCAAACATGAGTTGAACACATATGCCAACCATTTAAGGGATTAGACTTGTCATTGGAATGCTCAATACTATAGGTCCCATGAAGTGATTATGTCATCGTCTTGCAACATTGTTTGACAAGAACCAATGTTGATTGCTCAAAAAAGAACTAAATGGCACATGGTAGCACAATTTGAAAATGACACACGGGGGGTGACCTTTGAGTCTACAACTCACTATCACAAATTTAGAGGTAGATTTGCCATTTTCCAAATGAAACCTACGCCCCTGGATAGGAATCATGATCAAACAAACTGATGGGTTTTTGGACTACACCATTATGATACTCCTTTTCTCCCTTTTATCACTAGTTAGGCAATTTTTTGTTGTGCATCACAGGCACCAGTATAAATATGGTATCACAGGCACTAGTTGATCTAATTCGAGGACATTTGCATGACGAAACTGTCTCGCTAGAAATATCATACTGATGGAATGAAGGCTGGCACACAGAGTACTGATCATTTCATGAATGCTCCTCTGTCCCTTATTGCAAACAGCCTTACTGGGATTTTTGTACTTTATATTTTATTGTACAGTAGGCCTATTGTTAGTATTTTGTTGTACATTTTTTACATTTAATTTTTAAGGACTGCACACACTTTTTCTTTTACAGTAAATATTATTATATAGTTACTGTATTTACCTTCCCACCAAAGTAAATTCCATTACTTTATTCGTTAAATTTGTATAAACTACTTGGCGATTGAGCTTTATTCTGATTCTGATCAATAATATTATTTCCAAAAAGTGAATTTCTATCAAAAACGGATTCCCGTCCGTGGTAATAAACTATATTTTAACTGGTAAAAAAGAACTGGGACAACACATAAACATTGAAAACAATTTAGTATCGCCAAAAAAATCTGATTTCGCAACACTTGTCAACATTTCACCTGCTTTTGTTTGAGGGTGCGGGTTCTGTTTTTAAAAGACTACAGCAAAGCTTTGGCTACACCTACGATTGATAATCTGTATTTCAGGGCCTAATATAGTTTTAAAAGAGCCTATGTGGGAATCGCAGTTTTTAAATAGTTAAATAATTTGAAAGGGTAAAGATGTTTTTTGAGTTGCTTAACAGCAATATCCGTCGCATTGTATGATGTGGCTTGGCATGTCCGCTTATCTCCTTGGTAGTTTCATAAACTCCTCGCCTACCCTCGTTTATTAAAATATTTATTATTCTTAGTTGTAGGATATTTATGGAGAGGGTGTGATTCAGGGCAATAGGGGAGCCTTAAAATCACATTATGAAGCTTTCAAATTAACCCTGTGTTTTACGGTGATTTACCGGAAGTGACGACTTGTTGTTACACGTTCATCACTAGTCCAAATAATTTTTGTGATGCATTATTCACTGTCGCCTCGTAAATTGCTTGGTTTTCAGATGAGAACTAATTAGTTTAGCTCTGAAAAATAAAGGGATAGTGAATGTAGTTGCGCCCAGATTTTTTTGTGGCGAACTACGTTGTTTTACATTTGTGAAAGGTGCTACTCCCGCCAGATTAGCTAATATCCAGGCGAACGCATGTGTTTGCATCAAGCTATAATGCCGCGATAGCCGGGCAGTTAGCTGGTGAGCTAGCTAGGGTACTCATACCAGACAGCGAGCTGTTTGTCAGTCAGTCATCTGCTATCATTGCTGTGTTGTGGTTTCTTGAATGCATGTTACCAGTAATGTAGAATAGCGAAAGTACATTTTGACAGTTATATGTCAGATTTTGTTTAGCTAATCATGCGCTTTACTGGAGTGTGATGGCTGATTGAACACAATTGGTAAGTTTTATTTTTGTTTTGGATATCTTAATATGGCTGGCAACGTTCATTTGTGAAAACAGATGCATAATCTTTTGCTAAAGCTACTTGCTGACTACCTAGTTTAACTAGACATTTGTAAATCCTTGTAGATTGCTATTACATTGACATTGTAGGTGTTGATTTCACATGTTAAACAAGGTAGACCGACTGCTTTACAAGGTCAACTGAACTGGTGAATATGAACAGCTAATCTGTACACGAAGGTTGCCAGTGCTAGACAGAGTACATGTCGTTACGATAAGTAATCCAGTAACATTTTAATGTTATTGGATTTTGCAGGTTGCGCGATTTGGTTGATGTGTTTGTGCATAGCCATCTCACTGAGGTGGGTTGGCAAGACCCGCACGAGGCATGTGACTAAAACACCAACCCTGATAACTAGCTAATTTGGTCGGTCTAAAGTCTGTTTTGTATTTTCTGTCTGAATCTGTCGTGGATGCTAACAGTCACAGGGGTGGATTACACGCAGACAAGAATAACGGCAGATTATAGTCGAGCATTTTAATACCGAGCCAGTCGGTAAACAGAATGACCAAACCCGAGTTGAAGAGGAGCGGCATGGCCCTGCTTACAGGCAAATCCAGCACTGCCGCGGAAGATCAGGTCCACAATGGGTCAACCGATACGCCGGTATCTGGCAGTTCTCAAGGCCACACACCTGGACCGTCCACGCCAACTAAATCAAAGTCTGGCAAACAGATCTCCCGGGAAAGCCTTTCCAGACGGACCACAGAATGTGAAGTGTTTGACGATGGAACCAATACATTTTTCTGGTGAGTTTTCTTTCGTGATGTTTGTGTTTTGGATTATTGCTCATGCAATGCATAAGAGTAGTCTTGAGTACTACTTGGACTATTACTAGTGCACCTAGTAATAGTCCTATAACAACATACATATAGGATCATATTTCATTTACATGTATTAGAGATTCTACTCTTTCAGCCAATCACTAGCTTTTTGGAAGACCCCATGACTGTGACAGGCTAACATCTCCTCACGTGATCAAGTTTAAAGTTTATTGGCGACTTGTAACCAGTACAGGTAAAATGAAAATAATTTTGCACTACTCCTATTGACAATCCCATAGTGGCCTATTTAAATCTATAAAGAATACTTTAAGTCATAAATGCGCTACTACATTTATCAGGGTGGGGCATAGGACCATAGGAGCTCTTTCAATAAGATCTTGCGACACCTTGTCAGAAAGTGTGTGTGTGGACCAAGCAATGTAGGCTACTGTCAATTCTAAGAAACTGGAATTCTAAGAAATAGCGTACCGAAAGACAATACTATAGTCAAAGTGAATAGTAAAGGAATGCAGTTATACATCTAGACGTGTATTTCTATATTTACTTAATTTTCAAATTGCAGTTGACAAATAGTTAATCTCATGAATGTTTCCAAAATTAATCAATGTCTCCTATTGACACACCCAGATTGTTTTAAAGTTTGGACTACAAGACTCATGCATATTGATTAGATAAACATTCAATGAACGTTTGTTACCCAAAGTTTCTCACAGTGCCTTTGAAAATGAAAATCTCAGGGAGGTATTTTAATGCTTATACTGTCATTTCTATAAAGGTTGATGCCTCGGCTGTGGTAATTAGGTAGGTAGCGCCGTAGAGAGTTCGGAGTGCTTTTACCTCTCTTCGGGGTTTCTTAGGGTGGTGTTCTCTCCCTAGTGATTCTTCCTGTTGTCAGGCAGGAGTGGTTCCACTGGCACTCCCCTGGCTCCTGCCCAACAGCCCAAGTGAGACAGGGAGGAATGAAAACACAGCCACATGCCCTCGCAATGACTCAGTCACAATCACTGTTGGCCCGTGGTGTGGCAGTGGACCAGGGCCTCCTCTGTCGGCTCTTGGCTGCCAACAACACCGTCTCTTGTGTTATTTCTACATAAGCTGCCTCTCTTGACTAGTTAAGCCAGACCACATAGCTGAATGCCGAGTTTGGCCTTGCGGTCTGTTCTTACTCTTCCTCTTTCTCTCCCATGATTCTAATTCTGAACATTCTTTTCCATGTTTCTCTCACACCCTCTCTTTTCCACCTTCCCACTTACCATTCTAATTGGTTAATGATGGGCGATTGTGATGCATAACTGCTACTGAGTGGCAGATCTAGAAAACATGTATTTTATAGATAACTATAAACATTGGACAAAGGCAGAGTGGCCAAAATCCGGAGTAGTTAATGAGCTCTGGAATAGCAGTGGTCTCTGCGGTATTGAGACACTGATGTTGTCTTATGTAAAGTTAGACTCAATTCATCTAAATCTATTGACCTTATAGAACTGTGGGTCAATTGTACATGTATCACTTCTCTAGGAAGTAGACCGGAAACCTTATTACTTGATATGTAGCACTAACATACAATAGGTCCTGAATGTCTGAGACCACATTGGACATGTCATGGGGGAATTGAAGACTGAGAGCCAAGCTTTCTGGGACATCACAAGAAGCTCTTTGTAAAATTGTCAAATCATGCTCGGATCATAAGGTTTTGCACAGACTTGTGGAGTCCACCCATACCAGCTCGATGGCACACTCATTATTGCTGAAAAGGGACAAGTTGTTGTAAAAGTTCAAACTTTTCACTTAAATTGATGAGATGATGTAATCATTTGTAATGAAAAACATAGGATTCCATTTGAAACGAATGCAAAATACAAGTACTTCTACCACAAAACATGAGTGATACTATGGAATTGCATCTGTGGATACCTCTGTCTCTGTGTCGATGGTGCATATATTCCCCCACCAGGGAAAGTATATCCATATCATTTACAATCCTGTCAAAACTACTGTGTGTCACAGCATTGCAACTTTGGTGATGTCACCAAGGGTACATTTGTCCGGTCATTTGATTGCTGTTCTCTATTTCTGTCTCGTTGCAGGAGAGCACACACTGTTACAGTACTGTTCATTCTCACTTGCGCACTGGTCTATGTTACGCTTCTGGAGGAGACACCGCAGGACACTGCATACAACACTAAAAGGTCGGCCATTTTGTCTTCCTGTCCACTGTGTCTTACCACTGCTTCATTCTTGTTTTGGGCAGACTAGCCATTTGCTGTATTGGAGCGCACCAGGCCTTTTGACTCATGACTCTCATTACTGGGTGGAGGTTCATGCTGTGTCATTAGGGCTGCTGTCACAATCATACTACAATGCCAGGAATCTCTATCTGTCTGTGGGTCTGTTTTCAAAGTTTTTATGGTATGATCCAAGGATCTGCGGTGCCAAAAGTTATGTTGTTTGAATAGATTTTCCCGTTTGTTAAAAATAAATAGGCCAAGAAATATGACCATGTTACACGAAGGGATGTAGACACAGACCTCCCAACGCGAACCCCTCAGCCAATCAGCATCCTCCTTAGTTTCAGCTCGTCATTTTGAAAATGCTGCTGAATATTAACACGGGTACAGTTGCGATCTGGTCATCCAAACATTCGTACGTGACATTGAATGGTGTTGAAATGCGGTAGGTGCGGTTCGCACATCAGTAACATCTATTAAAAACCCATTAATGACAAGCACACCCTGTAAAAAGTAGAAAAGGCCACCAGACTTCACCCTCCCAGGAATCAAATGAGCAAAAACTCAAATGTATTTAATACTATAATTACACTAATCTGTGTGTGTGGATCTGTGTGTCACAGAATCTACAAACCAACATCTTAACTATGTGCTGTAGCATGGGCACTACACCAGTATCATTAACTGGTTAGATGTTACATGGTAAATATTATATGAAGCTAAGAAGTAGACTTTCATACATAGCAAAGCAAATATTCAGGTTTTTGTCATTCAGGGAATTAGAAACTGTTCCAGTGAATGAAAATTAAAGAGAAATGATTAAAGAAGCCATTTACCCTAAAGGTTAGTATAGGGGAAATACCTGTGTGATGACTTGTTACTTGCATGTTTCTAATTCATGTTTTGAACCTTATTAAATCAGGATCACCATGAAGGGTTGTTAAGAAAAGCAAAAGTATCAGTGTAAGTTCAGCATAGACTTATACTAAACGGACCCAGTGTGGCATTGTAAATGCCTTTAATTTAGTTTTCAAACTGAAATTGTGAACTGCACAGTCATTTTGACTGTCTGGAACTGGAACACTAACTTGTCAGCAGGTCTTAAAGCTATGCACATTTTTCTAGAATGTAGTACGCAAAGCACTTTATCATTGCCCAAGATGTACAGACAAAAGTTAATGTCATGCCCTGTAAGCAGAGAACGTGGGTGGCATGTTCCCCAAGACAGGAAGTCTGTGTGTGCACTCAAATATAGGGCAGAACAGGAATAGCCAGTGTGGTGACTAACATGTGGGGGTTGGCAAGGCAGTCATTAACAGGATTTGTTGTGGTCATCCCAGCTTGCTAGGCTTAAGGCTAAAGCTAGAACTTCTTCCTTTCAGGGTCATAGTTAGACCTATGTAAACATCCACGCCAAACTTCAAATCACGTACAGAAGCTCACACAGAGGATGTCGCAATACCAGAATTTGATATCAAATTAAGGGATACGATTCTTAATAACATAAGGCCTTAAATTCTTAAGGCTCATATTAGCATCAGAACTGTTTTGGCTTCAAATAACTAAACATTTCACCTTTTGTGTTCACCTTTTACAGAGCCTTAAACGTAAAAAATACATCCACCCCATCGATGCAGATTGCATTATATTGAAACTAATGGAGTACAAATGTTTAGAAAAATGAATATATCGTAATATACATTGCTACAATATCCGTTATATCCGTGCTTCAAATTATACTGTGATATACATTCTAGGCCACCACCGCCCAGCCCTGTGTGTCTCACCAACTTCATAATCATGACAGCATCACATGCACTAGTTAAATCATTCCCAGCAGGTTAGGGCTGCGCAGACGAACCTCATGTTAATGAATCATTTGACGTTACCATAACAAAGTCCACCTCCCTTGCTTTCATTCCAATAGTATCCTGACCAGTTTTTACTTCAAAGTTGCCCATTGGTTGCCCACCTAGTAATTATAATATCATTGATTTGACCTGTAGAGTTTTGTTTAAATAATAATGCTATGGATGAAATGCACAGTCAGTTGTATTTAACAATAAATTCCTGCGTGCCTTTCATGTCTGTCTTGATTGTCTCGAATACCAGTACCGCTTCCTCTATTTTGTCCTGTAAATGTACTAAATGTAACCTGTTTTTTTTTGCATGCGCTCTTCCAGAGGGATTGTGGCTAGCATCTTAGTGTTCCTCTGCTTTGGTGTGACACAAGCCAAAGATGGCCCATTTACCAGACCACATCCAGGTAAGACAACTACGCCAGCAAAATACGATGTTAATTAAATAGTCTACCAACTTTTTGCAGGTACGGTGGGAATATGGGAACTAAAGACCTAAAAATACTGGACATTTAACTAATCCAGCAGCGTTCATTGAGAATGAGTTGCTTCTCTCAGGTCAACGATAGTGGTTAATGTTTCAGCTAAGGTGAGGCATTGATGACTGGTGTTACGGGCCCTATGAAATGCACATGGAATGCACTGTGTTTATTGACACAGTGAACTCTATCCAACGCTTTGGCATTGTGCTTTGTGATGGAAGGCTTGTGCTGGTGTCCATGCCAAAGGAGGTTTGGAACTCTGCAGTTATTGAGTTAGCAGAGCGTTGGCAACCTCAGCACTCGGCGACCACAAGCTGTACCCTTTATGTGGTTGCTGTGGTTTCCACTTTGCAACAATACCACTTACAGGTGATCATAGAATATACAAAATGTCTCAAACTGACTTATTGCAATGGTGGCATTGTGTCACAGTATCCCTGTTCTTAGTCATTGAGCTCTTTAAAAACACCCATTCTTTCCCAAATGTTCGTAAAAGCAAACTGCATGGCTAGGTCCTTGATTTCATACACCCGTGGCAATGGGACTGAAGGAAACACCATGATTTCAGTGATTTAAGAGGTGTGTTCCATTTGTTCATACAGTGTGTATATTCTCACCAAGGTCTAGGGCTAGGCCTATATCTCAGTAACGCTGAACTTGCAATGCTAACACAAAAAGCAACCACACCGGGCATGTTCCCTTCCCCATGTGACCTTCGGTACATTTGGGGTAAACCTCCACAAATTTTGCAACAGAAGTTGAAGCCAGTTCTGGCGAGTTTCAGAAGGAGTGTCTGAAGCGTCGAGGCTTTTGTAACATTGACATAATTGCGCAATCTTGGTGCAAGACCTCTGAAGCATGATCTGTGTTAGCAGAAACACATGCTTTCTGACTCCTTAAACCTGCCATTCTGAGTCTGTCTCTCTTCTCTTTGCTCATTCAAGAAACACAGGTTTAATTAATGTCAAGAAATCCAGACAAGCACTTTTATTAGTTCTAATATTACCATTTACTGAACAAATCAAAAAAAAAGTGTATATATATACTGAATAATCTCTTAGTCTCTGTTAAGCATATTCATATGAGTACAGAAATGTCTCATTTGTTGGCATGTAATTGTGCAGCTTTTTAATATTAGCATATTGAGCTATTTTCATTAAAATCCAGTAATTGTATTTTTGGTATTGAAACTATACCTTAACAATTGTAACTTTCCTGTATGTGTGTGTGATATGCCACCGTATGATTTTTATTGCAATATGTGAGTTTAAACGATTGAATCAAGTCTGATTAAAATCCCACAAGATAACTTTGGAGCTACTGGTCCCTTATGTCCTGTGGAGGGGTAACCAACCCTAACCCTGATGGATTTATCCCAGCATCAGACAGTATAAACAACCTCATTAGCACAAGTGGAAACTTCGCTGGATCGAAACACTTTGAATCTGTGTCGTTGATCCAGTTGGTCAAGCTAAAGAGCCCAGCAGATGAGCAGACATTTTGTGCAGCAGCTCACTCTAGTGGCTGTTGATCAATATCACAAAATGTGTTGTGTGTGTTGTGTTGTGTTCATCCCTGTTGTTGCAGCCCTAGCTAAAATATGAACCTCCCTGTCTCTGTCACTCCTGTCCTAAGTTTTCTGTCTTTCTTTTCAGCATACTGGCGATTCTGGCTGTGTGTCACCGTCGTCTACGAGCTTTTCCTGATATTCATTCTGTTCCAGGTCAGTGTAACTTTTTAGAATAGCATCACAGAACGTGTGGATCACACACTGCGTAAATGGGAGACATGCTTACAAGACTGCAACACAAGAAGATCTAATAAATAAATGAATGTGAAGATGATGGATATTATAATGTAAGATATTAATAAAGTAATATAAAGTAAGACTTGATCCACAAATTGGGATTAAAATATGCAGATGGTAAACACCGTGGTGACAGAAACACGTGTCTACAACGTCTATCTTAGAACACTAGTCAACATTGAAACTGACTTAAGTTAAAGTTTTTCTCTCAACAGTATATGTGTAGGATTAAAAAGCCGTAAAAACACTGCTATTCAATAAATACTTTGCATAGAAAAGAACTGCTCTATAATTTGTGTGTGTGTGTGCTTCTATCAGACTCTACACGATGGTCGTCAGTTCATGAAGTACATCGACCCTAAACTTGGCGTAGCCCTTCCAGAAAGGGCCTATGGAGGGAACTGTCTCCTCTATGACCCTGGGAACACTACAGACCCCTTCCACAATGTCTGGGTAGGTGCTGTCACAAGTCTCTTTTCAACACATGCCATGTTTTTTGTTTGTTTGTTTTGATTAGGATCCCCATTAACTTCAGCATCAGCTGAAACTACTCTTCCTGGGGTCCTAAATAAGATATTATTAACTGTAAGATATCAGTTAGAGTAGTTGTCTTCCCTTGGATACCCTCTTAATCCTATAGAGACAACTAGGGAGCAACTCGTGAAGTCAACTCTCTAAAGCCATGTTGGATTGATGGGATTAATTCAAGTGCATCAATAATGAGCATCCTCACTGTGCTGTTTTCTGTGTCAGTGTTCAATAGATTCAGTGAATACTAAATCTATTTAATGAGTTCAATAGATTCATTGAATGCATTCAATTTAGAGGGATGGCATTTGTATTCATAGACCTTTAAATATTATAATTGATTAATCTACAATATCGTGGGGTTCCCTGGTGACTCACCGGGTGAAGTACATGGGCTGAGGTTCGAATCCCTCCCTGGCCCTTTGCTACATTTTTACGTTCCTTTGCTACCCATCTCTCTGCCCTGCCTTTACTGTCTACCTTGAACTGTACTTTCCAATAAAGCATGAAAATGGTCCCAAAAAATCCCATTGCTTAACTAGTTTTGTAATTGTGATGGCGTTTGGAAATGTTTGTCTAGTACCATGCTTTCCTAATTGGGTCCATCAACATGTTTTATTAGTAAGTTACAACGTCTAACTTTTGATGAAGCCTTCTGTATGTCTGGGTATATCTGTCTATATCTATATGTCTGGGTATAAAAGGCAAATGATCAGAACAGGGCATCCATAATCGTGCTAGGTCAGACTGGCAGAATGTCCTCTTTTCTCAATCCTCCAGTCTCCCCCAATCTGTCTGTCTATAGTCACTGCTGTCTGCCCTGCATCTGTGGGATGTGCTTAGGGCCTAAAATGGCTTCGTAGGTCTGACTTAAAATACTTCACCCATAGCAGGCTTCCTCATGGGAGCCTGTGGCCGAGTTTGGTGTCGGAGTCTCAACTGAGGGGGCCGTGTGACCTACAACTTCAACAACAACCCTGCTCCAGATCTTAGCCTATTTAGCTATAAAAAGACTTTGTTCTGACTGAGTCATTATAGTTGTCAGTCCTCCTGCTTTTTATTCTCTTGAAAACTGCAGGTGAATCAAAAAAAATATTCAGGCTCTATGTTTCTCGGGCAAAGGTGTTGTTCAGTAACCTGCTTGCTCATTTGCATAAAGTTGACTTTGTCGCTAGGAGACTTGTCTCCTACTTAAATGAATGGTGTCCAGTCGCTTGTCACTGCTAGTGTGAGTGCAGTGTGTAATATTTCTTGTAATCTTTGAACAGGACAAGTTGGACGGCTTCGTACCGGCTCACTTCCTCGGCTGGTATATAAAGGTGAGTTTATTCGTGCAAATCTCCACAGGTATCTAAATTATTTCGTGGCATGATAGGTTTGCATCGAGTTTACGCTGCATAGTATTGCCAGTGTACCGTACCATAGTTATTTGTAAATAATAATAATAATACTATCAGACTAGCAATTGGTACCTGTTGTAGAGAAGGAAAGGAATGATGTGTCTGAATCCTTCCATCTCCCTCCTCAGACGTTGATGATCAGAGACTGGTGGATGTGCATGATCATCAGTGTCATGTTTGAGTTCCTAGAATACAGCTTGGAGCACCAGTTGCCCAACTTCTCAGAGTGCTGGTGGGATCATGTAAGTACCAAACACCCACCGTGGCAACTTACGGAAGATGTTGCCCCTGAATTATTCTAGAGTTTAAGTTTTGGTATTTACATTCCATTTGAACTTTTATCTTGGTGAAGAACATTTCACTTGCTCAGGTATTATGGATGTGTTGATTTGCCCCTGTTTTCTCCTTTTTGTTCCTTCCTTCTCCAACCCTGTCTCTCTCGTCCTTCCCTCAGTGGATAATGGATGTGATAGTGTGCAATGGCCTGGGCATCTACTGTGGAATGAAGACCCTTGGTTGGCTCTCCATGAAACCATACCAGTGGCAAGGACTGTGGCATATCCCAACATACAAGTATGTCTGCCGCTGAACTCACCCCATCGATGGACCACATAGAGCACTATAGAGCACTACAGTTAATGTTCTATTTTACCCCCTAACAAGATGCAATCTTCGATTATGTTTACGAATCAGGCAGTGGCTATACCAAAGATTGCTACATGTCTGAAAATAATCTCGATAGGGCAATCATTTATGAAGATTTTAAACAACTGGAGATTAATTTACAAAGTAGAGTATTAGTTTCTTGTCTTCTGGAAGGAAATTATGCTGTTACAACCGTCCATTCATTACAAGGAGGCGTATCTGAATGAGATGTTTATACGACGGTTTCATTCAGAATGGCCTTTCATCGTGTTCTAAATGGAACATTAGGTTGCATGTATACGTTACTGTTTGAGATGTTCAAGATGGATGCCGAGTAACAATTTCTAAACCATTTGGTGCTCACTAGGGGGAAGATCAAACGCATAGCCTTCCAGTTTACGCCCTACAGCTGGGTGAAGTTTGAGTGGAAGCCAGCTTCCAACCTCCGTCGCTGGCTGGCTGTCCTGGGAATCATCTTTATGGTGAGTTAAGCCCTGAGTTTGACCATTTCAGTGTCAAACAAATGGTATGATGGTAGAAAATGTATATAACTACTTACTAATCTGTCATTGGGTGTCTGTCACAGCAAATTAAGTGTTCACAGCACTGTCAGCTCTAGAAGGCTGGTGTAGTGGAACATGGACATCCCTGTAAAAAGTAGCGGTACAGCTGTTGACATGCAAAATCACAGTGGAATTAGTCAAAGGGTGTACGACTGGCATTGTCATAATGCATGAAAAGGCTTGTCATAATGCATGAAAAGGTTTCCCGCGTTGTCGACAATCCTTTCGGGAATTCCCGAGTTCCAAAAGACACACCGACATTCTATTCCATGTACCTATTTACTTGCCGCTGCTCTGTTAAAAACCAGTGGCAGCCTTGTGGATTACAAAATCCTTATACCTCCTCTCCATCTGTGTTCAGTTCCTGCTGGCAGAACTCAACACGTTCTACCTGAAGTTTGTGCTGTGGATGCCCCCGGAGCACTACCTGGTTCTGCTGCGCCTCGTGTTCTTCGTCAACGTGGGGGGTGTGGCCATGAGGGAGATCTACGACTTCATGGACGACCCGTGAGTACCACACTGCGTGTGCGCGGAACTGTCGAAATGTAGGGTTTGGTTATTGTGTGCATGTCTCTAGACTTTAGGTGCATGTCAGTGCGTTTTCATATTTGTTTCAATTCCTCCTAATGTCCTATTCATGCCCTCAGGAAGTTCCACAAAAAGCTGGGCCAGCAGGCTTGGCTGGTAGCAGCCATCACCGTGACGGAGTTCCTTATTGTGGTCAAATACGACCCCAACACCATCACCATGCCCATTCCCTTCATCGTCACCCAGTGCTGGTTCCTGGGCATCCTCCTCATCCTCACCTGGACGCTGTGGAGGTTCTTCTTCCGGTAAGACTTGTACACACACACACAGTCCATAATACTTTAAGTAGGTGGTCTGGAAACAGAAACGCTTGCCACTGCAGAATCTGGTTATCTGCACCTGGCTTTGTTTTGTTTTTAACTATTAGATGAAATGTGTTTTTCACAATTGAACTGTCAATAAACGGTAAGTATTGGGTCTGAATCCATTCATATCTGCATTCATGAAAGTTGCATCCATGCCTCCTCTATCCCATTTAGTTGTTTATTCATTTAATGGCTGATTCTGCTGTTATTTAGCTGCTGTCACCCCTTCCTAGTCATGGCCAGGTGTAGTCCGGCATGTTAAAGCTTGTCTGCTTTCTCCCCTCCCTCACCCCTGTTCTGCAAACCCCTTCCTTTGTGTTCAGCGGCAATGTTCATGTCCAGTGAGGTAGGTGTAGGAGCACGGGCCCTGCCCCAACCTCCTATTGTGAGTGCTCTGTCGTTGTAGTGCTCTCTTGGACTATCTATCACTCCTCATGTCCTTGTTTTGCCCCAAAACAAATGAATCCCCTTCACAAAAAAGGATCCATGTTGCACTGACCAGGGGCGTGTTTCATGCACTCTGACCAGGGGCAGGTTTCATGCACTCTGACCAGGGGCAGGTTTCATGCACTCTGACCAGGGGCAGGTTTCATGCACTCTGACCAGGGGCAGGTTTCATGCATGCCTTTTCAGTTTCTGCCTCGTTTTCTCGTTTCTAATGCCATTTCCACACAAGCCTTACTCTGGGGGATTATTCAAATCTAGTTGTTTTATGGTCTATGGAGTTGAACCCTATGTTTGCGAGGAAGAGGTTTTGAGTTTACAGCAGTTGGACTGCCACTAATTGTTAGGTGGAGTTCAGAGTACAATTTATGTTCTCTATATTGTCATACCATCATTTTTGTGTAGTGTCACACCAATGTGTCTGGCCGTTTAGTGTTAAGATAAAACCATCAGGATGGGCAGTCATGGAACTGCTGATTGGTGGGAACTTTGGGGAAATTGGACTCCATATTAGAAATGTATAGGACTCCTGTATCTATTCTGCAAAACCATATTGTCCCGGTCAACATAGACCTGAGCAATAGAAATGGTCTAAGGAAAGTCGAGTGATTTTTCTGCAGTGGAGGCTCAATAGTTTTGGGATTTAGGTGGGTGTGAATCTCATCTGGACAGCTCTAGCACATCATCAATGATAGCAAATTGTACATTTGACGTCCTTGTGGCAAGAATCGATTGAGAACGTTGAATAAAAGCACACAATTAGAGGTTTAAAAAACACAAGCGAGGCTATATTGATCCTGTGGGACAGGAGTTGAAC
This sequence comes from Mallotus villosus, assembly GCA_903064625.1. Taxonomy (NCBI): domain Eukaryota; kingdom Metazoa; phylum Chordata; class Actinopteri; order Osmeriformes; family Salangidae; genus Mallotus; species Mallotus villosus. Next base: position 781,713 of record CAEFZP010000371.1, read on the forward strand.
CTTTCTCTGCCACTTCTTCCCTCCATCATGGAAGCGAAGTCAAGCGGAACGACCTCAAACGTATCGTGTGAAGGTGCTACACCAGACAGAACTTCTAAGTGTGTTTCCAGGTTGCAGTATTGAGTTGTCAGAGGGAGACTACTCTTTCCCCTCAACAGCAGCTACATTACGAGAACAGATGTAGCTCATGGCCCCCCTACAGTCCATCAGAATGGGGACTCGACCTCCAGAACCACCCATCATTGTTTTGGGTCTTTTCATGATGTATCTCTAATTATTCACCTGCATCAATCAAAGCGCCTGCCCCCCCATCGCACACCACACTCGCACACACACACACACACACTCATACACTCACTCTTCCTTTGCCACAGTGTTTCCATCATGGCGCAGAAGCATGCATCATGGTGCTGGACACTGTGTAATTGTACACAATTTCAAATGCTAACCTTTTCTCCTTTTTGTCTTTTGGCACACTTGCCAATCCTACAGTGTTTGTGTGTGTGTGTCTCTTGGCTTTAAACTCTGTATTTCCCCACTTTGAAAGTCTTCTTCTTCTCCCTCAGGGACATCACGCTCCGTTACAAAGAGACCCGCCGTCGCAAACAGGAAGTCACTGGGGACCGGGAGCAGCGCCCCCATGGCAACGGTAGCACGGCAACCGCTTCAGGTCGAAGCAAACTCAACGGCAGTTCTGATTCTGTGCGACAAAGGAAGTCCTGAGTTTAAGGTGACGGGATATTGGTCACCATGTCGGTAGGGGATGGGAGAAGGGACAAGGGACAAGGGACAGGGAAGGGACAGGGGAAAGAAAGCAGAGGTGGAACACCACATCAACACTGCACAGGCACCCATTGATCTGGGTGCCTTTGTATGTGTGAGTTTGTGGAATAGTTTAGTGCAAGTGTGTTCTTGTGCCTACCTGAATAGAGTCATTCCAATGCTGACTTTCTCCACCGTAAACGCTTGTCACAGAACCAAAATAAATTAACATAACGCCAGGATTTTTGTTTGGGGGCGGTAGCTAACTATCTTGTACAACAGGGATTTACCTCATTCTTCTTATTATTTTAGAAACACAAGCGGGGACCTATAGTGGGAGATGCCTTTTGTCGGCTAGCTGAGATATCCCCACATGTGACTCGGTTTCTCATCAAAAGCTGTGCTGTCAATGTATCTAGCAGAAACTTGCCTAGCTAATTCATTAATTGTCTTTCAATACATGACCTGCTGTATTTATAGGCAGGAAAACGGATATTTGGTAAAGAAGAGTTTTTTTTTGTAAATGGTCAAGTTGCGTTTTAATGTATTTGAGAACTCCATACATGTAGATAGGGGGGAAAAAAGACTGCAAGTGTACACAGGTTGTTCTACTTAACTAATAAATGTACAAATCTAGCATACATATTTGTAGTATGTTGCAATGCATTGCACGTGGTAGAGATTGAGGACAATCTCGCTCATACTATGCTTGGATCTGCTCTAAGAGAGCACCTTGAATCACAAATGGCAGAAATCTGAAACAGATTTGTCTTGGTTTTTGCAATTCAAACAAACACAGATGTCACTACACCTTTAACCAGATTTATTGGATCAAGTCCAACAAGTACAGGAATAATACAGTGAATTACTTAGACTAATGATTTGAACCGTCAATCAACAACAGACGTATTTGGTTAAAGACAGCCTTAAAAACACATGCTCCACATTGGCTCCGTATTTTGAATTGAGGTTCTCTATTGACACTTCCAACCGAATAAGGGAAAAAGCACATTCCAAAGATGGCAAAAATAGAGCAGCATTTGCTCAGGGTGCAGTGGTGATTGTTGACTGGGTAGGCTCTGATTTGATTTGTGCACTCAATCTATTGCCGTATCGAGTCTTTGTGCAGATCTAAGTGGGATGGACTGTCTTTAGCTGGAGTTAAACTGCTTGTCTGAATAGTTTCAAAAAGTCTGGTTTGACCAACTCCATGCTTAATGTCATATTATTGTGAAGGAAATCCTACAGCTGTACATGTTTAAATAGAAGAAGACTTGGCATTCAAATGCCAATTGTTTAAGACATGTTTAGCTGGATATAAAATAGGTAACAAACAAACTTTTGCAATAAGCAATATGTTGAAGAGAAATTAATCACAATTGATGTCTGCATAACAGTTTATTTTTTTTCAAATGTGTTTTAATTTAAACTTAACCTTTTTGTTTTTCTCATGCCAGAAATGGACTTGAAACAATTACGACATATTTATCCAAATAACTCAAAGTTCATTCTTTCCCATTCTTAGAAAGTTTATACGCTGTTTAACTCAAGTATCCGAGGCAGTTGCCATTGTCCTGTTTTATCCTTTATTTTTGAGTCTCTCAAAGACTTGTTTGAAGTTTTATGATTTTAGTCATGTAGACCTTGGAGTTCAGTTAATTGTGTTCCAATCCGTGGAAATTATTTAAATTGGATGTGGTAAGCTTAATTGATTTGCTAGACCCCTTCTGAATTCGTGAGTTGAGTCTCAGTTTGCCTATCGAGTCCACTGAATTGAAAATAACCAAAACCGCAAACCGAGCCTGAGGTGTGGAGATGTGTGCAGTTCCACTGGGAGCCTCAGGGGGGCAGCAGAGGTCTCTTCAGACTCTCCCCTCATAAAAGCCATTTTCTATTTTTGTTTGAATAAATGTGAATGGATGGTAAATTAAAATATAAAAAGCTGCTGTAGCACATGTTATTTTATAATGTTTACAATAAAATGTAATGAAAACCTGGAAACTTGTTTTGTGCTTTGAATTGATTCGAGAATTCTACTGTAAATGTGTTCGAGATGTTCATATGAATACACAAGGCATTCCAAATTTGTATTTTATATTTTACCGTTGATACCAATTTGAATTTACAAGAACTATATTCCAACCTGTAACCCCACAATAACACAATATTGACACAATGGAAATATGTATGTAAGAAAAAAAACCATCACATTTTCATTAATTATTTTTTCAATTAGTCATGTGTTGTACTTGAGACTTAATTCTGACCAATCGGGATCTCCAAACTCTTGGTGTTTATTAGCTGTAACCTGTTACATCCTTCAAGCTGGCTACAACACTGCGATTCACTGTGTCCCTGAGAATTCAGCTGTGGACCAGATTCTACTTGTAATTACTTTGGGATGATTTGGAACCTTTAGTTGACAACATTACAACAGGTTGTGAGGTCATAAACCTCACATGGAACCATTGTATCTTTGTTTCATGTTTACTGTAGGAAAGTATCACTTTAGTGGTAAATGTGCCCCTCTCTGGTGAGGAGCCCTCTGCATCCTTGACCAGCATGTTGACAAAAATAACATAAAAGCTTGTCCTGTGTCCATAAATGTGATGTAAGTTCCTGAAGCTTCTCGTTTTACACAAATCTTCTACGGTAATAAGGAAATAAAACGTTCCAGGTCTGCCATGCGATAACACTGCCTACTATGACTGTAACAGCAGTGAAATAATGAGAAGGCGAAAGAAGGCCAGGCGGCAGGTGAAGTTGATGGCTCCGTGCCAGCAGTGGTACTGGCCTCGGAGGTTTTTACAGAGCTATCTGCCATAGCCTCTGCCTGCGTGTTTCTCTGTGGCCTCTGAGTCAGGAGGAGACCGTAGCCGGGCAACAGAAAGGGACCTCTTGGCAGACGGACGAGGCTTCCCATGCTGGAAGAGAGACAGAACTTCTTTTGGAGCACTTCATACTGTTTCCGGAGGGTTCTGAGCTCAGAGCACAACGCTGGCTTGTCCTGCCTCAGAGTCTGAATCAGACGTCCCTCTGTCTGAGAGCAGCGTCCCTCCCTTGTGCCTTCTGTGACAGCTTGACCCTGGGCTGCCAGCAGTGGCACTCGTCCTCTTGGCAGTCGTTGACCGCTTCCTCCTGGTGTAGAAGATTAGGCCCTGGAAAATCCTCAAACTCTGCTATAGTCTCCCTCTGCACCACCTGTAGATACTAGTTGTAGCGACCATCCGGTCCTAGTCGCTTCTGGGTGCGCGGGATCCAGTTGATGACGCGCTAACAGAACCAATGTCCAGACGGGTGTATTCGGTTTGGGGTGTTCCCGTTTATTTCATATAAAAGCAGTAAAAACAATAAGACCTCCCGTCACCCTAGCCTCACATACAATGAAGCCTGTGACCCTAAATAGCCTTTGACCCGCCCCGTCACCTGTGCCCAAACATAAACCAACCACCACAAACCACACCCAAATTAAACAATCCCCAATTAACTCCATAGGTGAACCATAATGGCTCCTACACTAGTCCTTGACCATCTGAACCATGGGTTGTGTTAGGGGTTGGAAGGCCCTGAGCGAAGGCAGCTTCTCCAGTCACCCTTTTCATATCCATGTCCATCTTCCATCTCCTCAGGGCCCTAGTCAGCTTAGTGTAGGAGTTCATATGGTGGTCTATCCCAGTCGTGTGGGCGTTGCACCCCACTACAGAGGACTTTTCCTGCCCTCCAGCTGCACAGCAGACCCCCTCATCCTTGTTTGGGACCATGTGAACTACCCTCAGGTGCCGGGTGAATCCCATTACCACCTTCCGGGAGTGGACACAGATTTGGATGTGGCTGGAGTTCGGAGACAACTTGATCTAATCTCTTTTCTAATCTTGCAGAGAAATTGAATATTAAGTTATTAAATTGTTGTAGACTGAATTACAGAATTCAGACAATGTGTGGGTCATTTCATTAATAAATGATGAGAATTCAGTCTAGTGCCTCTAGTTCAAATCATGTCATAACCGGATTCATTCTTTGTCAGTGATGGTCCTCCCACCCTTTTTGAGCTATATATTGACTTGCCCAACTGAACCCATGGGGACATTTTGCAAGATGCAAACTATTTCAAACACTAAGCTGTTTTTATGCTAACTTTTGATATTGTAATAACAAAAGAAGAAACATTGTGAAGCAAATCTCTCCAAAGCACAAAACTGGATGGGAAAGAACTGAGTTTACAGATCATGTGAGCACTAAAGTCACATGACAACTACGTCCCTGAATCACATGACCTTTAAAGAGAGTATATACAAAATAACCACTTGGTGGTGCTACAGACAACTACTACATTTAGTTTGTAATGACTGCCATGACTTGACAAAAAGTTGTTAGATCAAATATATTTTCTATTCATGTGCTTTGAACAAAAGCAGACAGGCAGGTTAGCCATGTCGTTTGACCATTCCAAAAGCAAAGCAAGGACTATTCACAAATACTTCCTAGCCAAGCCCATTTGACCAGTTTCTTGTGGCATGGCCCTATTCACCACGAGCCCCCTCAAATGCTTGTTGGCTAATTAGGTGAAACATGATTAGCCAGGTTTGGCAGTGAGTCAGTGTTCAATTAAGAGTGGGTGAGCAAGAACAGTAGCTACATTCAGCTACTTAAAAATGCCAGTTTATTGGCATCAGAGATGCAGACACACAGCAGAATTAAATCAGTTCAAAAGGTCATGGCTGACTTTTTGTAGTTTCTTGAAAGCAATCTCACCTCAAACTGACTCTACAATTAAGGAATACAAAAATAATACTGAGCCACATTGGGTAGTTGGCATATTTGGCATATTCATTTTAAGAGGTATTGAATGGACATTTTGCTCCACATATTTCAAACTCCAACTGGATTTACATATTTGAACATTTACAAAAGATGCAATATACAGTACCAGTCAAAAGTTTGGATGCATTTTCCCTTGAACATGTGTCCAAACTTTTGACTGGTACCAAAAGTTTGGACACATTTATATTTTTTGCAATGTATTATAGCACCAATAATACAAAGTATGGAAGTCAAATTGATAGCATGTGACAGTTGCTTGCTCAGCCACACAGTTTACTGACAATCTCAGACTAATGACAAATATCTAATAAATATTAGAATGGGGTAGGAGATTATCTTTACAGGACACCTGAATCTCTGTCAGATCTAGAAATTTAATTTGACATTTTAGTCATTTAGCAGACGCTCTTATCCAGAGCGACTTCCATAAGTACAGGGACATTCCCCCGAGGCAAGTAGGGTGAAGTGCCTTGCCCAAGGACACAACGTAATTGCACTTCCGGGAATCGAACCAGCAACCTGATTACTAGCCCGAATCCCTAACCGCTCAGCCACCTGACTCCAGAAATGTATACAGAAATGTTGAATGAATGTAAACAAGTTCCCTTGATAGGGCAGAGTTAAATGACCAGTACCTTAAAAAAAGTGTTACATAACTGCTGTGTTACCATCACTTGTCGAAAGTATGTCAAATATATAGGACACTGTAACTATAGTGACATTGTTTGAATGCAGCCTCCATTCCCATTCAATGGTGTAGCTTTACTGTGCCTGCTCTCTCAAACGCTGCATGCAACTGCCACCATCACACTGACAGGCATTGAAGGCATTCACAAACATGATTGGTTGGTGGCAATGCTATGATATTTCCCATTTAATCCAAATAGACTGTGACCCCATTCTGCGCAGCACTGACCAATCTTGGATCAGTGCTCTAATCCAAAACATCACATCTGGAGGGCCAGTAGGCTATTGACATACCATCGTGTATTTATCTATAGGCTTTTCACTGAGCTCTCAAATGCATATGATGTGATTAAATATTTTGGGGGATATTACAGTATAACTAACATGTCAACGCCAACGCTAGTATCTTCATATTTTGGGGATAACCGTAATTCTTTACCCACATCTTTGAGATTGCAATTGTATTATTATGGACGGGTTGGCTACAATAACCATTCCACTCAAAGACTGTAGCCATGACTTCTTATCCAGACATATTCTCTTGTCACTGTTCAGCAGCCTACTGACAGCGCAGTAGGCTGTCCGCAAGTTAGGAGCGTATGAGATTTTGCATCTGGAATACGCCTTGGTCCACGCCTAGTGCCAAAATTATCTTCCTTACAGCTATACCTGCGCGTCACAAACTGCAAGGTCTCATTTGTGAGACGCTGTTTCCAGTGTTGATGTTTTTTTTTCTTAACAACCGTTAGTGATTTGCATTCAGCAGTGTAATAGTTAAACAGTACCGAATGCGTTGTTTTATTTTCTGTGTGGTGCCCTCACTCCAGCAGACCACTACAGTAGGAAGATGGCGTCGGAGGGAACAAGCGGAGAGCAGCCTCCTCCGATACAAACACTGGCAACCACAGTGCTTGGAAATGTCGAAGGGGTAAGACATTTAGAAGAAAACATCTTAACATTGTGATTGTTTAGGCATGTCTTAAATATGTTAAACATAAAGGAGGCTAAATAATAGTAAACATCAATTTAATCTGGGACAGTTTAGGTCCTACATCTGAAATACATTTAAAAAATCAACAATGTAGCGATTGTGATTGACTGTTCCTATGAGTTATCTGTAAAGAGTCAAAATTATGTTTTACAGGAATTCATCAACAGGGTTAGTTCTTTTGTAACCCGTTTTACACCTCTTGTGTATTGGAACTGACGTTGGCCGCACGAAATTGTGGTTGGCATACGAACGTTTCTAGCACGAAAGGAGCCTGAATGCATTGTCTAATTAAAATGTTCCTAATAGCCTACCAAAGTGTTGTCACTGAAGACAAAAAATGCAAGTGTATGGAGGACACCTTGTAATAACCTTTTACATGTTTGAATGTTCTCTGTTCGGCAGCTGCGCACTTGTATTTCAAATAGCTTTTCATGTGAAAATTAAAATGGAGACATTGATTCATCCAATCTTTCTATTGGGGCCTAAAGATCATTCGTTTGGTAAAATCCCACAGGAACTCGACAGTTTTTACCAAGACATAGCTACAACGTAGTAGTCTAACCTGTATATGACCAATTACCAATAGAAGGATGTAAGAAAAACAGAATCATTTGTAAGGCTTCACTAATCATGGCTGAGCCACATCTAGCTGTGGTATCTCACACTAGCTCCTTACAGGTTGCAACATATGTGCTAGGGCACTGCCTTGCTACCCCTCTGTGCAAATTAATCAGCCAGTTACCCTGCAGGAGGGGGGGGCATGGAACCTTTCCCTGTTTGTAAAATGCTTGAATGGGCCCATTCGCTCCATTGGTCTCTCTGTCCAGGGCTATTGCCCTGTCAGCCTCGCGCTGTCTGTACGCCTGTCCAAGACTGTCGGTCAGTTGGTCAGTTTAGAAGTAAAGAATACTATTTACCTCTAACTCTCAATTAGTCTATTCCTGTAGTGTGCCCTGCCTCAGTAAATAGAGAATGCAATCCTTCCTTCACATGTTTTAATAACGCAAACCTGATGTTTGAGTCCTTTTTATTACGTCAAAATATTTTTGATGTAAACTCAGCTTAGAATCAGTCTTAGGGCTCGGGTTAGACCTGCTCCATAGATAAGAACGTTTGGACCTTTTAGGAATTGTTGTCAGTTCAGTCCCTTTGCACTGCAAACTGTTTTATAACCATAGCAACTCCATTGACCTTTGCCAACTCCATTGCCATGTAGCAATTATCAATAAACCTCATTGACCGTCCAGCACAGAAGGGATTGTTAGTTGATAAATGTCATTGCAGCTAGCCAAGCAGCTAGCTAGCTCTACTGGTCATTATTTAGACAATTAGTTTTGATAGTTGTTCGTATACATGCTTTACTATATATTTTCTGCTATTGTATATAAATCTCTGTTTGCTAACTGTCTATAATTCGAAGGAGTTTGAAGTCTGGTTCTTTGATAGTCTTAATCAGTCAATGACAAGCAACCCATATTCAATCAAAGATAGTGATACCCATTATTATATGTATTTGGTCATTCCAAGCTACCAATTTGCTTCATTTTATAGTTATTTACAATGATAAGTTTGGTTAAGCAATTTGCAGTTTGTCACACTCATTTTAAATAATTGTTCCTGGTTTGTGTAAAGTTACAAATGGTAATGTGTCAGACTGTAGGAAAGATTGAGTTCCCAATGGATTTAGGGGAGAGAGACTGTTAAAATGTGTGTAAAAGAAGTGGTAGGTGGGTGTAAGTAGAGAGAGAGAGAGAGATGAAGGGAGGGAGATGCCGGGGGATGGGGCTGTGTTCACCGGAGACGTTTCTAAATTGGTCTTCGTTTCAGTGACTCAGCTGGCATAGCTTGGAGTACCATGTCAGCTCTATCTGACTGTCCTGCACCCTTCTCTGCTCTACCAGCTACCATGTCAGCTCGATCTGACTGTCCTGCACCTTTCTCTGAGATTCTTTTGAATGAAGGAGCGTGTTACAAATCAAATGAATTATTATTATTATTATTCTCTTCTCTACCAGCTCCCATATATCTATGTCTCCCAAGCTGTGCTGTAAGGCCAGTGCTCTCGGGGCTTCCACTTGAATGCCCCCCATGACTTTCAGTCAAATGAAGCACATTACTCTTTGCACACTCCTGCAAGACCCTGTTTTGTTAGTCCTCAGTAGGGGAGTTTCTTTTGTGAAGGGCTTGGTAGCAAAGGTCCATTCGGTTTGGAGAGGGGTGACATGTTTCTGAATGGCACTCCACCAGTGACTTCCTCTAGTTTGGCTTTGGTAAGTCTAATGAACAGTCTTAATGAACAGTTTTGTTTCAATGAAGGCGAATGTTGCCAACAGAGTCGGTTCCAAGGAATTTACTCATGGATTTTCACACTAAGTCATTAAAAGATAAAAAAGGACATGAAGCTTTATTCAAGCTGTGATATTGTGCGATGTTCCTTCTTGCATTACAAATCACCTTATATAGAAGTACACACAGTGTAGGCCTGAGATGTTACTGCATCAATACTAACCAAGACACCTAGTTGCCTTGGCTCTTTCCAACAAATACCACTTAAAGACCTTGACGCAGTTATTCCCACTGCGACCCAAACCAGATTAATTCCAGAAGGCTGAAACTCTGACGGCTAGCCAGACGGGTGCTTACTACCTCTGAAACGCACACGGCTCATGGAACGAGTTAGCATTAGCCTGGCTCACCTGCTCACTGTGAACAAATGTAAAAGGGGAAATGCTATCTGGGCACATTGACCAAGACCATTGGCAATATGACACTACAGCAAGACCTTCTTTTCTCTTCTGTCAAGCAAGCCTTTCCAACCTGCCATTGGCTGCCTGACCGTGAAGGGGGAATACAGTGGGCAGCAGACATTGATTTCTGGAGACTGGAAAGAGAACTGCATTAATTAATTACTGTATTCGCTACTTTTAACTCATTGGCTATTGCTTAATACATTTGTAATTGAATGATGCACAGGCTATTTGGAATGTAAGTCTTGCCTGAACACGAGGGTCTCTGCGGGTGTCTGTCTAAGAGGGGTTTGTCAGAGCAACTATAGATTGCGAATTGAGAGAGGTTTTTTTTTACTCAGCATTGGTTTCAAATTGGTCAAAAGAATTCCATGACGGTCTAGAAGTCCCACTATCGGTTCTGGAATGTCCCCTTAGTTGACATGAGCTGTGTGGTTGCTGTGCATCTGCGGGACATTTTTTGCACAGAAGACATCAGTCAATTTTTAAAGTTTTTAAATAAGTTAGATTGGAGAAAGTAGGTCTAGAGATTACTGCACCTCCAAGACCTGCAAATACATATTTAGCCAACTTTCATGACGACTTCTTTGTCAATGTGGCTGCAATGCTGCTAGATGCAACAAATGCAACAAATGCTCATTACTTAAAGGTGGTTATGAAAACAATATGATCAAACATTTGCTATAGCACAGCATGGGCCTTAAGAAGGTCAGTGTGTTGAAGCACAAGCCTTCGGTCATCCTTCACTGCTAGGCCGGTCACGCCGTTCACTGTAGCTAGTAGGAGCCAAATGAGGCTGAAGAGAAAGAGAGAGTGATGGAGTGTGTCCACTTCATTGTGAATGTGTGTTATTACTGGTTTAATTCCTTTGGTGTTACATATTTGTAGGGTTATAAAATGGCACCATTGTCTTTATGGGCTGCAGTGGTCCGTGTTTGCTCCTCAAACTCTTTGTAACCATAGCGTTTTCTCGACTGTAGGATTACGGATTATTACGTTTTTCACCGATTCACTCACTGCATATTTTGTATACTAAGCTGAAGAGTAAACAAAGAGGGGTTTATATGAAGTCATAACACGTACAGGTGGGAGGCTAGCCTTCTTGATCTGCATGTCAAGCACGCTTTGTGGAATGAAGACGAACCGGACAAACACGGCTTTCCTGTAAACCGGCTACCAGAGGGGAACAGATATTGTTATTTAGTTCATGGGCACATAAAGCTTTTTATTGATTTAAGATGCTGCAAAAAGTGTCTGGTTGCTCAGTTACCGTCATCCACTGGGCCTTTGCGTCCACAGCTGGGCAAATTAGCATTGAATTATCTGGTTTGATATAATTTACACCTTTTATACCTCCAAGTTATGTGATACGAATGAAATCAAATCAAATGTCACGCAAACAGAAAATATATTTATTGTTGAATTACATCAATGTAAATATATTAAATACGGGTTTCCCCCATATTGTTAAGGGTCCTCTGGTCATGTGAGAAAATACGACCAAGATCAGTTGTAACAGATTTTGATATCTGAAATATTCCATCGGTTATGGGTAGGGTAGGTAAGTGTAACTGTGGCTTGAGTTTGAAATTATTCAAACCAAATATCCCACCCCCTCCCTTTTAAAGCCCCTCCCCCAGCACACACAAACACGCTGCCTGACTCGGGCATCGGAAGATGCCATGGACTCAGAGTTTGGACCTTAACAGCTGTCTGTACCTCCTGATCTGTGTAGAGGCTATGTGTGTATATGTTCAGAACTGAAGAGGCTATGTGTGTATATGTTCAGAACTGAAGAGGCTATGTGTGTATATGTTCAGAACTGAAGAGGCTATGTGTGTATATGTTCAGGTGGAGGGACAGATTATTGGTATAATAACCATGTTAAATGGCAGGGCGTACAGTAGCCTTTCAATGAACAATCACCAACAATGTTTTATTTGTCACGTTTGACTAAGATCTCTTGATGTGGTCTGGTCACACCTGGCACCAAATGTGGTCACCGTGCATTGGCATACATTGAGTCGATCCTTCCATAATCCCCTTGTGTGTATGTGTGTTGTTTTTCAGAGATGTGAGTTTAACATGGACAATCTGAGCAAGCCGGAGCTGCTGACTCTGCTGAGTATCATGGAGGGGGAACTGGAGGCCCGGGACCTGGTCATCGAAGCCCTGAGGGTGAGTCTTGTGCTTCACCATCATGATAGAACCGGATACATACCTCACTCACTCACAAGCAATAATATACCTAGCCCCATCCCTTACAGACAAGTCTCTGGTATAGAACCAGAAATAATACATGTTTGTCATTTCTTTTGGAGTCTCTATCGGTCAGAAATGCAAACCTCAGACAGAAGTAAGCCCCCCAGTATACATCTGTCTCCAGTAATTACCCAAAGATAAGCCTTTAATTGCAGTTGCTATAGCTGCTATTAAGAGGGTTTATTCAACGAGTGAGAAATGTCTTAAGGTGCTAAATGACCGAATACTGACTTGACAATAGTCCGTGGTATTTCTCCCTTGCAGAATACAATGATTCCCAGTATGCTCTTTCTACCCTACCCCGTTCTAAACCTGTAATTATCATTGAGCTAAGAAGCTTATCATTTGGCCAAATGTACTACTTAGTACTTTTTTGAAGACAGAGAGTTTAATGAAGGTTAATGCAACAGGGATGCTGTTGGGGGTGCAGGAGGAGCAGCCAGGAGGAGGTGGTAGTGGAGGAGCGGCCAGGGTGTTGGTAGTGTATGCTTGGTGGTGGTGGTAGTGTAGTATATGCTTTTTGGTAAGCTTCTTAATGTGAAATACTTTACAGTTTTCGAGACTAAAAGAGACTGTCATCCTGTACTTTGTAGACACCCTTGTCCCTTCCAACTGGGAGTGAACATTGCTTTTCTACTGTCAACTCTGCTCAGTTTCTGGGCATTGGCCTTGGAGGCTTTGTTGTTCGGTTTACTACTCTGTAGTACTTATTGTGCTTAATGTTTTGCTCTTCCCCTGGCGTATGGTGTCCATGCTGCCTCTCTCCCTTGTGGATATCCTATCTCTGCTTAGAGAGAAAAAAATCTCCTTACAGCCATGATGTCTGTTCCCTACACAAAGACCCTGTTTGTTCTGCCAGAGATAAGACTGTCAGACGGAGAGAGAGACAGAGAGAGAGAGAGAGACAGAGAGAGAGACAGATAGAGAGAGACAGAGAGAGAGAGACAGAGAGAGAGACAGAGAAAGAGAGAGAGAGACAGAGAGAGAGAGATAGAGAGAGAGAGAGAGAGAGAGATAGAGATAGAGAGAGAGAGAGAGAGAGAGAGATAGAGAGATAGAGATAGATATAGAGATCGTAGATATCATAGATCAGAAGCTAGACATACTCATCCCATAGCACTCTCCATCTACCCTCCGATACGACAGACGTACTATCCCATCGCTCTACTCGCTATCGACTATATCGAGATACATACTAGATCTACATATAGCTCTATCTGATCGATAGCTCTAGGCCAGATAAGATTGGGCCCCCACCCAACCCCCTCCTCTAAATCACCAGACAAAATGCCATAGACAAAAACAGGTTGATTTCTGGAGACTATTGACTATTATCAATATGAAGATGTCTGTCCCTTTCTACACAAGTCGACATCTGATTTGACTGACAACATCCACTGCACAATGCAGGAATGTGCTGCTTGTTGTCTGATATTAATTTGAGCAAGTTACCTTTTTTCTGAAAAACTCCTTGGTATTGGTTAGCTTTTGTTGGGAGGTGTTATGAAGGTGATGAGAGGTTGGTAAGATGTAGTAACGAGACAGATAGTTAGTGCTGGTTAGTGTAGTAAGCCCTAGTAAGCTGGCAATACCTTTTTTGATTAAATAAAGAATACTTGAACAAACAATGACAACACCACTACTTCACCAACTGGCTTTGATGGACACGTTGTCATGGTGTGGAATGGAGTAATAAAGGCACAAGATGATATTTTACTGATAATCACACACATAATCACATGGACTTTGGTCAATACAAGTTTTTGTTTTGTTTGCTTGATATTATCAAACGCCAATAAAAAACCTTGTGCTGGGAAAACCTTGTTTGTACATCAGGTGGGGTTTGGTTCATTGGTTTGGAGGCCTTCCACAAACGTTTCGACCTGCCACAGAAAACGTAGTTTTGTGGTTTTAATCACCACTCATGTCCAGGTCTCCTCAGAGGATAAAGACTGTGTCGTTTGGTGCTCTGCAGGACATTGTTTGGTGGTATTTCTCCGTTAAGAGGCTTTGGTGGCAGCGATTAATTGCTGTGTGGCTAAAGCTGTCCGAGTCACAGTATATTGTTTCATCCGGCAAAATAGAAGGGATTGTAAGCAGATTATAGCCAATCGAGATCAACCACATGATTACTGTACCACATACCCCTCTTTTTCTTTCTGGTGATAGTGAAAGCAGGTCTGTCCGCATTAATTAGCAAAAACAATGGCTTTCTGTGCAGGAATTAGTTGGATATGGATTTAGTTTACCATGGAGAGGTGAATCGCAAGTTTTTGTTTGCCTTGTGTTTGCTTTCATGTACAAGAAGCTTGTCAATTGCAAAGAGGTCCCACAGCGTTCCACAACATCCTTTAGATGTTGCTCTGCTTCCCTCATCACTACGATGACAAGATGGGAAGAAATACTGGTGCGCGATGGTGGATTTTGCTAAAGCTGTCTTGTTGCCTCAGAGAGGGGAACGATCTGGAACTTCTTATTTGATTTGTTATTGAGAACAAATACAGAATTAACAAGGACTCAAGATGCAGAAGATTAGGCTATTTGGTTATTTGTGTACATTGTAGTAAGGAACTGCGATGAAGCTACGCTACATTACAGTTTTAGCGGGACAAGTTAATACACAAGTGACCTTTTGTATTGGGGTGGTTAGTGGTGGGAGATCTGCAAATCGATGTCAGTCTTTTGTTGAATGATTTAGAAGTGGGCCCATTTTGGAAAGCAACATTCCCCACTGGTAGTCTCATATCCGTACAGTGTGCTAACACTGCATGTGACCCCTCATATGACTGCACAGTGGTAACCACTATGCTCCAGGCTCATGGAGAAACAGATGCCCCACAACAATTGACACATTCTGTCACATTCTCTCAAGGCTTCTGCTTTTCCATATTCTCTCTCTCTCTCCTCCTCTCTCCTCCTCTCTCCCCCCTCTCCCCTCGTAAAATATTTATAATTGAAACCCATTTTAAGTTCAGATCTTTTTTTAAATCTAGATCACACCAACCAGAGCATAACTGTGAAAAATATGAAAATCTCAGTCTGTTTGCTTTTGCCTGCTGGAGCCATAAATACTGAATCAAGATGGGCGACTCGGTTGTGGAGGATTTATTTAGTTGGACTTGGGATGGTGCTAGTGGTGCTAGTGGTGGTGGGGGGGGTGGGGTAGGTGAATGCCTGTCGTCAGAGGGAGAGAATTACACACGTGAAACTTGGTATGGGGGAGGTTGTACTTGTCAGGGGTAAGTGAATGTTAACATTTATCTTGTTTTGTAACACAACCTTCACCTGCCCCTCTACAATATACACTTACTCCATCTACTACTGTTTGATTCTCCCCCACACTAGTTCCCTCTTACACTTGTTCGATAACCCGTACACTTAACACATCTTAATTACATAGCGATTCCTACAGTGTTTTACTCGAAAGTATCGCAATGTAGTTCATGTAATTTCAATGTGTGAGGTGTTTCTGCACAGTTTGGGTGAGCGCTCATTAAGGAGGGTGGGTGCCATTCTAAAAGAGAAACTGAGGGATCTGAAAGAGTGGCTCATGAAGTAGGTCACAGAAGACGTGTCTCTCGCTCCCCCAGCCCCCCCCCTTCTCTCTCTCTGTCTGCCTTTCCACTCAATCCTACATCTTCCGCCTTCCCAGTTACTCATCTTCCTTTCATGTCTCTCCAGTTCTTCTCCTCATTTCCTCTCCTTCTGTCTCCTTCTGAGTGGATGAGATGATGCTGATCCCCCCCTCCCGCTGTCTGATTGGTCGTTTTATGTCAGTAAAATGGCATCACATTTAAGCAGGGTGTGAACGTGTTCACAGAGGGCCCGTCCACGTGAGACGGTGTCTCGGGGATTGCAGAATGAAATAGGAGACGGACACCAAAATAGACCCCCCTCTCTTGCCTAACCTGGTCCTCCCTATGTGTGTGAACGAAACTGTATATTGTTTGTTGGGGCTTAAGGTTGTCTGTAATTGTGTGCACGCCATCGTCTGCCCTTTAGTTTCTGAGTTGGCCAATGAGTTTCTTCCCGTGTCAGTGCTAGCATGTAAACATGTGAGCAGGCCTCCCGCTAACTAACAAGCTAGCGTGTACCCTTAAGCCTATAATATAGAGTGGGTCACTGAGTTAATGCGGAGGGTGCAAGGGCTTTTGGGAAGTAGTGGCTTTGAAGAGATTCAGCTCAAATGTATGATTTTTTTCTCAGTATTTGCCCACACGGCCTCATATTTTCAAGACAGACAGTTTTTTTTTCACGTTTATAAAACATGAACAGAATATTAACATAAGCATATTTACATAAGTATTCAGACCCTTTACTTAGTACTTAGCTCTTTTCAAAATTCCTTTGGAATGAATAAAGCGAATTGGCAAGAATTTGGGCCTCCAATCTTTCTGGCTACGATGCTGCACTGCTTGTCACTCCTGTATTTGGAAGCTCCTTTTCTTTTCGGCAGAGTCGAACTCTTTCAGGCTGAATGGTGAGTGATGCTGCACAAATACTGTCAGATCTCTCCAGAGATGTGACATCAGGGTCAGCGCGCCCTCCAAGCGTAACACGGGTAGATCCATGACTGCCCATCTTCCTGTCTGTGAATGAGACAGGTGTCCGACGTGTGTGGGATGTGATGAGGATCCTCACATGGGGTTCACGTAGGAAAGGGTGCTGCGGTGTCGTTAAAGCCCATGGCCGGCATACATGTAAACATAACAACTCCACTGTATGATGCAGAACCCATGTGTTTACTGATTTTGATCAAGCCCTGAAGAATCGTAGAAAATATTAGGCCTCTTCTCAAACATTTGTAATGAAGCTGATCGTTTTATTGGAGCCAGTCACACAGAAATTAGGATGTCATATATCAAAAATAGAAGGTGCTGAAATAGTGGGATTATTGTCAGAATGGTTTACCCAATACTAATAGAGAAATTCAGGTCTATTTCTATACACTGTTGTGAGAGACAATGTGTGTCTTGATGTCTACATTCATGTAAATACATAGTTTATTAGTTTGATTTTGACCTAGCAGAAAGTCAGAGTAAATGTGTGTGTTTGTGCTGTATCTGGGGCTTCATCAAACTTTAATTTTAAGCCGTCAGCTGAGCTCATTAAACATGGAGAGCTGCCGCTGAAGGGCATTCTGGGTAAAACATATCTCTACAATTTAGTGCTAGTCTGCATAGTAACACACAGTAGGAGAAGGAATGTGTGAGTGGTATGTGAACCATGCTATGTATTAGATTCATACTTCTGTACGTGTTTGTCTCAAATAACCTGAAGAACTCTTAACCTTAAAGAAACTTTGACACTGAATGAAAATAGAAGGGGAAATAAATACTGATATTACATATATGATGATTGGGTACATATTATGAACAGTTTATATATAGAAATATATATGGTTTTAATATCTATTTGAGCACACTTGCATGTAAAACAATTTTGAATAAATATTATCTATCAATTTGATGAAGCTGCTGGATGGTATTTCTACTAATAACCACTCCGTTTACAATGCAAAATTGTGTTCGTTATATCAACAATTCAGCAACTGGCAGCAATACATTTAACAAGTGTGCACTGTTATATGTTCAAGGTTACAAGTTCAAGCCTTTTTTTCCCCCTTTCACTTAAGAGCACCACAGAGCCATCCCATTGAAAATTGCTGTTGTACAGCCTATTGTTGCTTGGTCATTGTATGACTGTGTCATGACGTACCGTCAGAAATACTCTTCATGGTGTGTGTGTGTGTGTGTGTGTGTGGTGTGTGTGTGTGCATTTATGCATGTGTATTGTGGAATATGGGGACCGTGTATGCTAGATCCCATGTGATTAGGGACGGGATTTGTGAAAGCCCAGTGGAGAGCACCAGATGGCTGATGTTCAGCCTTCACATTACACCCCCATCCATACTCTGTTCTCCCCTCTCTCATGTAGTATACTCATTTACTCGCTCAAACTCATAAAACGTCTTTCCCAGTGACATTGTTACCACAGTCTTAGAATTCTCAACTAGGCTAAGGATTGGCTAAGGGACAATCTGGCACACCATGGTTAAATCAATTATTAAACCCAGTTCCACTGACTTCCAGATAAATTGCACCAGAAGATACAAATTTATGGCCCTTTTGGCCATCGTTTGCCATTCTCTCTCTCTATCCATCTCTCTCTCTGTATCTCTCTCTCTCTATCCATCCCTCTCCCTCTCTCTCTCCTTCCTTGTAAGTGCACTGTTTATGCTAGCCCCTTCGCTGTAAATGGTCAGAATGAGAATTGCAACTGTGTGTTTGTAATTCGCCATCCATCTACCGTGCGTCTTCACTGTGTTTGTGTATGTTCGCTCCCAAGTATTTATCCCAGTGTGCACGTGCCTGCGACTGGGAACATTATGCCCTTGTTAGGCAACGCTGGGCTTCCCTTTTCTGTACTCTCCCTCTTCTCTTTCTGTCACTCATCTCACATTAGGTTTAAACACCCCGGAGTTTTAACTTCTCCAGTGGGGCAAGTGCATTTCTCTTCCACTTGCCCTACAAAAAAAATCCACTTGTCCCGGACAAGCCTTAATGTCAAGCCCTGTACTCTATTCTTTATTTAGTCAGAACATCCACTGACGGGCTCCAGAATATTCTATGGTAGTCTTGCATTTCAGTTTCCCCACAATTTAGATGGTCAACACGTTTACATGACAACCTGTTTAGTTTCTTCTGGTAATTATCGTTTAGCCAGTTTTCTGTCTGCTTTGAGGTTTGACAGTTCTTGACAGCTTAACAATTGTATCCTATTAATTGCAATTTTTGGGCAATTTCCCATAATACAATATTAATATCTTTACTTAATATAACTGTATACGTTCAACTGTAGAAAGTTTGCTTCAATTACTAATATTCCAAACAATGAGTGTAGTGTTCCAGTTAGGTGAGCACACAATCGCTCAGCCCATCTACTAGGCCTACTGCCGACTGAGATTGCATTACACCAAACCTCAGTGGTAACCTGACCACCCACCCGCTCACAATACTTAATTGTGTAATGTCCCTGTTTGAAGCACATCCATCTAGAGACAAAGGCTCTCCCTGCTCCACCCCAGCCATGTTATTTAACAGGGGCTGTGACGCTGCAGAGCGGATGCAGCCTGCATGGCTGAACGGACACATCATCTTGGCTTTTATCATGACCGTCCTCTGGCTACAAAGTACTGTGTGTGTATGTGTGTGTGTGGTGTGTGTGTGTGTGGTGTGTCTGCAGATGTAACACATTTAATTTAGGGGTACTTCACATTACAGTTTACTACTAGTTTGTGGTAGTGATGCTAATTTGAACTAATTTGCCTATTCCTACACACAGCAACTTGGTTATTGGCACTGCACCTGCTAGGGACATCTGTGAGTAGTGTTAAAAGTAGTCTACCACTGTGCAAATCCAGTTTGCAAAAGAAAGAAATATGTTTGGGAGAACTTTCATTTACTCATCCAAGACAACTGCAAACCATTAATGACAATCTAGACTGTAAAGGGATCAAAAGTAAACTTTCGTTGGGGATGGGCCGATGGCAGATCAGCCTTGTGGGGGCGAGGGATGTTATTTTATACCATTATTATAATGATATTAGTATTCAGTACATTGTGGTGTTGGTATCTGGCCACAGCATGGATGTCAGGGGTTTGGTCCTGGGGAGGAGAATGGGAAGAATGTAATGTCTTTATTCTAAACAAACACGTCCCTTTTAACACAAAAGTTCTACAAATAAACAGCAGAAGAACCATAATGGCTAAATAGCCATCTCTCGTTTTTATAAATAAAATAACAATCGCATCATTCGTAATCTATAATCCAGTCAAATTTAAAGGTGTATGTATTGGCACTGAACGAATGGTTTGGAAGGTATGGCTTTCAATTTTACTGCTGATTTTTTGCGAAAGTACATGCTTAAATTCAACTAATACAAGCAACTTCTTACTTAAATGCAAATATTCATAGATGCAAATGAATCTCACAAAAAAGTGTTTATTCATTATTCATTTTGAAATGAGAAACAACTGACAAGTGTGACATGGCTATCCAGTTAGCCAGGTAAACAATGTGTTACATCCAGTTAGCCAGGTAAACAATGTGTTACATCCAGTTAGCCGGGTAAACAATGTGTTACATCCAGTTAGCCGGGTAAACAATGTGTTACATCCAGTTAGCCGGGTAAACAATGCTCCCCTAGCACTAACCTTTCACCCCCTCCCCCCACCTGAACCATGTGGACTCGACTGGCTAATGTTAGTTAGCCAACCAGGGCCATCACCCTTGGTTGACAAACAATTGACTGATTTAGCTAGTCTATTACATTTTAACCCTGCTAACTGATTCATGACATTGTGTAATATCACTCCTAATAAAAATGAATCACTATTTTGGAATTGTAATGCTGACCAAAAACCAAATTCAATTCAATTTAAGTTATATATCCGATTATCCTGTTAATGTTCCAATGACAGTACTGTATGCACACAGACCTCCCTTGTGAAACAAGCCCATGCTAATGTCACTCTCCTCTTTCCTTCCTCTCCTTCCCTCTCCTCCTCTCCTCCTTCCTCTCCTCCCCTCTCCTCCTTCCTCTCCTCCTCTCCTCCTTCATCTCCTCCTCTCCTCCTTCCTCTCCTCCCCTCTCCTCCTTCCTTTCCTCCTTCCTCTCCTCCTTCCCTCTCCTCCTTCCTCTCCTCCTTCCTCTCCTCCTTCCTCTTCGTCCCCAGGCACGGCGGAAGGAGCTGTTCGTCCAGGAGCGCTACAGCCACTTCAGCGTGACGGACCCCTTCCTGGCCTTGCAGAGGGACTTTGAGTGCGTCCCCGGGGGGGACAAAGAGCGGCGGCCTGTGGGCTCCAGCCCCATCTCCGTCCTGGAGGCCGTCATGTCCCACTGCAGGAAGATGCAGGAGAGGATGTCTGCCCAGCTGGCTGCGGCTGAGAGTCGGCAGAAGAGGGTAAGGGGAGCCTGGACTGGATGGGTGCAGGAATAGGTGGATGTGTGTGTGTGTGTGCGTGTGTGTGTGTGTGTGTGTGCGGAATGTGAGTGTGTGTGTGTGTTTGTGCGAGAGTGTGTGTGCGTGCGTGTGTGTGCGCGTGTGTGTGCGTGTGTGCGAGTGTGTGCGTGTGTGTGTGCGAGAGTCCGAGTGCAGTTACACGTAGATGACCTTGTCTATTCTCACACACGCTCGATCTTCCTCTTTATCTCTCTCTCTCTCTCTGCTTTTCCAACAGGGGTATTGGATGAGTGTGTAAGAGTGTGCATGAATGAGAAGGCTGGTAGGAGTGGGAGTGTGAGTGGGATGGTGTAAATGTGTGCTAGTTGTTAGCGAAGGTTATTGCGTGTACGTGTCACTCGCTGTCAGGTGTTATGCTTTGCATGGCGGCTTAAGTGTGTGAAATGAGAGAATGCGTTAGCGACAATGTGTACTTTATAACAGTTTAACCCCTTTGTCCTGTTTATGACCTCAGACACTGCCACAAAATGCCAGAAACTAGCCACAACTGGGTCTCTAGTCAGTGTGGGTCTAGATAATACATTGAGACAGGCTACATCTGATGGATAGCAAGACGAGGTGGAGAGGAAAGAGGGGGAAATAAAAAGGGTTTTGGATATACTGTAGGAGGGACAGTTAGGAAATGTTATATAGTGTTTTGGGAAACCCAATAGTTCCAATGTCGACCAGTTCTCAGCATCATGACATCACTGGACATTATAGCTAGCTGTTCCAATGTCGACCAGTTCTCAGCATCATGACATCACTGGACATTATAGCTAGCTGTTCCAATGTCGACCAGTTCTCAGCATCATGACATCACTGGACATTATAGCTAGCTGTTAGATTCGATTCGACAAATGGTTACAGTCGCCCTAAATGTTGAGAGAATCAACTTCCCTTTGAGAGGACAGCCATAGTTCAGGTTTGGAGGTTGGTGGGTGAACCTGAGGCTAACATATACCATCTTCATGGGGTCTTAAGCTGAAAGCCTAAATACCAGATTTCCTTGGTAGAGTGTGAGCCTCCGTGCAGGGGATGGCACGGTGTGATGAGTAAATCATGAGACAGAGAGAAGGTTCCAGCAGGTTCCAGCTGATGAGGTAGAAACATGCATGCCGATGATGTCATTTGTACCCTGAACTTTTACATATTTATTGTATAAGTTGTTTAGGAATATCATTTAATATTAGCATTAGTATCCACAACGCTAACTCTCTCCTCGACCTCATTTTTTCACCTTAGTATGTGTTCGTTTGGAACTTCGTTTGTAAAGAATTGTTCTAGTTGTCGACGATGGAAATCACCCTTCTGGATGATAAACCTGCTGTACTGTACCTTTACACTACAGGGCCTAGAATAGAGAAATTATTAATGAGGTGATCCGTTTATAGCCCCAGGGCCGTACTATCACCACAAATCCGTAGCACAGCAGGAGAAGAACGCCACTACAAACTCACTTTGTTCTTTAAAACCTATTCATAAAGTGGTCATCACATAGCGCCTACTGTCTGGTACAGTAATGAGATGTGTTACTATGTGGATTAGCAGGATGGGTCTGCTTCATTGTGTGGGCTTGTTAGTGCAGTGCAGCCAGGCAATTGCTTGGAAAGCCTGACTACGCCTGTGGACACTGGCTGCCAACACAGAGCTAACAATAGCATCTCCGCTCCAGATATAGTACCCCCGGGGGGCGTCAAGTCATCGAAAATCATTTGTATATTTAGAAGGTTTGTTACCATCTCTGTTGGTGAGAGAGCTCGTTTTTTACGCCTGTTGACTCATTATGTCCAAATGAAGGATTTTTTCCGGAAAATTCCATATGCCCACACGAGTATTGATCACAGAATGCATATTTGTCGTTGGTAGTGCTCTTGAGCCTTTTTGTACGTTTCAACTGTGTGTATATTTATACAGTTACATTTTCAGTTCATAAAGCGAAACTATTGGGTGGAATATGTGTGTGTAAAACTTAGTTTCATGTGGTGATTTAAAGAATAAATCTTTAAAAGTAAAGAAAAATTACATATTACTATCACCCTTGACCAATGCACAAGATAAATGCCTATTCCAGATCTTTGTTGGTCTACTGTAAACTACATGTGCACATCCCCTGCTTTGGGATTCAAACCTCTCATTGTGATATCTGAATTTGGAACGACAATTCTGTTCACGGAAGGTAAACATTTGTACGATTACTGACGTAGACGTGACATGAACGTGTGTGTATGTGTGTGTTTGTGTGTGGTTGTCTGATGAGGGATGAGGATGCGTGTCATGAGCGTGTGGCTCGCAGATGACTCGGCATGTGCGTTAGCATGTCCCTCTCTGACACACATGCACATCAACACCCCCCACTCCCTTACGCAACACTTGTGTCTGCTCCTCCAATCACAGCTGGAGCTGGAGAAGCTGCAGCTGCAGAGCCTGGAGCAGGAGCACCGCAAGCTGACGGCCCAGCTGAAGGACGAGCGGGAGAAGAACAAGCACATCGTCATGATGCTGGTGCGCGAGTGCAAGCAGCTCGCCACCCGCGTCGTGGAGGAGTCGCAGCGCTTCGACGAGATCTCCGCCCGCCTGGACGAGGAGAGCCGCCAGTCCGGCCGGCTGCAGGAGGAGCTGAGCGCCGAGAGGCAGCGTGGCCAGCAGATGGAGGCCAAGATGGAGAAGCAGCTCTCCGAGTTTCGACACGGAGCGCGAGCAGCTGCGCGCCAGGCTGGGCCGAGAGGAGGCCGAGAGCCAGAGCCTGCGTCAGCAGGTGGAGCAGCTCAGGACAGAACAGGTCCACGTGAAGGACGGTATAAATGTTCCCGTGGCCGCCGCCGCCGCCGCCGTCGCCCCTGCCCAACCTCCTGCCGCTCCCCCCACAGCCGCGGTCGACTCCACCGCCGCAACCGCTCCCCCGGCCAAACCCAAATCCATGGTCTCTATCGCCGTGGCCACGGAACCTATCAGCTCGCAGACGGCCTCCTGCCAAGTAGACCTGCCCGCCCCAACAGAGGCCGAGGGTCCTAAGAAGACGCCTCTCACTATACCCGTCAAGCCCACCCCAGCCAACTACGCTGGTCTGAGCCTGCCCAAGTCTGCCGGGGTGGGCCGGGGGCTGGCCCACAGCGGCTCAGGCGCCGCCTCAAGCGGAGAACGGAGGCGAGGGGCAGACGCTGCCCCACGGCCTGCCCACCGGGGTGAGCCCGCGCGTCCAGGCCGCCCGCTACAAGTTCCAGGAGCAGGACCAGAACGGCTCCGCCTCCCAGAGCCCCCCCGTGCGGGACCTCTCCCCCACCAACCGCGACAACTTTGCCGCCAAGCAACAGGCGCGCCACACCGTCACGCAGGTCCTGTCGCGCTTCACCAGTCCTCCGGTCGGAGGCGCGGGCGCCCTGCGTCCCGGCCTGCCACACTCCACCTCCGAGGGGGGCTCTTTCCCCGGCCGCCTGGGACACTCCCAGATCGGCCACAAGTCACCCACCGTGGCCAGGATCGATCGGGGCAACCCGCCGCCCATCCCGCCCAAAAAACCAGGCCTCTCCCAAACCCCTTCTCCCCCTCACCCGCCTATCAAATTGATAGGGGACGGCAGCCGCTCCCCCGGGACGGGGCTAAAGCCGGCCACGCCCCAGCTGCCGCCCAAACCGGCACTGGACCTGGTCCCAGCCCTGACCGCGTCTCAGGTGGGTGCCAGCCCCCCCGTAGCGGGGGGACCGAGGGGGACACCACTCCCGGCAGCATGTGCAGAGTGCCCCCCCCATTGCCAGCGCCGCCACCACTGTCCGTATCCCCTCCGTAAACCCCTCCTCCTCCTCCTCAGCTAGTGCTCCATCTCGTAGCCCTTGTGCCCCGGGCAGCCCCCTGGCAACAGCATCAGGTAAAGGGGCACCACAATCCCCACTGCCTCCCTTCTCTGCTCTATTCTCTTCTCTCGCCAGGTTAGCTAGCCTAGTCTAGCGTTTAGCATTTACCTCAAAGACACATTTATGCATCCTGATCAGAATAGCACTCAGGTCAGCAGACTTCAGCTTTGCTCTTCTCTTTGCAGTTGACGCTATCCGTCAGGCCTACACACACGTGACACCATTCCTCTAAACCACTGCTTGAGATCTCTGTACTCTGATACTGCCCACTGTGGGTGCCTTTCTCTAGCCCTTCTGTTCTGTCACGTCAGCCTTCTCAGGTTCACACAGACTCCATGTCTCTTACACTGTAGTGAGGTACGGTCACATGCCAGGCTAGCCGTTAGCACCATGTTACACCCCAAGTGTTGAGGCTGTTAGCTTTTCCATAGTTTCCTGGTTATTTGGGTGTGCAGGGTTTCTACGAGTAACCCTCTTCTCTGAAGCTGATGCCAGAGGCTGCTCCTGTTCCTCCCTTCCATTGTCCAATCGCATGCCACGAACCATTCCTGACGTCTCATTTCCTCCCTGCTTACTTCCTGCTTCCTGTTCTCCCTTCCCACTAACATCTCCCCTTGTGTATTCTTCAAGCAAACTCCTGTACTCATTTGTGATGTTTATGAAAATGTTTATGCAATGTTACAGGTTGCTGTTTTTACTGGGATTTAGGATTTAGGATTATTGTTTGAACTGTCGCTTTATATCAAAGTGAGTACCAGCTGAAACTAGGCTGGGCTAACAAGCAATATGCATGTTTGCTCGGCGATTTATTACTGGCACATTTCTTTTGTAAATGAGGTATTCCCAACTAAATTATTCAAATTTAATTTGGTCTGAAACATGGCTACCCCACTCTCTTTGACATTGTATTTGGCACATCAATACTTAAAATATGTAAATTGTGGCTGTTCTACAGAAGACTGCTTGGAAATCAAGCCATAGTCCTACCCCGCACCAAGTAGACACATTTTCTTTTTTGCTCAAAAGAGCCAGGTGGAATGTTTTAAGTCTCGACGGCAGCGCCTAAAAAAAACTGACGGACATTTTGGAAAGCGTGACGGTTTCGGCTGTCGTTACGGATGTCCTTAAAATACTGAACTAGACTTCCCCCTTCCTCCCCCTTCTCTTCTTCTTTTCAGTCTCTCAGACGAGGGTGTGCTCGGAAGGTCTTCTGCTCTCTCTGCCCTTAACTGCACACTGTTAACCTGCACGCCCTGAGACACACCAAATAAGCATCATAACTCAAATATGATGTTAGCTAGCTTCCTTGGAGGTTCCTTCCATAGTCACAGTGGGCATTCCCCCATGTAGTAGACAAGGGTAGATTATTATATGGACATTTGTGCTTCTTCTTTGCTATTGTGCACTTTATTATTGTGTTTTGACATACTTTTATGTTACTTTTACTTTTATGTGTGCATGTTAATGTCAGCAACAAAATACCCAAATGTCAAATCATTTGGGTATCTTTATATTGATCGACGATTAATTAACGACAGATCGGTTGATTGATCGAGAGATTAGTGGATGGATGTTTGGTTTAGCCGGCATCTGGTAAGATAGTTACTATGATTGTCAATGCGAAAAGCCCACGACAATTCCCTAAATAAAGTAGGCTGCTGCACACTGCTGCATCCCCTTTCCGTTGATCTCAGGTGTACCACAGTGATCCCCCACCTGGCCTCCTCACGTCTCAATAACCACATTCCACTTTCACCTCGCAGGCTGGCGTCCCTCCTTAGTCCCCTTGCTCGCCTGCGGTGGGCCCGTTGCCCTGGACAACGAGCGCCCCCTGCTCCTCCAAGCTGCTTCCCAGGGAAATGTCACTTTAATGTCAATGCTGCTTAACCCAGATACAATGGATAATACTACTACTCACCTTGACGACCACCCAACCTCTGCCTTGTTTGCTGCTGCTCAAAATGGACACACAGGTACTGACCAAGACCCCAGAATATGTATACTTTGATAGTATACTTTGTATACTGATGAAGACTATTGATTTATTCAGGGTTTAAATAATTTAATTAAAACTATTACTTCTGTTCATTAGTACTTTATTAGTTGCATTTGTATTTAAACCCTATGGTGATGATGTGGGATATTGGGCAAGTAAACCTGTTTAGCAGTTTGTGGCATGCTTGAGTAATATTTTGATACATCCTCCGGGTTCAAAGCAGTTTCAGGCACACAGCGTGCGGGTGTATCAAGGTGAGCTTTGAGAGCACACCATGTTTTGACGATCAAAAGTGCAAAAGTACATTGAAGACAGCTGTGAAACCTCAGTGTCACTTGGAGGAGAAAGAAGTTAGACAACAGGGCTTAACTTCTCTTCTCGTTAACTCCCCCCCCCCTCATCCCACAGACTGCGTTGAGCTACTTTTGACTTCAGGGGTGACTGCTGATGTTGCTGATGAAAACGGTTTTACTCCTTTACACTATGCTGCCGCTCATGGCCACCACAGGTTAGTGTGCAAAGCCCTCAACCAATTTGTATCCATACAAAGTTTTCCCAAATATCCTGCATACTGGTGTTTTCTTCCATCCACTGCATTTCCCCACACACCTCCAGTAGCTGTATATCTGTGAAGGGACAGTAGTTGTCAGGTAGATGCAAGATGGTTCTTGAGGAAACCTGGCCTTTGATCCTTCGGCTCATAAGTCAAGTTTGAGTAGGTTGGCAGATGATACGTTTGAGATGCAGGAGACTTGGCACTGAGGGGAAGTTAGACATGGGCTCACTAGCAAACATCTTCACTTTAGAGAGAGAGGGTCATGTCTTTTGTCCTTTGTCTTGGTAACAGGACTGTAGGATAAACACCAGGGCGAAACAGCACCACTTTCTCCAGTAATAATATTCACATTAATGTAGCCTAATCACACAAATAACGTGGTCAATGCACGCAAATGAAATGATATTTTTGGAATATTAAGCACTGTATGTTAGTATTAACAGTATAACAGTATATGGAATCAGAAAAGGGATAGAAGAGGGTACACAAGGTGTTTGCAGGCGGATCCAGTTTCCAGACAAGAGTACTGTCACCATCAGATCAGTCTTGGACTCTTATGTTCTTTGTTTTACTCATACTTTATCTTTGATTTATTTTACGAGGATTAGAGTTAGCCCACACAACAACCCACACATAGGACTTGGGGTTAACTAACTAGTCCAAGTGGAGTTAACTTTAAGGGAATGTCACCGAATCGTGGTCTCTGTCACTTGTCAGCATTGACAGCTTTATTCAGATTCCGTCTCCTATAACGAATTAATCCAACTTGCTTTTTAGGCTTTTATTATGCGTAGCCAAAGTGTGCATTCACGTAACCATCTCTTCTCTCACCAAACAGGTGTGTTGACGTTCTCGTGGGAGTTGTGAGTGATGTGAACCAGGGGGCAGGAGGAGGACAGACGGCTCTCTACATGGCGAGCGCGGCCGGCAGGCTGGAGTGTGTCCAGGCCCTGCTCAACGCAGGGGCCGATAGCTCACGAGCCACAACCGTACGTTTCTCCACATTATCGTCCCCGCAGATCCACAAATGTCTCCCCGTTGTCCTTAATCGACCTCAAGGACCTTGTATCCCATACAAACGTTACCTGGGATTAACCTTGATGTCCTGCAGTGCCCCACACAAATCTGGTGTAGGATACAAATGTAGTTGTTACCTTCACATGTGACAAAGATCAAGGACATGTCCCGTTTGCGTGCGACCCTCAGGACAGCTGTACGGCGCTTCACGCGGCCGTCAGCTCGGGACACGTGGACACGCTGCGGCTCCTCCTCTGCCGCCCAGACCTTCACCACGCCGACGACCCCGACTCCAACCTCCACAGCCACGCCCCGGTCCTGTCCAGCGCAGTGCTAAATCAGGCCAACTGTGAGGGCTGGACCGCTGCCCACATCGCTGCTGCTCGGGGCTTTAAGGTAGCCCACCTCGTACAGTATGCACAGAGAGGGAAATGCCCCCTCATATGCTTTCAGAGATGTTCTTCGTGAGATCAAACGCATGCCCTCCAGCCCACACACACACTCCAACACTGTCTATTCTGAAACGTTGAGGTTTCTATAGCTAATTTCTTCGTGTATCTAGGACTGCCTAGAGGTGCTGTGTAGCCACAGCGAGCAGGATATTGAGAGGAGAGACAATTGGAACCGCACCATCCACGACGTGGCCACGGACGACTGCAAAGACCTACTGGAGAACCTGCGTGAGTAGAGCAGCAGACAGGCCAAGGGCACGGGTGCACGTGCTTCTGTGTGGGACTTTTCTAGTGTACAGGGCTTTACTGACAGTTAGGTACATTGTTAGTGGTCATCTTTTGTTTTTTTTTGTACTTTACTCCCCTACTCGAACTTTTGATAATCTGTTAAGGTAACCACAGTCCTCTGGCCGTCTTCCTCCCCTTGTCCTTATCCCCTGCCCCCCCCCCACTCCCCCCCTCCCCGCCTACAGACTCCTACAGAGTGTCTGTCTGTGTCCAGATGCCGGAAAGTATCCGAAAGCCCCTCTGTCCCAAGGTCCCTGCAGGAGAGGTGTGCCTGAGCGTGCTGGGCTGTGTGCACGTCCACCACGGCACGTCCTGGTCCGAGCTGAGTCATGCCCTGGGCCTGGCCCTGAACTCTCACCTCCAGTTGCTCTGCGGAGAGCCCGCCCCCAACACGCAGGTCAGGGACGGCATGCACACGCACCTGGGGCTCACACCTGCCAGCATCGCCTCGGGGCTCGTAGGTAAGGACCCCCCCACACGAAAGCTGGCAGGCAGTTTGTACACAAGCCTGTGGCAGAAACGCACGAACGATTTCATAACTGCGTGTGTCTATATGTGTCGGTGTGTTCCTAATGCCTTTTCCCTAGCTGCACGTTTACCAAAAGAGTTGCCTGCTATTTGAAAGGATATCCCAAACATCGGGCAGGTTATTCTTAGAGTCTGTTATCTTAGCCGCGTCTCCCACAAGTCTGACAGCCAAGTTTACCGTGGTGTCTCATGCTATTTTTAAAGACTTTGCACCATCCAAACAGCTGCTGCCCCCAATTGCATCCTTACAGTTCAAGTTATAATTTCCTCCCCTGTCAGCAATCTGACAGTGAAGGAGGTGAATGATTCTGAATGTCGGACTTGTGCTGTCGGACTTGTTCCTGTGCTTTGGTCCTGTGTGAAACGAGTGGGAGATTCGGACAGTGTGTTTTGGGGGATCAACTTGCATTCACTTATCTGTCATCAAGCTCTCATTGAAGTAAACAGTCAATAAGCTTACATAAATATATTTGCCATATTTCGTTTCTGAGCTATTTGGGGATTTACTTCATGAATAATTTCCACTTGAAACATTCCTTCTGAATCCCTTGCATCGTCGTACACACATCAAAGTCCAGCCACATTCACGGGGGACACATTTCCAATAGACAGGAATGTAGGAATACATGAAAGACAATTAAGAGTGTAGGATGAGGATGAGATGGATGAGGTATTCATTATGGATGAGAGGGTGGGGTAAGAGGAGTGGAAGACCTGGGGGAAAGATCACACGTCCGTAACGCCTAGATGGTTTCTGGAGTTGTCCTCACCTTGAGAGGTGTGTGTGAGGTGTGTGTGTGTGTGTGTGTGTGTGTGTGTGTGTGTGTGTGTGTGTGTGTGTGTGTTTGTGGTGTGTGTGTGTGTGTGTGTGTGTGTGAGGTTTGCTCTGGTGTCGCTTCAGTATGCATAGTTGTGTGTAGAGTGTCTAGTATGTAATGCTGTGAGCGTTTCAGTGCTATATCACCAATGTTCCTCTTGTCTCTCTGGTTACGTTGTTGTAGGCGACACCGTGTGGTTGCCAGGTCAGGAGCCGTCACGTCTCCCTTGGGACCTGGTCAGGAAACCTCTGTGCCAGCGCATCATCCTTCGTCTGAAAGGTACCTGGCAACCCAGTTTCCATCCATGAATAGAGTGCCCAAATTAGAATTTGCTCGCTCACTGAGAAGTCTTGCTAATTATTGTTCGGCTAATTGTTCTTTCACTGATTACGGACTTGTTGACTGTCTAGACCTTTTCAAGATTGTATTTGATTTTAAGGTAATGTTTGCTGTTCTGTGTGCATTTTATAAAAAACGTTCTGTAGTTGGGTGATGAGATGCAGTGTTCGGTTCTTGCAACCTTAGCTTTTTATATCTGTCCTCTGTCTGGCTCTTCCGGCTGTCGACCTCAGAACCCTGTGTTTTTACTGCATAGTAATTGCAGAAAAACGCAAGCTGTTGCAAATGTAAAGTATTTGTGTGTTGTTGTTGCTAAGCCGTCTGGTTGTCTGTATCTGACAGGTCTGTCAGAGTCCTGTGTGGACGAACTGGCCCTGGAATCTCTCATCCCTCTTCAGCTGCTTCAGAACTACATCCGCTTGGTACGCACGCACACACACTGGAGAACACTCTCTCTCTCTCTCTCTCTCTCTCTCTCTCTCTCACTCACTCACTCACTCACTCACTCACTCACTCACTCACTCACACACTCACTCACACACTCACTCACACACACACACACACACACACACACACACACACACACACACACACACACACACAGTATATACACTACAGAGACAAAGAGAAGAACAATAGAGTAGAGAGGTTGAAAGAACAGAGGGAAATTGTCCCCAAAAAATGAAATGACAAACAAAAGCGGATGTGGGAACATTGTAGGTCTGGGATGTTAGGTGTGCTAGGATGCCCCCTGCTGGTGACATGATCCGTATTCTGTGTTTCCAGGGGCCTTTACAACAAAGCAATTTCAACACATAAATTATAATTTTTTAGCTGTTTTCACTAAGCCTAAAAACTGTAATCAACCACAAACCGTGTCACGATAGTTTCAGCTTGTCAAGGCAACGCAGGTTTTCAGAATCTAGCTACGAGTGTGTTCATGTATAGGGGCGATCACATTCACACAGCAATCACAAACATGGACATGTCTGCCAAACCTGCTTATTTTACAAGAGAAGCTAGAAATTCTAATAAGAATATATATAATTCCAGGCAAGAAGTAAGACAGTTGTTTTTGCCCAAGGCAGGAAGAAAATTGCAGAAAGAAAGGAGCAAAAAATAGCTGACTGAATGTTCTTATTCGGCTTGTCAATATTGTCGTCCCATCATTAGGCACAAGTAGATCTGACTATTATAACAATCGTGTCCATTAAATTGATGTGTTACTTGGATGTATTCATATTCATGTAAGGTAAGCCATTCCCTCTGCCAACAAGCTATGTCTTTCATATAGATACTCGCCGGGAAATATAAAGGGTTTCCAAACAAGATAAAAACATGTACCGAAATGGCTCCTACAGTCTCTATACTCCTTAAAGTGTACTCCTGTTAATCCTTTAACTCAATCAACCAGCTAGCTGTCAGGAGGGTTCCAACAGTATCTCAGTAGCTCTTCCAGAACAGTGTGGAGGAACCCTTGAATAGTCACAGAGGGGTGTAATCACATCATTGTGTAGATTTTCTTAATAATGACCAGGTCTACACATTAGGCTTCTTGTGCAGCTTGGAAGTCCATCATTCAAACCATTATTACACAACCATTTCATTCTTCCACTTCAAATGATGTGTTCGTCCGCATGGTGTTATTGCAGTCGTGGTTTATTCTCTGTGTTTCATTTCCCTCAGGTGGAGCAGTACCGCAACGTCATCTTCCACGGTCTGGAGGGCAGCTGCCAGGAGTACCTGGCCAATCAGATCTCTCGCTGCATCAAGGTAACACCATAGACCACGCCCCTACCGGCTAGCCCTCTGTGTTTGCGTTTTCATTCATTTTCATATTGTCTTTGGTTTCATAGTGTCCATACTGCCTGTCGTTTCCATGACAACTCTTCCTTTGTCCCTAGCAAAAGCAGGAAGTGGCGGGTGTGGCCTGTGACATCATCAGGGTGGAGGTAGACAGGAGTCTTTCTAAGGAACAGCTCGTGGAGACATTCATCAACTGTGGTGAATAAACCATTTATATACCAACTGTTGGAAGTTGAAAGATACTAAGGATGTCTCATTGAAGATGTCAATAATAAGGTGGAATCCTCTCTGGGTCTCTGTCTCAGGGTTCCTGGTGCCGGTGTCGGGGGTGTGCAGCAGCAGCAGGTGTGTGGTGGTCCTGTTGGAGGGCCTGGAGAAGGCCTGCTCCTTGACCGAACTCCTGGGGGACCTGTGTGAGGCCCTGGAGAACCGAGGAGCGACGTACCTGCTGCCCCTGCCACACGGTGAGGCTTCCCAGGCTGCGTCCAACCAACATGCTCATCAATCTCAGTTGAATTTGTGGGTGAAGAAAAATAACTGTGTTTGAGGAAGGGGGGGGAAGGGGTATATAGAACATAATGAGTGTGTGTGTTAGCCTGTGTAGTGATCGACAAGGATCCTATCCAATGATGAGTGCAAAAACAACTTATTTTCCTCTCAACCAATCAGCCCAAGCCGGCCTGCACCATTTCCAGGAGGGCTGTTTTCTGATTGGCACGCTGTCCAAGTCCCGCCTCCAAGGCTCGGAGCTTCGTCTCCAGCAGCACTTCCGCTGGGTGACCCTGCGATGGGACGCTGAGCCGCTGCACGGCCTTCTGG
The DNA here is from genome assembly GCA_903064625.1 of Mallotus villosus. NCBI lineage: Eukaryota > Metazoa > Chordata > Actinopteri > Osmeriformes > Salangidae > Mallotus > Mallotus villosus. Next base: position 815,458 of record CAEFZP010000371.1, read on the forward strand.
GAAGGCACCTTCGCCGGAAACTGCTCCACAAGGTGAAACATGGGGGGTATTTCATTCATAGAATCCCTATAATGTTTGAGTATTACAACATGTTTGCACGCAATTGTGTTGAAGGTGGATTTATTATTACATTTATTTTGTCATGGATTCCAGTGCCAGATCCTAAAGTTGTATTGCATTCTCAATATTATTTTATGGTTGTGATCCCATGAAACCACATTCAGCCTGTTTGTCATTGCTTGTCGACAGAATGTTTCATATTCTGGTACTACCAAAATCTCCGTTTACCTTTTATGACCCCCCCCCCTCCCCCACACCCCCCCCAGATGCAAGGCTGTGCCGGGGACCCCGAGGGCCTGCTGGAGAAGACCCTGGGCTGGGTGAGCAACGTGTGGCAGCAGCTCAACGCCTGCTTGTCCCGTCTGGGGACTCACGAGGCTCTGCTTGGACCCCAGCTCTTCCTCTCCTGCCCCGTGGTGCCTGACAATCCTCTGGCCATTGTCAAGTAAGTGTGTGTTCTTTACACTCATACACTTCTTCCATTTTTTCTCTTGCATTGAGTTTTTCTGGGAGTTTTTTCCTTGTCTTCCTTGAGGCTTTAGGTTGGTTGAGGGGCAGCTCTATGTGCGTATGTGAAGCCCTCTGTGACATGCTTGCGTGTAAAAAGGGCTATACAAATACATTTTGATTTGATTTGATACACTTGACTTGTACTCCAGTTTAGTTGTTCCATATTAACGTATGTGAGCTGTTCTTCATCCCTTGTGTCTGTGCGTGTCCTTCAGGTGGCTGGCCGGGTTATGGAACCTCGTGGTTGTCCCTCGCGTGGAGGAGGCCATCGTCTCCCGCGTGACAGTCAAGCGCTCTCTCCGGCCCAGCGTCCGGCACCCTGGAGACCAGGGCCTCAGTAGGGGCGAGCAGGCAGTGGTCAAAGCTGCCCTCAGCATCCTGGTCAACAAGGCCGTGCTGCATGGCTGCCCCTCTGCCTTGTCACGGTGGGTACAGGAAAAGTGTGTGTGTGTGTGTCATTTACATTTAGTCATTTAGCAGACGCTCTTATCCAGAGCGACTTGAAGTGAAGTGCCTTGCCCAAGGACACAACGTCATTTGGCACGGCCGGGATTTCTAACCAGCAACCTTCTGATTGGTTGCCCGATTCCCCAACCACCCAGCCATCTGACCCCCTGTAATTGTCAGGGGATGCGCTATTTCTGCCGAATGAAAGGGTGTTTGAATCCGTGTTGCACATGTCCCTCCCCAGAGATCGCTCGGCACCTGTTGGAGTTCAGGGGAGGGACCTTCCCTGTGTCCACCATCGGCTCCTGCAAGGGAAGCAGCGGCAGGAAGGGGAGGGACTGCAACATGTGGAGGAGAGCCAGCACCAGCCCGAGGCAAAAGGGGAGGAGTTTGACCAACTGGAGTGGTTCTCTCCGAGAGGGTGAGGAGGAGACTGGTTATCTTACGCAGGTGAAGATTACGTTTCGTTTGTTCTTTATCCATATTTCGTCTCCTCTCATTACAGGGTCACTGTCCAACACTGACGTCCGCTACATTACCAACAGCAACAGCCAAAGGTCAGTGTTTTCTTCCAGTACTCAGTCAAAACATGGCTAACTCTAACACAGAAGTTATAAGACTTCAGCACAGCAGTTATTTTTTTATTACCATAATTTTTAAATGGTTGGCACCGCCAGCTCTTGTATATCATTTCTAAAATCACTTTAAAATCTTTGCTGAATCCACAGTTATCTTTTTTCATTTCCAACCTGGATCCTTTATGTACAATGTCCCATCATCATTGTGTTGGACGATATGATGAATAACAACAAAAGTCCCATTCAGTCATCTATGATCCTAAAACTGTAGCATTGCATTTCCATATCTGTTCACTTTGTCAATGCCGCACACATGTCAGATGAAACTCAAGTGCAGCACTTCATGTCTACAAAATAACGTGCAACAAATGGACATGCCCACGAAACGCCTCATTTTTTAATATAATACTTTGTCTTAATATTAGCATTCTGAAATGTTTGCAATATGCTGTGCAATGTTTGAGTAAATCCAGTTGAACTGGCTGATTAACATGACAGTGGGCTTCTACACATGAGCTCATTCTGACATTAGACTGGCCAGAGTGATCAGGTTGTTGTGTGTGTGACAGGCTGGTGGATGGAGACCTTGTCAACTTGTCTCTCTGCTCTGATGACGACACTGAACTGATCCGAGAACTGCAGACCATGTGCACCAGCAAATCAGAACCTGACATCAGCAAGGTACCATCCTACTGTACCTCTGATTTACCTCAGTCTTATGTCGTACTACTCCGTGATACGTCTATATTTCAATGAACAATTGAAATGCCCAATTTTCATTGCAGATTGCCCAGTCAAAGGATGAATTTTTAGTCTTCTCTGGCTCTCCAAGTAGACAATCACTACATAAGACTGACCAAAAGACAACCGCTCAACAGCGACCACAGACTGTAAGATATATATATATATAGAGAGATATACACACAACTTTTCTGAATGTATAAAATCACATTTTATAATAATCTTACATTCTGCTCATCACTGTCTTTTCCCCCCCTATGCAGACTAGCAGCCCTCAGGCAAACCAAAGCCCAGCTAACGCAGCCCAAAGCCACGAGAGGCGATCTGCCTCCAGGCCCTAAATCCCAACTCCCTGTCCCCAGCAGCAGGGGGCAGCAGCCCCCACGACCCAGCAGCAGCAGCAGCACCTCCACCCCCAACCAGGCGAATGGCAATCGCAACGCAGCTGAGACCAGAAGCGAACCCAGCAGCAAAACAAGGCACGTACTGCCCAGCAACAACAACTTCAACAAGAACAACCAACGACAGGAGGACATTTGGATCCTACATGGAGACCTGCATGACAACGGCAACAATGCCAAGTTCTAGAACCCTCTGTCGTCAACCTTCCCACAGTGTTCCTTTACGAAATCCCTCCATGTAAAGTTAGGGTTATGAAGACCTCTTAGTATTTGTACTTGTTTTCTGTACTCGTTACACTGTATAACAATGTGTACTTGGGGACCATAGTTTTATTATATTACAGTATTGAAGTATTGAATGGAAAAAATACATTTGCAGGGAATACTGTAAAAAAGAGGTCAAACAAGTTTTACCTTTTGGTAAAAGTGTTTTGGATTAAAGAGCGAACAGTCAGTTTTTGCTATTAAGTATTTTTGAAGTGTTTTATGTTAAATAGTTGCAAGTTCAATTTAAATACTGTTAAATAAAATCAGGGTTTTACCAAATCTTTGTAAATAAGAATTAGTAACTTTAATGGTATATAGATCGGTGTATGTGGTACTATGCTTGTAAAAACTATATAGTGAAGATAAACTGATGAAAATAAAACTTGTATATATGTTTGTAATATGACAATTTGGTTCATAACTTTCACTTGTTTCAAAGTGAATAGAATCTGGCAATAAGTAACATAATTGCAAACAATTTTTTTTTCTCCAACCGTAAGCCATAATAAATATTTACACTACCCATAATTCCATCAGAGTTATGGTCGAGTTTTTCTTTGACTTCTGTTGAGCCCGAAACAAAAATATTAAATATATAAAAGCATTTTTGGTTTGTTTGCCTTCTTTGTTTCCTTCTTTACATTTGTGTTTAAAGTTTTTTTTTCAAGAAGGAAAATGTGTTTTTTGAGTCAACATTTGTAATACGTACAGGAAATATTTCAGCCTTTGATGTTGATCTGTATAATAGATGTTTAAAGAAATGTCCAGCTTCCTTTCAGCACAACCATTAAACTGCACTGTTGACCCCACAATGCTCGTCCAGACTTATTTGTTACACCAATAAACACAGTCCTCTTAAAATCATATTTTTACTGGAAATATAACTGATTATAGATATGAAATTGACACATTAAATCTTCTTACATGTTTCAACATTTGTGTCAATTTCCTATGAATAACAACATGCTTTGTTTTAATTGACATTATCGAAAAAGAAAAAATCTTGCATCAATGTATTATAAAATCATTTGATATCTCTAAGGAACAATGTGCCAAAAAAATAAAATATTTTGATTTCTGAATTCCATCAAATCACGTTTGATAAGGGTGTCGTTTTTATACAGCATTTAATCATTTACTTTTCCTCTATTATCCCACCACGAGGAAAAAAGCAAAAGAGTACCTCAGGTGTTTTTAAAGTGCATACACATAGAAAAATAAGGGCATTTAACCACGTGTGCATGGTATCATCAACCATGCCATCACTATTATGTGTATTTACAGTGGGTAGACTTTTAACAAAGACCTTTGTAAACGCAGCTCCACAGCCAGATCATCTCTCTGCACTTTCTAGATTAGTCAGAACAAGATAATTCTAATCTGATCTCAAATCAGCATGTGGAGGTACACCCTCGTCCTACTTTGATCTACAGACAGTTTCCCTTTCAAGTTTGAGACCATCTAAAATCCTGATGCTGAATTAGGTTTTAGGGCTTTCATCCACGCAAATGTATTTTGTCATGTATATATTACTTTTTGCTCCCAAAATGGTTCAGATCAACATGTTGATTGAATAGGATACCACTAGTACAAAAAAAGTAACTTCAAACAAAAATCTTTTGCCACCATATTCAAAAATTGATCCTGCAAAGGCACTTGGAATGATCATAAAAGCATGAAACTGCATCCAGTTAGTCATGTTTGGTCTAGAATGGGTCAGAATTGGGGACAAAGAGGAAGTAAGATGGTTCTCTGGGTTGTTCCCTGTTACAGATCATTGCATATTTACAAATCAATTACCACCTACGCAACAACACACAGTACACCTATGTAATTACCACTGAACAAGTGTTGCTCATGAGTGGAAATAATTTAAAAAAAACGTTGATTTGACTTGAAAGGAGTATACATAAGCATGTCAAGAGATCATTCATGACGTCTCCACATATGTTGTTCAACATTCATTACAGTCTATAAGAATAGTATGTGAATTCATGCCACTTTCTGATTGCTTCCAATTTTAAGATAAATTTAATTTGAACATTTGTTAGTCAAATATAGACCTGCTCATTTAAATCTCTCTCTCTCTATCTCTCTATCTCTCTCTTTCTCAGGCAGGTGTTTGAAAACAACACAGTAGAGTTTCTGTCTCAGTCTACCAATAGAATATGTTAAGATAGACAAATGTCTATATGTAGTGCTGTACTATATATTTGAGCAAGGTCTGTCTCCAAGTAGCCTAAGAAGAGCCAGAAAACCTGGCTACCAAGGTGTCATTGTACACGGGAGGACTTCAGAAAGTGGCCTAAATTCACATTCTTTTGCTAAGTCATGACAGGAACGACATAAATATGACATGAATGCAAAAGTATGTATGAATGTTGAAAGCATTTATAAAAGTATGGCATGCATAATGCTCAAAATCTCTTTCACACGATTTATACATGCCTACGTATACCCCCTTGAAATAAAGTGTTTTCCCAAAATATTTTCGAATCAGTTGTCATGTAAAAAACAGCAGATAGTTGTTAACTAACTACTGCCTCATAGTATAAAGTCACAAGCTTAACGTCACTAACACTAGTTACAGGGTAATTATATTGGGCCTCAGACTCATTAAAGTGAATTCCCCAAATGACTTTGTCAGTTAAAAAGGCTTCCTGCCCTTTCCCCCCTCTCCAGACTCCAGCCCCACCTCAGAGACACTGTCCTGCACCTCCTCCTCCACCTCAGAGGCACTGTCCTGCACCTCCTCCTCCACCTCAGAGTCACTGTCCTGCACCTCCTCCTCCACGTCAGAGGCACTGTCCTGCACCTCCTCCTCCACCTCAGAGACACTGTCCTGCACCTCCTCCCCCACCTCAGAGACACTGTCCTGCACCTCCTCCCCCACCTCAGAGACACTGTCCTGCACCTCCTCCCCCACCTCAGAGACACTGTCCTGCACCTCCTCCCCCACCTCAGAGACACTGTCCTGCACCTCCTCCTCCACCTCAGAGGCACTGTCCTCCACCTCTTCCTCCACCTCAGAGGCACTGTCCTCCACCTCTTCCTCCACCTCAGAGGCGGGTGTCCTGCACCTCCTCCTCCGCCTCCTCCTGCAGGGAGGAGATCTTGGTGGTCTGCGGGGCTCGCTTGCTGGAGTTGAGGCGGTGCAGCGGGAAGAGCTTGAGGCGTTCTGCCGCGCTGATGGCCTGCTTCAGGTGGCTGGTCTCGTTCAGAAGCTTCTGGATGGAGTCGTACCTCTTCATGGAGCTGCCCTCGATCATCTGGGGGGGGCGGAGTCAGGAGAATCATTTTGTTTAACAGTGTCAAAGCAATGTTGACGTGGCAAAAATACCTGACATTCATTAGAATACAATATCTGTTTCATAGGTTCCAAACAAACGATCCCATACAGTACATGCTATGAGAACTGAATAAAAACACACACACACACACATAACTACACTCATGATAATCTACATGCCTAGAGTTGGTGGCGGAAGCTGAGTGGTGTGTGTGTGCGTTTGTGAGTGTGCGTGCGTGTGTGTGTGTGTGTGTATACCGACCAAGAAAGACTGGCACTCCAGAAGGGGTTCCACCCTGTGTTCTGACAGGATGACAGTGCAGTTGGAGAACGAATGCTTCAGTGTCTTCCGCAGTACCTGCAACGTTCTGCAACACACAGAAACAAGTGCGCACACACAGACAAACGTTTACTCCAGTTTGACTTGCCATGTGCCAGTTGGTTTCCTTTTTCAGCACCATTAGTTCTCTTTATATTTGCCCAACATTTATAATTGATATTGTTGTTTAGATTTCTAATGACAAACATGCCATTATCACATAATGCCACATAATACATGCCCTTATCTCTGTCACACTCTATTTCCTTCTTCTTTTACTCCCACACACAAATAGTTTCTTCCCAGTTGTGGTTCAGATGAAAGCAACAGAGCTGTTTCAGAACCAGCGTCATCAGGGCCCGCTAATTACAAGCATCATTTACCATAAAGACCTTACACACACACACACACACACACACACACACACACACAGGAACTTGACATTACGGTAAGTCCTAGGATTGTCACCATATGTCATCAAATACCCAAACCTGTTTGGGCTCAGCTATTACCTTCCATACATTTCACACACACACACACACACACACACACACACACACACACACACACACACACACACACACACACACATCTAACTCTTTCTGACAACACAGGTAATCATTGCCACGCTGAATCGAAAAAGCACTATGCTTGTTTTCTGTAAGATGCAAATGTGTGTTCCTCCTCACATGGGGTCCAGGTAGGCACTGGGCTCGTCCAGCAGTAGAATGCGAGCCTTGCTGAGAATAGAGCGGGCCAGACACATGAGCTGCTTGTGGCCGTTACTGAGGACGTAGCCCCCGTCTTCTAACTGGAAGTCCAGCTTGTCAGGGAACTGCTCGATCACAGACTTCAGGCCCACCTGGAGACAACGCAGAACAGAGACATGACTCAGGAGGAGAATATTTGTAAATCACTTGTTGGTGCTGATTGTGGAGTGTACGAACAGCCCAGACAAGGGCGAGAGTCAAGGAAAAGACCCATGCAAGGAAAGTGTTTGTTGTAAAGAGAAAATGAAGAGAGAGTGAGACAGGGAAAGATACAAGGGTCAAAGGGAGATGGATACATATTTACATATAGTAATTTAGCAGACACTCATATCCAGAGCGATTTACAGTAAGGGACATTCCCTGAGGCAAGTAGCGTGAAGTGCCTTGCCCAGGAAGGACACAACGTCATTTTGCACGGCCGGGAATCGAACTGGCAACCTTCTGATTACTAGCCCGATTCCCTAACCGCTCAGCCACCTGACTCCACTTATATATAGAGGTGCAGTACAAGCGTGAGAAAGAGTTCTGGAACAACACTGCTCACCTCCTCAGCCACCCTCCAGAGGTCCTCGTCGCTGTAACGAGTGTGCGGGTCCAGATTCATACGGAACGTTCCAGTAAGGATGAAGATTTTCTGAAGACAAAAGACTTCTCAAAAACATTCTTTGCTTATTTCATCACATCACGTCAAAAAGGTTGAAAGGGAAAAGCTCATAATTGTTCAATACCCCTTGACTCTTTTGCGACCTAAATCTGCATGTACAGATAGGTCTCGGACTGGTGTGCAGTATTTGAATAGTACACAGATACCAGCGTGCTGCACGACGGTTCTCCTCACCTGTGGCACAACTCCGAAGGCTTTCCTCCAGGTCTGCAGGGAGACGCTGTTCCAGGAGACTCCGTCGATGGTGATCTCTCCGTCTGTAGACGCCAGGCGCAGCAGAGCCGAGAGGAGGGTGCTCTTCCCCGCGCCGGTCCTCCCCAAGACTCCCACCTGCAACCAATCAGAGAGGTTCATGAAGACGGACGCTTCACAAAGGTGCCTTCTTGTGTAGCTTTGTGGTCGAGCTGCCAATTACAGTTATTTGATGAAACTCGTCCTGGACATTTTCAACCTGCAGTCTACATTGTAGAAAGGGACTGTGGCTGCCATGCCACTGCCAACCAGCAGAGGACAGTATAGTAACAGTTCTTATCCATGTGTTGGTAGATGGCTTGGTAATATCCGTTTTATTGATGAAGGCGTATTATTCGAGTTAGCTACTTGTGTTGGTAACCTAGAGGTAACTAACTTCCATTCATCACAAAACAATATGGAAAATAATAGGTCATGCATTACCTCTACCTGAGATAAGATTTGGGAGGTGTGAATAATTATCGATAGTCCTAGAACTGAGCTTAACGATCACCACATTTCCATCCGGTGACTAAGACGATCGCTCACAAGTCATTTGAGTACTTATGGATCAATCTCCAGCAATTGTATTACCATGAATCTCTCATCATTTCAGTTGAGACCAGACTCCTTCATACTACAAAATAGGATTAGAAATCTTCTAAAATGATCTTTCTGCAGACACATTATTGATTAGGTCCCTTTGTGTCTTACAGCCAAACTGATGATCACAATCATTCATAAATGTTATGATTTTACAATGGTGACAACACTTTTCCACAACTATGTTTTCAATGTTACAGTACAAAGAAGAAGTCCAGTACACATATTCAACAGGAGTCCAGGTCATCTATACAATATCCTTCTCTACTCACCCAAGCAGAGGTTTCAGTGATACAGTAATTAGAGCTTTAGCAGAGAGCTCAATTTAATGTCTGGGCCAAAGTGCTAACGTGAGGTAATGTTCAGGCCAGAGTGATACAGGAGCTAATAGCTAAGCTAAAGGAATAACATGTGGGCTAATCCCCGGATGGTCTCCCTGAGGACACATTACTGTGAACCCTTAAAGCTGTAATTGGCTCTTTAAGACTCACAGGCGAGAGTGGCTGAGTGAAATTCATCTCTGCTCGCCTGAAAGCAAAACTGTCACAAGGAATCAGCTTCATGTACATAACATGAACTCATTTGGGAAACACAACGACACCATTACTCCTAACACCCTCATGGCCTTGAGACAGTAACACATGCACCACTAATCTCACTTTGTTCAACGTAAATTCACACACACACACTCACACACACACACACACTCACACACACACACACACACACACACACACACACACACACACACACACACACACACACACACACACACACACGCACGCACGCACACACGCACACACGCAAACACACACACACACACATACACACACATACACACACATACACACACACACACGCATACACACACACACACACACACACAAACAAACACACCTAACACACGCACCTTCTTCCCAACTCTCACTCCGACACACTTACACTCTGACCCCCCTCGACCGTGAAGGAGATGTTCTGCAGCACGGCCCGGCCAGCCTTGGTGTACTTGACCGTCAGGCCCTGGATGTCCATGTGGCCCTGGTTGGGCCAGTCCTCCTGGGCGTGGGGGTTGTCGATGACCAGGTCCAGGCCTTTACCCCCGCTGGGGGGCAGAGGCTCCTCGGACGGCAGGTCGATGAACTTGAAGACTCGGTCCACCGACCGCATCTGGAAACACAGTGGAGTTTAACTGGGGAGAACTGGTGGGCACTGGCCTGCAACGAACGCCACAAGGACGCACCTCCACATACAGGAAGGGGTTCACTCATGTGGGAGTGAATGTGTCAGGGATATTGAATATTGCCTATTGAAAATGAACTATCTGAATGTATGTATAGATGTGTGGAGATGTGTGTGTGTGTGTGTGTACATACCATTCCATCTACAGTGATGTACTGTGTGTGTGTGTGTGTGTGTGTGCGTGCGTGTGTGTGGAGGTGTGTGTGTGTATGTGTGTGTGAGTGTGTGTGTGTGTACATACCAGTCCGTCTACAGTGATGCTGGTGATGACAGCCCACTGGAACGTCCCGAGGATGAGCATGGCGAGGGCTACGATGATGCCGATCTCACCGGGCTTGTCCTCTGCGGAGCACAGACATGTAGACGCAGCGTGTGTCAGCACGCAGGTTAGACAACCTCCTCTGCTGCTCCTGTGATCAGCATGCAGGTTAGACTAGCTCCTCTGCTGCTCCTGTGATCAGCATGCAGGTTAGACTACCCTCCTCTGCTCCTGTGATCAGCATGCAGGTTAGACTAGCTCGTCTGCTGCTCCTGTGATCAGCATGCAGGTTAGACTAGCTCCTCTGCTGCTCCTGTGATCAGCATGCAGGTTAGACTAGCTCCTCTGCTGCTCCTGTGATCAGCACTGCAGGTTAGACTACCTCCTCTGCTGCTCCTGTGATCAGCATGCAGGTTAGACTAGCTCCTCTGCTGTTCCTGGGATGCAAAGCAGTCCTGCACAGGCACCATCGCACTATTGCAAGCCAATGGGCTGTGAAATTGACCTCAGATTGACTGCCTACATAAACAAACTGTCCATTGCGTCACACCACTTGACGTTTTAACGTGCGTGTTTTCGGGTGCACACAAGTGCAGGGCCCTTCGTTTAACTGCTTTCATAGGCAGAGGGAAATGGGGACATGCTCAATTAAAGGATATTAAATGAGAGAAACACACTTCACATTAACAGTTAATTACAAGTGAAAGGTTATTCAGTTTTTTGTGTACACATTTTGCTGCTTTTGGATTTGACCTCCAAACCTACAAAGTTTTCAGCTGTTGTAAGAGGGGATGAAGGGAAAAAATATGATAAACACGTCATCCAAATCACCCAGTTATTCTGGCCCACGTGGGATTCCTATTTAGCTTGGCTCATCAGATGAGCGGCTCTGAATCCAAGTGTGGATAAATCAACAACACACTTGTTTTTTTAACCCTCTTTTCTCGTCAACATGCCCTTCTTCACCCCTCCCCCCCCCCGCTCGAACTCACGGTTTGTTCCTACGGCGATGAAGGCCGCAGCGGAGAAGAAGAAGACGAAGATCATGTCACAGCGAAAGAGGAACCAGCGCAGCGTGGACAGGTAGTGGAACCAGGCGGCCGTGTGCGTGTTGAGCGCCTTGTGGAACAGGGTCTCGAAGTAGGACTGGCGGCCGAATGCCCGGATGGTCCACAGCCCCTTCAGGGAGATGATGAGGTGGGAGAAGATGGGACTGCGGGCTGGAGGGGGGATGGGGGTGGGGGTGGGGGTGTGGGTGAGGGTGGGGGTGAGGGTGGGGGTGGAGGGTGAGGGTGAAGGTGGGGGGGTTAAGTGAAGGAGGGACAGACTGAACACACAAATGATCTAATTCATGACAGGCTTCATCTTAAGCGACGTAGGCACCTGTTATCTATCCACTTACCCACTATAACACACAAAATGATAACAAATGAATTCCATTCCCTCCCTGAATTGACCTTTACAATCACTGCAACACGCTGTCAGAGTACTCGCTTGGTCTGTGTATGTCCAGTAACTTATCATGCTATACTGTTAAACTGGAAAGGCAAGCGGAAAATGTCAAAGGAAGGAAGGAAATAATGAAGCCGATGGTACAGTAGAGCCCCTCAGAGGTCATGGCGGAGAAGAACATAACTGACACTGTAAACCTGTTTGCACAGTAAATTGCAAATGAATAAACGATAGCCTATTTGAATTAGCCATGGGATCCATTATGCTAACTTGTCAATCCGGAATAATTGGACTTCGTTTAACTTCAACCTGATCAGGGATTTAATTTAGTAAGTATTGACCATGCAATTGATGTGACATTTATGTGACATTTATTTATTTAGTGTTGTCTTAGAATCTAATATTGTCTAACACTGTTTCCCTGTCTTAAACAAACAGACAGTACATGTATGAGAAAAAGCGACACTTCAATTCACTTCATTATGACTTTTCTGTCCATGTAAAACCAATAGCTTTAAACCACTGATCAACCATTAACATTAACTAGCTAACTAGAGCAAACAGTGACATGGCATAACCATTTTGCTGTCTCATGCTTAGTGGTTAAGGATTCATATTTGAGGACAGAAGCTCCCACACAACTGAAGACAGCTTCTGTAAAGAGGAACCTGGATCTTGCTGTCCTTTAATCTTGAACAAAACCCCAAAGTCGTCTGTAATGTAGCTCGAAGGAGCTAGCATGGGCTGAGTTTAGTACACTTTCAGTATCTGACACAGAAAACAGAGGCCTACTAACCAACAACACATGGTCTCCTCCAAAATACTCAACGTTTTTAATCCCGTACAAAACACAGGTGACAAGGCCTCAAAGTGTGCCCTCCAATCTCTATATAAGAACTCACAATAGTGAGTAGTTACAATAGTCAAAGGCTGTATTGTAAACACACAGACGTATCGATGATCTTACATCCCACATGCCCTCGATCTTCTCGTGTATGTTTACACCTACAGTATGTCCTTATGTAAGAGTATGCATGCGGATTTGAACTCTACACTGTGCCCATCAACAAGAGAGCCTCGAGGGTATACTAGATGTTTCAATGTGTGTGTGGATGTGTTTTGTCAGTGCAGGGAAGCGATAGAATGATACCAGGATGGGGCCAGAGGATGTTCCGGATACGATTTTCTCTCTGACCTCTCCGTGCTCTCCAGGGCGCCGGAAAACCCGTTGGCGACACACACGGGATGACACGGTGTCGACGGGGAAGTGCGTCCCCGAAACATGGTAGGAATACTTGGGATACTTTGAAAACGTCTCATTTCCTCACCACAGATGCAACATTCTCCTACGTAGGACAATGGGAGAGCTCCAACCCATTGCTTTTGCCAATGAAAGCATTCGCAAATTACAGACGAGCTTACACTTCTGGAAGCCAAAGATCCAATATTTTAAAGATCCCTAAACCAAACAGTGGCACAAGGACTTTCCAACCCATTAAAAAGACCCAATGATTGATTTACATGTCCTGATTTCTTTCATGGCAACACATGTTATGGAATCTTAATTCTGATTGGAAGAGAGCCACTTCCTGTTCATAGTGGTAAATACCCCTCAGGCTGACTCATCCATCCTCTGGTGCCCACCCTGTTTTCTCCTGTCAGCTTGACCTTTGAACTCTGGCACCGCCTCAACATGCCAGCCCTGGTATCTGTGCCCGCTAACGGGCGAGACGAGACGTGGTGCCGCCCTCCTCCGTCTTTCCTCTTCCTATTTTCTCATTGCTGGTTGTCTCTAACAGCGGCTTGTAACCGAACCACGTGTGTCTACACAAAGAGTCGACGCCACTCAGCCCGTTTAAAAACACATTTTCGAAACGATTCCAAACAACTCGCACGAATACTTTGGAGGCTATCGACTGATGTCCTAACGTCAGCATGCTTATCCGTCCCACGGCAAAAGTCAAGGCAGACGGACAGTAACTCGTATCCCCATGCACTCTGCCTACGTCCCCGCCCGCTCTTCCACCGTGCCGCGACGACGGCCGCGCCGAGCCCAGACTCACCTTCCGCCTCCAGCTGTCTGAGCTGCTGTCCCGTCCGCAGGAAGTACTTCCTGAGGGCCAGGAAGAGGAACGCCAGGGGGATAGCAGCGATGAAGATGTACGGCCGCATTATGGACACGGTGAAGATGGCCCCCAGGACTATCAGTGTCAACTGGAGGGGGAGTGAGGGACGGGGGTATGGAAGGAGAGAGGTAGGATGGATGAGAGGGAGATGAAGACGGGGGAAATGTCGAAAAGGGCAGTGAGAATTTGGGTTAGTACTGTGTGCTATCGATCATTCATACCTTTACAACTCATATTGCCGCTCGACTTAAATGAGTTTTAGTCATATTTACAGCGTTTCCGAGTCTTTCAGTAGAAACTCCACCCATCCATCAACAGACTGAGAGACTGACAGACTTTTGGATCCTCAAGAGGGGACATTTGGGAGTTGCTAGCGACTCACCTGAATGAGGTCAAACAGCACTAGAGGCAGCATGTCATCAATGGTGGCCATGTCTTTGGTGAACCTGTTCATGATCCGACCTGGTGGAGCAAAACACCAGAACAACGTGTATAGTAGGGACCTGCTGACGGCAGTCCCACGCTAGCAGTAACAAAGCCTTTCAGTTATACGCCATTCAAGTGTGTAAGTCTTCTGTATCCAGTGAGCGTCTCACCAGTTTTCATGGTGTTCAGGACGGCCATCGGTGCCCTGAGCACGGCGCTCAGCATTTGTTCGTGGAGCCTCTTGGATACGGTAAGCAGCGTGTGGACCAATGGGAGGCCGCGGAAGAAGCCCAACGCCAGCACGCTCTCAGAAGTCGCCACGTAAATGTAGATGATGTAATAAGCACTGGTCGGCGTGACGATGACTCCCTGCTGGGAATTAGCCTCTGAGGTGTTGGGGTGTGCCGTGTCGACAAAGTTTGATGCCAAAGGGTTGGCCTCTTCACTCCAGATCTTACTGGAAGGCGAGAAGTGAAGAAAGGATTTAGAGAATGGGCGCAAGAATTTAGGTGACCATAAAACACTGGGCCAAAGGGACTGTTTAAAAAAAAATGATAAGCTGTTTGTGGAAGATTTTTCGAGTAAAACAAACAAGAACGTACTCTGTAATGAGAAATATGCCAAGGACGGAGCCAGTAACCTGCATCAAGGAAACACATTTAGGACAATGCTGTAGATATTATGAGAAAATATGTTTTAATATATGTTTTAATTTATTATAAATATGAGAATACCGATTGTGATCCTGACACTAATCTTGTATGCGTACCTCTAACACAAACACCAGAAAGATGAAGATAAGGACATAGACCAGGTTCCTGTTGGTCGTGATGTATCGCAGGTAGGTGTTCCACGACGTTGTCTCAAAGATGTTCTCCCTCTCGTCGGCAAAGCATTCCTGCACAGAGTACATTTGAATCTTTTGATGGAATCTAGCTTCTTTGATCGGATGATAAATACAGTATTTATCTCTGTAAACACCTCAAACTAAGGGACGTGAGTGGTACAATTCAGATGCAGTACATATGTATATTTAACGAAATACGGACAAGAAGTTCAAATATAGTTCTCAACACCCACATTACAAGACAACTGATGACGAGCCAATGTCATCGTAAACCTTACCTTCATGTCCTCCTCGTTGACGTCGTCACTGATATCGTACGAACAGTCCTTGGAGAGGCGCCGAGCGTAGATGTCTAACTCAGAGGCCAGCTCGCACTGAGGTGTGATGGACAGTTTCTTCCGGAAGGAGGACTGGAGGTGCTCCCTCCGCCCCTGCCCCTGGGCGTTGGTGATGAACGACAACACAGACTGCCGCCGCTGCCCGCTGAGGTGCTGAAGCCCGTTGTGGTACAGGTTGCTCCTGGGTAGGACTTCTTCCACTTGGTCGTCTTCAGGGACGACTGAAAACTTGCGTTCGGAGAGTTCCCGTACTCCGTCTTCGATGGCGTTGGAAGAAGGGCTGTTGGAGTTCTGCTGGGAGTTTCCGATGAAGGAGAACTTGCGGGCGGCTGCTAGCGGGTTGATGATGAGGGACTGTTTACGTTTTTCGGCGTGACCGTCGAGTCCGGGCGTGCCTTGGGGTCCGGTGATGATGATAGGCGGTGGGGGCTGGCGGAAGGATTGGCGAAAAGGCTCAGAGCCTCGTAGACCGGCCGATTCGTCGACAGAGACCCGGCGGAGGGTTTCAGTCAGGATGGAACTTCGCCTCTCGGCGTTGATGTTGTCGTAGGCCTCGAGACCGAGGAGGAGGGAGCTGAAGTCGGGGCGCTGGGCCTGGAGCTCAGAGAAGGAGCCGTAGAAGTAGCAGATGCCATTGTGGAGCAGCAGAATCTTGTCGGCGCGCTTGAGGTGGTCCAGTTTGCTGGTGACCACTATGCGTGTTTTAGAGGCCATCAGTTTACAAAAGCACCTGCCATTAAAAGGTAAAGTCATGAAACTGTAAGATGCTGTTATTTATTGTTGGACAATTCCCTTAAACATATGAAGAAAGAACAGTCCCCATGAAAAAAAGGTATTTTCGTGAAATACCCCTTTGGCCTACGACATAACTAAAATATTTAAGAACAGCTTTGACCTTGAAAATTCCCTGTACGTCTCCAAACCAGCCCCTTCCCCCTTCAAAAGATTCTTTATTATTGTACCGACCTCTCAAAGATCTCCTTCTCTGTCACTATATCCAGGTGTGTGAAAGGCGAATCCAATAGGTAGAGGTCCGCATCTTTGTACACAGCCCTGCACATGCACAAAGAGACACGCATGTAAAACAATCCATCAAACAGGGTTTAAATGAGGAAGTCATTGTAGCAATCAATCATGACAACTCATTCCCCATAATGATTGCCGACTAAAAGGCCTCTCTCTGTAAAGCCAGCAGAATATACTACACTACACCAATAAAAAATGTATGGAGCTATGATTGTGTGTCACAATCATATCTCCAATACAATAATCATTGCTGGACGAGGATTTTACAACAACTTTTCAACTAATCAAGATAAGATCATATTTTGAGTTATCTAAATCACTAAAAGGGTTTCACGTATGGCTCACAATTGTACATTTAACTTATGAATTCAATTAAGCAACATTCTAGACTGAAATGTTGTAATTTGAGTATTGCTCAAAACAGCAGGACAGAGTCGAGTTACTCGACATGAACTTGTTCCAGTTGATTAAAAAGGGAAAGATTCCTTGGATAACAGGTGCCAGGGTGAGTGAGGACTGTTGAGTGACACTCAGGTGTGTGATGCAACATACCTGGCAAGACTGATACGTGCCCTTTGACCTCCGCTGAGAGTCACCCCACCCTCGACAAGGGAAGTCTTGTCTTTCTCCGGTAGCAGGCCCAGGTCCTGAGGGGAAAACAAGGACGGTTACACACAGTATGACACACACACAGACTCACACACACACAGACACACACACACACACACACACACACTCACACGCACACACACACACACACACACACACACAATGAACAGCCAGATGACAGAGGCCCTTTACCTCATACGGGTTAAGATGAGTGGTGTCTAACGGCTAGTGAGACTCGTATTTCAAACTGTGTTTTTTGATGATATGCAAATGTTTCCAGTGATGCTGATTGATCATCTACAGCCACCAATCGTGATGTAGACCGGCACAATGTCACATTCAATGTCACAGGAAGTTGAATGATAAAATAAACAAATACAGATGTTGTACACTTTTGGAATGTGTAAACAATAGCAAAATCACAAACACTAATTGAAGTCAGTACAGTGGAAACAGTATCCCTCTGGCGTGATTCAACTTTCATTTCAATCACGCCATCAGTCATTTCCTGACTCAAATACATTTAATTTCATGGCATTTTTTTTTGTTCGTTTGTGAAGCACTCACACTCCCATTTGATTTCTTTATTGTGAAGCACTTTGAGCAGAATTTCTTGTATGAAAAACTTAATCTTAATCAAGTTTGTTATTGTAAATTTTTTGTTAGATTTTGTTGGACAGTGGGAGAAAATGTGCTTCCACCTACGCTTCAGGAATGTTTGGGCCCGACAAAAAGCGTCATAAAACAGTTTATCAGTCACTGTCACAGTGGGTCCCAAGGGCACCGCAAACATCAAGGAGGAACCACCCTGCTTGTTCAGGACGGTGGTGCGTATCCACCGTGACACTGTTCAGGACAGGGGTGCGTATCCACCGTGACACTGTTCAGGACAGGGTGTGGACCCAGTGACACTGTTCAGGACAGGGGTGCGGACCCAGTGACACTGTTCAGGACAGGGGTGCGTATCCACCGTGACACTGTTCAGGACAGGGGTGTGGACCCCTGGGACCCCCCTGTTCAGGACAGGGGTGTGGACCCAGTGACACTCTTCAAGACAGCGGTGTGGACCCCTGGGACCCCCCTTGTTCAGGACAGGGGTGTGGACCCAGTGACACTCTTCAAGACAGCGGTGTGACCCCTGGGACCCGCCTGTTCAGACAGGGGTGTGGACCTCTGGGACCCCCCCTTGTTCAGGACAGGGGTGTGGACCCAGTGACACTGTTCAGGACAGGGGGTGTGGACCCCTGGGACCCCCCTTGTTCAGGACCCACAGTGACACCGCCCCCCTTGTTCGGGCTGAGCCATGGCGACAACAGTGACAGAGGGATCTTCCCTCGCTCTGAGAGAAGCACTTCACACTCGTCTCAACAGGTTCTCTCAGTCACGTCAGTGAGAGATGCGACGCTACTGTGTGGACGGGGGGCCCCGGGCGAGGAGAATTCTCAGAAGGGGGCGTGATCCACCGTATGAAAGAGAGTACCGGTAGTGCTTTATGGATCTCAGGGGAGAAATTACACATCTACAGCCTCATTTACAGGCACAATACATCATTTAGAAACAGGATCCACGATAAGCTCAAGAACAGCAGTATACATCAGTGCAAATAGAAAGTGAATGATTATAATCCTCGGTATGTCTATTGAGCACCAAACCTGCCAAAGGCATGCAAACCGATGGTGTCCGTAAAGTGCGGTAAGTACATTTAGGTCCTAGCACCCTTGCTTATAGTTCTCCTCAGCCTTATCATGTAGCCAGTAGTTTGATGAGCATTTGTCTCTCTGCCACCTCTCGTGTCCAGACTGACCCCCAGGACGGAGTCCGATCTCTGGACCAGCTTGTCCAGCTTGCTAGCCTCCGCTGGTTTCATGCTAGGACTCCAGAAGATGGCACTCCCAAAAGGCTGGTTGAAAATGTTCAGCCTTGGTTATAAGTCAACGGACATAATCCTTTTCAAATGAAAAGCCGCCCCGAAGTGGGAGTTGACACGGGCCGTTCTCTGGCTTTGTGGTTTCCGGGTCATTCCAGCCTGTTGCCCAGGTGCGCTCCTCGGGACATGACTGAACCACTTCCATGTTATCCCCATGGAAACAGGGATCAGTGGGATCTTACATCTTCTGACGTCCACAATCTCCCTAATCAAACCCCTGTTGCAGACACCTACAAGTAAACAATCTCCTGTATTCCCCCTCTTGCCCTCCCGTTAGACATCAAACAATGTCAGGTTTCATATGAGCACCCTCTGCAGAAGGCACCTTGCCATGTGGTACCCGAGTGTCATCCAAAGCATAGAGGGCTGAAAAGGAAAGCGAGCCAGGACAGTCCCTGGGGAGTCAGTGCTGCTGACCACTCGAAACACAGCTGCCCTGGAGCCTCACACATCGGGCCTATTTTCTAGATTTACGAACCATTCTTCCAGACGTCCGCGTCTCGTTCGTCTGCAGTGTCATTAATCAAACGGGGGCGACGCTCTTCCTCTTGTTATGGCGGCTCTCTTGATCGCCTCTGGTGCAGCTGGCTCAGCGGTCCCTCAGAGTGACCACGCGCTCGCCAGAACAGAGCGGCACGGACACCCAGCCGTGTGACCGCGTCCCTGCTCACCTGAGCGGCACGGACACCCAGAGGACTCCGGGGACGGCCACCCTGTCCCTGCTCGGTGACTCGACCCCCGTCTCGTAAGGGCCGCTGTGAGTTTGTACACGCGGCGAGAAAACATGTGTTGCCCTCTGTTACGTGCATAGACCAGAGGGCTGTTCTAAGGAGCCGAGACCTTGGCACACACGTGGCCCTGATAACTGTTTGTTTATGCCTTTTCTCGCTGCACAGGGGCCTTTTTGTTTGGTGTCAGTTGGCTTGGTGGAACGCGTAGACACGTCTCTTGGTCATGCTTTGTAGTGACTGTACCCACTGAATAGTCATGTAAAGATATGGATATATAACTGTGTACCCAGAAGGAGGGGAAGAAAGGTACAAAACAAGCGCTTTGTTTGGGTGGTTTGGTGAAGGGTCATACTGTGCGAGGTCAAAGGAGCAGGTGACAGTGACGTACACGTATATACCTGGGAGGAGAGAGCCTCCCGCATGTGTCTTTCACATTGCCCTGTCAAGCATGAATTCTCGTCATGTGTTGTACCTCGTTTCGCTTCGTCTGGAAACAGTAGTTATATTCAGTACATCGTTTTAAGTCTGTACTGAAAGTAGACAAACAAACAAAACAGCATACTGGAACAACAACAGGATGAGAACAACAGGCTTGTTTATGTCTGTGACTCCTGAACGCACATGAAAACCTTTTCATCATTACAACAACTCAGAGAGGATGGCGCTGGCTGGGTGCCAAAAGCTTGATTCCCTCGTTCCAAACATTCAAACCACAAAGTCGAATGTCAGAATGCATAAACATCTTAAGCTTCTTTCGATTGATCTGAAAAGCATGCTTTGAAAAGGAATGAAGTCTACAACTATAAATGAAGAACCTACCTTTTTCCAAACTTACGTTGTCCTTTAAGGAGAGCATTGGGGATTAAGTTAACAGTTTGTTTAAAAGGTTGTTAAACATAAAAAGGGAAAGAAAAGCCAACTTGTGTCTCAGTAAACAAAGCAAGTGTCCAGTTAGCGCCAAAGCTACAAGCTAACGGCTACTGTTAAGCAGCTCCTCATTGATGTCTGTCTGGCCCTTCAGTTGGCAACAGCCCTGTATACAGCCTCAAGACTACAAAATGCCTCCTTTGTGTCTGATCGCCCTAAAACAAGTGTCCCTCTTCACTGTCAAACCACATCCGACCATGGTTGCTTCAGTGTCTCTCTCTCTGGGTTAGGATGCATTGACATT
Source organism: Mallotus villosus (assembly GCA_903064625.1). Lineage (NCBI taxonomy): Eukaryota > Metazoa > Chordata > Actinopteri > Osmeriformes > Salangidae > Mallotus > Mallotus villosus. The sequence goes on from CAEFZP010000371.1 coordinate 836,489, forward strand.
TCCACTCCTATGATGTTAGATGTCGGAAATGAAAGATCATTTGGCGAGTTTCCAAACAGGCTGAAAACATAGTACTCTATGAAGCACTGGTTTAATTAGTAATGCACTGAAACATGACTTGCATAACATCCATTAGCCTATGTTAGGACAGGTTAAACATTGTTTAACTGAAGCCATTAGTGCTGATTTGGTTTCAAAGAGGTCTCTTGCCTCAGGGGTGCTAGTTGAGGCATTCCTCGATCCTATTGTTGTTCTAACTGCCACCTCATGCCAGTGTTTAACACATGTTGTTAGGGAACAAATCCAAGAGTATCCCGAAACAGGAGCTGTCAATAGTGCAGGCCGCAATTTGTTTGCTATGAAAACACACTGTGTGTTTTGGTGAAACAGCCAATGTCGTTTACACTCCTCCTAACCAATGGGGAGGTGCGTGAGGGCTGTGTGAAGGGAAGATCCTTCAAGTCATATTTTCGAAAGAATCTTTTTGCCTTAGCCGTCGTCGATTCAGCAAATGTTCACACCGTTCTGATGGTCTGAATATGAAACCTCCCAAACTACCTTAACTCGTTCATATGCCGTACTTTATTCATCTCAAAATGTTCATGTCAACACAAACGATTGTGTGCATGCCGAGCAAGTCCGATCAGGTGACACAATGTGGGGTCCCCATGGCAACCGGAGTGTCTGAGACAGCAATTCAGAGACCCCCCGCTGAGCCTCCAGGCCGAAGAGCCCACCACTCAGCCACTGAGGCTCCAGAGACAAGGTGTGTGTCTGTGTGCGTCAGTGAGACAAGGTGTGTGTCTGTGTGTGTCAGTGAGACATTATAAAGAGAGGGGGGGGGGAGGGGCTAGACCATGGAAACATGACACAGTGATGCCACAAAAGTCCTGGAGAGACCCAGATAGAGCTTGTAAAACAGGAGAAGAGGTATCAGAATAAAAGGATGTGATGAAAGGGATGAAGACATTAGTGAGAAAGTACTAGTAAAAACGCGTACAGAGATGGAAAAAAAGCAAAATATACATAAACCTTGGATGATACCATAAATCTACACACTCCAACTGGGAACAAGACTATGGGCCCTATCTTTCACCCAGCGCAATTGACTTTGTCAGTGACGCAAGTATCATTCCTAGCTTGCACTCGGCGCAAAGCGGATTTTTCCCTCCACGGGCGCACGTCGAAATGACCTTGCGCTCCGGGGGGCGGTTCAGCGAAAAAGGAGGCGTGTTCCGGCGCAAACGTTCTTGGTGCTATCTTGCGGGTTCCGAAAAACCATTCCGCCACTGACCAGGAAAAAGGTGGTTTAAAGACAATGGCGCATTATTCAGATGCTATTTTAACGGCGCAAGCTTGGTCCGTGCGCACTGCGAAGCCAGGGTATTCTTCCTGCGAAACTACGTATATTGTTTTGATTTATTGTATGGCTAGCTGTGTTACATTTCGTTCATATCAATAATTAATAAGATGTTCATGAGAAATCTCTATGTATGTGAACTTGAATTGTAGTAACTGTGGCAATTTACTCCTACGCCTGTTTAACCGAAGCTAATTTGGGTAGGTTTCTTCTCCCATGCACATCAGAATCAGAATTCAGTTTTCAATTTACTGTGGCAGGAAGGAAGGTGCAAAAAATAAACATATAGGCCTACCCTACGGGTCTCACATTAAGTAAACAAAAGTACAACAGTTAAACTAATTCTAAGAACTAAGCAATTACATTTTTTTAAATATATGTCAAAATAGGCTACATTTGAATGAGCAGCATGAGTGGGCAACTTAGTGCAATGAAACTGCTCTGCCTTTCCCATACAATCACTTCTCTATCGTTTACGGTCCTGACGAGAACGTCGGTCTCCTGTGAACCGCTGGCGTGCGCCTGGCAAATCCGCCGTTATTATAGCAATCCGCCATGGAACAAGCGCTGCTCTTAAAGGGAATGTGAGATGACGCTCTGATTGGCTCATTGCACGTTACGCCCAAACCACACCCATTAGTAATGTAGCTACCTCTTTTAGATATGCGCCTGGCGAAAAGTCATTTATCCCGCTGCTAAAATAGCAACCGCACCGGAGTCCCGCCCACTTGCGCTTTGCGCTTTGCGCTTTGCTACTTGCGTTTCAGATCGTCAAAATAGGGCCCTATATCTCTCAGCACCTCACCTCTTCTAGTTGGCAGGCTTTGATGACTGAAGTGTAGCGGTATTCATCGTAGACCAGCCCAAACAGGATGTTGTCACGGATGGTTCCTGGGCATGATCCAGGCCGTTTGAGAGGAGAAGGAGATCCGTCCGCTGTGTCGAATCTTCCCTTCTGAAGGGACCAGCTCCCCAAGGATCATCATCAGCAGGGAACTCTGGAGACACACAACATGGCGTCCCCCCAAAAACGTGGTAAGAACAAAGGAACTAAAGAAGAACACAAAACAATGTTTTTCTGTTCGCTTCACCTCGTGGTTAATATCAAAGCACGGGGGGAGCTTTATCTCCAAACCTCAATCTGGTGCACTATCAACATCTTACGACAACAGAGACAACTTGATCCAGACAGGGTGTTTTAACTGGGATATGAAAGCAACAACGCTGACAATATGTCCTCCACCTCACACAGCCACCCCAGTTCACTTCTCACCTTCCCAGAGCCTGTGGAGCCAGCCACAGCCAACATCTTGCCCTTCTCCAGGTACAGGCTGATGTTCTTCAGGACAGGAGTGACGTACAGGTTGGTGAAAAACACACTAGCGTCGTCATTTGGGTGACTGTTGGCCTTGTTTCTCTTGCTTGATCTTCTCAAAAAGCTCCCCTATGCCCTGAAAGGAAGGAGGGAGGGAGACAGTGAGAGGGGCGGTTCCGCTTTCCTTTGTGTGTTTGAGGACAGTGTGTATTCTCCACACGTTGTTTGCTGGCTGGGCACAGAGAGAAGAGGGTCACTGCAACGAGCAAAGCAAGAGCCTCAAACCAGTATTGTTGTGCCCTCTAACAACATTTCTGTATGGTGAGGTTTCTCCTGGTTAAACCATTGACTTCCACCATTAGTTATTTAGATTAGGTGACGCACATGCAGTCAGTGATGGGAAAGAGGACCTCCCTCCTCTATTCACCACATAGAACATTCCGGTAAGAAGACTGGCAGGGATAGAATCAGTAATGAGCACCGTAAATAATGACTTCACAACTCAATTTAGACAGGTTAAGAAACCAAAAAACGTATATTACGAAGCAAGCATACCGCATGTGCTACGCTGTAGCCTAGGTTTGAATCAGCCCTGGGCCTTTGCTGTATGTCTTCCCCTCCATCTCTCACCTGCCTTTCTCGTCACACTTAACTATCACTGTCCAATTAAGTATGAAAATGCAGAAAATATATATTACTATATGTATATCAATATATATTATTTATTTATTTGCATAAAATCTAATGTTATTCCTTTTTTCTTTAAAAAAAAATATTATGCATTCAGTGATCATTTTACTAATAGTCAAGGAATTGGTGATTGAATGTGCTTGAAGTTCAGTCAAATAACTCCAAGGTCACAATGGGATGCTTCGATAAGACCTAGCACATCATACACACACCTCATCCCAAGAAGACCTAGCACATCATACACACACCTCATCCCAAGAAGACCTAGCACATCATACACACACCTCATCCCAAGAAGCAGAGACATTCACCAGCTCCACTTCAGTTGTGGTGAGGTTGTACTCCAACACTTTGTATTCTTCTTTGGTGAGATATTCCTAGAACACACAAATGCCAAACCAAACAGCAAGTGTTATTGCAGTAACAATGGGGAACTGGCCAGAACATTATATCTGCAACACACACTCACCACACACACAGTAAAGTACAAACAGTTGCCTGGTATAAGAATGCTCAACGCATATTGTGTCCTAGGCAGGGCTGTGACTGTACTGTACATTATAGGGCCGTCGGATCTCAGATACAGCATGTTTGGCAGATAGTGATAATATGAACACAACAGTTGTGTGACCATCCTGTGACCTCTTTGGTGACTGGAGTGTTTGTGAGCGTGTGTGTGTGTTACTCTCGTTCAGTTTCTTCCATCTGCAGCTACAGCAATGGGGCCTGTGGTGTGTGCTTGGAAATGTCTAGGACAGTGTGTGTGTGTGTGTGTGTGTGTGTGTGTGTGTGTGTGTGTGTGTACTGTCCGACCTCCAGATGTTTAACTGGGATCATGAAGCAGAACTTCCTCTGTGTGCGTGCCTATTCCCACAAGGCTACCATGACAAAAAAAAACGACCTGAAGTACTTTACGCGTGCCTGACATAACTCACTGACAGAACCCCAAGCATAGCCCCATACTGTACTAACATCTGTCTCTTTTCCACTGCAGCCCCTCAAGCACACTGTCCATTCTTGATCTACATACCAAAAAGACAGTATTAATGACAACAACAACAGTGATTTGCTTAACTGAAACACACTTTCTATAATGCAACCCCAACCTTCTCTCGGCTACCCCATTAGCAATCATTGATCATGAAAAAGTGCCACTACCACAATCACTTAGAGATCTCTTCCAAGCCATGAAGCCACTTCCTTACAGCCCGATACAGAACGTTCCGGTCGAAGAGAGAACAGGTTCTGAACTCATTGACTCAATGTACCCTCGATGGACGTGGTCCTCGGGGGACCGACACACACACATAACGACACACACACACACATATCGACACACAACACACACACACACATATCACCACACACACACATATCGACACACACACACACACTATCACCACACACACACACACACATATCGACACACACACACACACATATCGACACACACACACACATATCGACACACACACACACACAGCGAGTCCTACACCCACCTCTATCTTCTTGACCAGTGCCATGGTATCGTACCACATCTGGATGGAACCGGGCAGCTGGCGTGTGAGGGTCATGCGCAGCACCATGCAGTACGACGCCGTGGTGAAGATGCGGCGCAGGATGATGCCCTTGCTGAGGGCGTGCGGAACGATGGCCGACACGATGACCAGGATGGCGGAAAAGAAGTAGGAGGCGCTGTAGAAGTAGCGCAGGGAGCCGATCTTACGTGTCAGCGTCATCTCGCCCCTGGACAAGAAGGAGAGGGGAGATCTGACGTTTGTTTTCCTGAGGGGGGGGTTTCTCCCTTACTTACGAGGGTACTCTGGATCTCTCATTTAAATGCTAGGAATAGATGGAACGGTTCTCGAGCAAACCAACAGGAACAGTGATCCAGAGTCACAAGGCCCTACGTCTGTCACATTTTCTTTGTCCTTTGTGGACTGAGGAAATCGAATCATGCGTTTCTTTAATTCGTTCACTTTGTTTGAAGAAACCACATAAACTGAACATGTGTCCTGTTGATCAAGTATATCACGTGAATACATCAACGCATAAGAACAATAAAAACAAGGAATCACATGATAAGGACATTGCGAGGGCCTGCGATCCGATCTTTGCGTTTTCTAATCTAGGAATGTCAGAATCGAGTGTTCCTTCAAACGAGGATGATTTAAACGTCCACTAACTAATCAAGGCTGATGTGTGTGTTCGTCAGCAGGGACAATTTGCTCTGTTAAGTTCTTTAGAACGTCTTTGTCATTCAGACAGAGAGATTAACAACATTCTCTATAACTCTGTCTCTTAATGAAACACAGAAAACACTCATCTACATTGTGTTCTTCCGTGTGTCTTTCAATGTGCTACGTGGGGTTAGCTGCCGATATGTCGTCTGACAGCTGAGCGGAAAGTCTTACTGTCTGATATTCTTGATGATGGTTTCCATGACTTCTTCCCAGCCGTAAGCTTTGACTGAGTGGATGTTCTCCACGATCTCCGAGGTGAGAGCCAGACGTCGGCTGATCATCCCGGCCCTCTTCACTCTTCAGGGAAAACACACCGTTTACAGAACGGAGACACACACACTCCCACACACACCGACATCTGTACACCGGAAACACGGTGTATTCGCACAACCCATACAGAGTGTGCGCACACCACACATCAGTCTGTATTTCAAAATGATATGAGAGAAACACCAAATATCCTTTTACCGTTTGCACTATATATGTTTTAGCTTGTTAGCATAACCGAAAGACGGTGAGGTTTAGTCTCTCCCGCTCAACTGCAAGAGTGGCCTGAAATTGCCTGGCAGTGATTGGCTTGTGGGGTCGTCCATGCATTGTTGACATTTCTGAGGGGCACGGTGCATGCTGTTCTCAGAGATCACTGAGGGAAACCAAGGTCACTGAAAACTCATGCTCAGCGATGACACAGGGAAGGCGGGAGGATCGGTGGAATGAGGTGTTTTTTGTGTGTGCACAAGTTGCTGCGTACAGCATGTAATGTGTCATCGTTTTAGCCCTGTGTGTGCATGTTGGTGTGTGTGTCCAGTCGAGCCCGTGTGCGTGCTTGAGGCCTACCTGTGCGGGCCCATCTTCTGAGAGAGGCACGCCTGGACGATGCCCCAGCAGGGTTAGGGCAGCCAGGGCACAGAAGCCGTTCACCTCGATCAACTCCCAAATCAGCCCCACACAGAGGATGCACTGGAGAGGGGTGATCCACACAAAGTGTGCCAGGCCCAGACTCTGGAACACATGCAAACATATGATTACAATTCATATTCATAACTATAGGGAGAGACATGAACATCCACACATCCCCCCATGAAGACTAGTGGCTGCGTCCCAATACTACCACTTCTCCCTAGCACTTCACACTCCCCTTTGTTCACAACGGAGTGAGAAGTGTGAAGGGATTGAAATCTTTACCTACGAAATGGGACACCACTCCATGCGTCCTTGCGTCATTAGTAGCTCATATCCAGCTCCACTGTAGGCTACGTTTGCCAAAAACTCAAGGCAAACAGTGTTCCTATGTTTGCGAATTTGAACACACGTCAGGTTTTCAGGTTTTGGCAAACATATTTACCCACCTGTCATAATAAAATAGCGTTTTTTACATCCTAACGTTAGCTAACGTTAACGTTACTCGGCTACTCTCAGCTGCATAGACAGACGTTCATTTGTGAAATTGCGATCTTTTTCTAACAATCGTATTCTACTCAACTGTAAGGAATATTATTTTGCATAATGATCAGCTAGATATCCCGATGTGTTTCACATTTTTTTATAGCTATTTGCGAAGATATACAACATTTGTAAACTTTTTGGAGTCAGTCGGTTACGAAGGTGTTCGCAAGGCATCCTGGGAAATGTAATCTGTCCCTTCAGCCGTAGTGTGACTCTGATCGCACTCCGTTTGAAGGATGTTTGAAGGGTTGAACAACACTTCCCTTCGTTCTAAGAGAATTGGGACACCACTTCACTTCACTTCACGCGAACGCGCAAACGAAGGGGAAGTGTGAAGTGCTAGGGGGAAGTGGGAGTATTGGGACGCAGCCTTAGTCCACCATACGGAGAAGTGATCCTGATGCTACTTTACTATGTATCTGGCAGACCACTTAGGAGCTCAGGACATGTACTCGATGTGCATCTCATTACTAAAACTCTGAGAGGCATGTTTTTATATCCTCAAAAACTGGGAATGAATGGATGAATGAATGAAAGAGCAATCCATTTGTACAAAAAAAGGCTAACAAACTACCAAACTAAAATACTGGATGTCGCAAATTGTATCATTATACCAATAAAACAAACAAAACAAATCAAAAGCACTTTGAAAGTTGGCAACATTTCCAAGAGCGTGTTATTCAGTTATTTAGTTATTCACCCAAATGTGTGCAATTTGCTTGCTGTTGTCCTTTGACTCTTCTAGCTATACACATTCACTATTAACCTATAACTACTACAGACAGGTGGAACTAATATTTTACTTGAATCCCCCCCCCACCCCTTTCTGTGGGGGACAAGTAAAAGATTAGTTTCACATGTAGTTTCTAAGAGGAGATTCACATTGGAAGACTACTTGAAACAGACGACATAACCAGGACACGGAAGTATACAGTAGTTCTGAGAAGAGAATCAAACGAGTTGGGCCCAGGTCGCATTCAGCCAGTGATAATTGCCTCAAAGCAGGTAGCAGAGTGTATCAACATTCAACACTCCCCCCACACCCTCCCTTCACAGACTTTAGACCCCTCCCATCCTCGTCCGCCCCTTATCGCTGACTCTGTTCCTACTCATCCAATGTTGGCTTGAAAAACATTTAGCAAAACTAATGTTGTAGTTGACTGACACAAGTGGTTTTCCAGCTAACTGTAGCCGCCTCATTGGGTTCGGTACTAAGTAACCATCATTCCTTCGCAAACCTCCAGTCCCAAACTTTCTAAAGCAAGCTTATTTCGTTATTTTAGAAGATTCTAAAACACTCTCTTCACATATTTTGTTAGAACTTTTAGTTTTACAGTCTTCCCTTTTACGTTTGCTTACCTCGTCCAGCTTGTTAAGGTGGGCAGACATTAGGCTAACCAGCTGACCTGTGCTGATCTTATCCAGGACACGGCTCGACAGCTTCAGAGTCTACACAGGGGTCAAAGGTCATGAAAGACACATGGTTTAGAATGTGAGGTGACAGGGATGTCACAATGGCTTCGGCCCGCACGAGTAGAAGCGGGATGTGGTGCTTGTCCCTATCTCCATCACACCCATGTGTGGCAAGACAGCTTTCGACTTTTCAGGAATTGTCTTTCCCTCATCTCTAACGTAAGACAACGTTCAATCTGTCATTATTTATTAGGATGAAGTGTAGTGTCATCGTTCATGAGAACGCACACACTCACACACACACACACACACACCTTTTTATAGATTAGACTGAATAGGGCGATGCGGATCTGCATGCCCAGGTGGTGCAAGCCAAAGATGGCGGGCTGGAGGAGGAGGAAGCGCACAGTGAAAAGCAGGCAGAGCCCCAGGGCCAGGTAGTAGCCCTGCTCCCTCTCCGGGGCATGGAAAGGGTCGAAAGAAGCAATGATTCTCCCCAGAAGCTGGGGCTGCACTGTCTTGGAGGCCTCCTGTGGAAGAGAGATGGAGAGGTCGTGAGACAAAAGGCTCAGATACTTTTTTGACTTTTAAAGATACCTTTATTGGGCAGTTAGAACTGCCAGCTAACCAAGCAGTTTCCCCACACCAGCCATTTCTTATTCAAACCAAACCCATTTCACCTACAAATTTCACAAATGTTACTTTCCAATAAAAAAAAACTAAACAAAAGGGCTGAGAGAGGGTGAGAGTGAAAGAAGGTGAGAGAGAAATGACGACAGATACAGTTTGTGACAACTGAAAAGGTCACCATTCACCTCTAAATTGGAAAAAAACGAACAAACAACAAAACACGTCTCGATTGGACAACTGGAAACTAGGTTGAACATTTACCTTCAATGGGCATTCGTAAGAATGTCACACAGTGCCATGTCAACATCCGTTCTAGGTAATGCGTCTTTTTTTCTAACATCTTGAACAACAGAAGTCTGTGATGCTGGAAGCATCAAACTGAGAATCAACTGAGTGCAACTAAAATTCTTGAACACTGGTCAAATATGCCCCAAAATCAACACATCTACAGTATACTATATCTACCTCTCCCAATCAGTCCTTGTCCTGATACCTGTATACTTGGCCACGTCAGCGACCCTGCAATACCAAGTTGACTAAACAAGTTGATAGCATAATACCATCAGAGACTTCATGTTTCCAATAATAAACAAAGAACTGAAAAGTGACCTATCAAATGACGATGACACGAACCCCAACTCAAACACACACACACAGTACCCAGTGGGGGTCACTAGGCAGTCCCCACGCCATCTGGACTCACACGAGGTTACGTACTAACCTGTCAGCTTCCTCCTGTGGCTGAGAGCACTGGGATAGTGACACCTTAGTGCTACATGCTTGTCCAAGGCGCCATGGATTAAGGCCACGGCACCAGTAAACTGGCATACTGTAGTTTCTCCTCATGTATTAGTATGTACCACATTAGGAATAAGGTAGCAGCAAAGTGCTGTTCTCTCAATGATAGTACAACACTGTGCACAGAACATGGCAAGTGCTTGTATTGCACCCCTGACAATTATGCCTTGGCATTTTAAATATTCATGGTAGATCCCCCCCTCCCCTAAAACACACACAAACATAAACTGGGAAAAAATACACTTACCCCAAAGTACAACAGAACTCCATAAAAAAGAAACGGCCACAGGAAACAGCGGGAGAGAGCTCGCATGAGCCGAGGCTTCTGATTGGACGAAGCTACTTCTCGGTCCCATTCTCTACATCAGGAACCAACGAACAAGAGTTACATACGGGGGACTGGACGGGGTGACGGGGGGATGGAAGGGGGGGACGGACGGAGTCACCAGGAACACTTACTACTGAAGAAGAGTAAACACAAATGCAGAAAGGTTACAGGAAATGGCTGAAAGACTGGCTAACAGTTACTGTACAGTAAAACAGTTTGGCACATTGTTCTGCTGGGTTCATTTATAACCTGGGTGATTTGGCTCAGCCGGAGCCTTGATGAACGAATGAGGGAGAATTAATGTGTGTGTGAAAGAGAGAGGGGCGAAGATAGAGAGACCAAGTGACGAGTGAGTGACCATACCTAACCTGTAAATCAAAGGTAAAGTTCAAATTCCCAGCAGACTTCAGTGTTTGCCACGATTAGAAAAAATAAAATGCCCACCCGTATTCATCACTCTCTGGGTATTTGGAAGTTTCAAAGGTCAACATTTACATCCCGTTTAGATGTCTGTTGGCATGCTTTACCGTGACATGGCCTCACCCACTCACCCAATAGGGGCCCCCCCGTGACAAGACCTGCATGTGGGACACTGTGTTCGTGTTGTCTCTGAGGCAAAAACACAGGTGGCCTTTAACGGGTGACTAAAATCCTTTTCTCTTTTTTCCCCCCGTCCAAAATCTTTCAAAGGTGTGACATTTACTCACTGTTAATAAGGGGGACAGAGAAAAAAGGAGAGTAACGACAAAAGAGAATCAGGGTGAAAGGTTGAAGAAGGGAGACAGAATGAGAGAGAAGATTTTAGAGAATTATGGATGGATGGATGAGTTTTAAAGATAAATAGCATTTCCTGGAATCAGTAAAACATTGGTAGATGTGCAGACAGAGGGAAATAAATATATGAAAGAAAGATGTAACAAGAGAGAGAGAGAAAAGATGCAGTGAGCAAGGGCCAACGGTAGAATATATTGAAAGGGAAAACACAATACCACCGAACTCAGCAGGAAAACTATAAAGGAAGAATAAAACTTTGTAGATGTAAAACTAACTAAAAACTTGAAAAAATCTTCCTGCAAATGATTTCAAACTCAAATACTTGTAATGTTTCAGAACAAGTTGATGATTTGAATTCTTTGATTTGGTTCAATAGACACAGTTATGACGACAGACACAGTTATGACGACAGACACACCTTTCTAGTCTTTCGGAGAGGTTATCTGCGAGGTCATACGAAGGTGCCTTGTACACATCTGTCAACTCCAACTTCTTTTTGAAGCCCTTCCTTAACAATGGGGATGTCCAACTGTAACAGAGAGTAGTTTGGTTGGTTCCCTGTGTGATGTACTTTACATCTGTGCACATCAATTAATCCATGAGAGCTGAATGCTGAATCATAAGACATCAAAATGGTGCAAAGTTTGAAGCTTTTATTGGCTTTCTATTGCTACGTTTTGGAAGAGGATGGTTGAGAATTTAGTTTTCACTGAATCATTTGGTGGATGCTGTAATCGGTACTGCTGTGAATAATATCAATGATAGCCTGCTGTTTTGTATTGTATGTAGATTGGACAAGACGATTCATACTCAATGGCATTTCAAACGATATCACGGTGGATAAACAATCGTAATTTGACCTACTGGAATAAAAAATGGATGGCGTAATTGACTTTGAGAGCCAACAGGACACATAAAGGGTATTTAAAGATTTTCTTTTCAATTCACACTACGTATGACTATTTTGAAACTGTCATGTCCATCGTCTGAAAAATATCTGTGAAATGCCCTGTTCTAAACGTCCCTGGTACAGTTGAAAGACGTCATTATTCAAAGATTAAGTTAAACGTTTTTCTTACCAGAAGAAAAACTTTGAGAGGAAGTTTGCATCTTCCACAGGTGACTTCTGCATCCTAAGTGCGCCGCCAATTTCACTGCACCTGTATCGCTGTATAGTTCACATTTGGTGGCCCTCGCACGGTCCCCTGCTTTTTCCTATGTCCACTTGTTTTGCTCTGCTCTCCACCTTGAGTCTATTGTAAATGCGCGGTGATGTCACTGACTACACAGTCTCTTCCCAAGTGCGAGTGGTGGCAACTAAATTACACTGTCCTCTGTTCACACCCGGGTGGCTCACACACTTGTGAGAGCGCAGCTTGTCATAGCCTCGAGTTCGAACGACAGTGAAAACGCAGAGGTTTGAGAGAGAATCATTTATGGCCCCGCCAAAGCTCCCTGAGCACGTCATTTCCATACTGACAAGGCTCCGCAAAAAATGACACGAGTTGCACATTGTGGAAACACAATTTGCAAAGACATAAACTACATGACCTGAATGGCACTGATTCAGCAGGCAAGCATAGGATCTCATGCGATTGTCTAATGCCTATTTCTATTAATGCGATTATTCATTTCAGAATTAGGGCTAGACTTGGCCAATTTTGGCCGATTATTGTTTACATTACATGTTGCAATAAATTGGCTTAATACCATTTCACAGATAATGTGTGTACCAGGTTACACATCTAAGCGAAACAATAATCAAATATCTTTCCATTTTTTTAAATGGTTCTTGTCATCCCACATAACCTAAAAATCTCAAATAAAAGCATGACTAAATGAATCGTTTTAGGAACCCTCATTTCAAAGATCTAAAGGACAGCCACAACATGTTTTCTAAACTTCTGAATAAATGAGACTTTCTATCCACTTTAGGTCAGATAGACAGTTTTAGGGAGGGTGAACACAAAAAGGAAGACATTCCATTATGGAACAGAGTGTGGCCTAACCCAATCATGAGTTCACAATACAGATTTGACCAGTTTTTGATAGTGCTGAGAGTTTGACAGAGTATCAGAGACAGAGATGAGTGAGGAACATAGAGAGAGAGAGACAAGAGTGAGAGAGAGTAGAGAGAGAGGAGAGAGAGAGAGAGAGAGAGAGAGAGAGAGAGAGAGAGAGAGGGTGTGTGCGTGTGTGTATTTGTGTATTTGTGCACACTAATGCAATTGAGAGACGTTATGGAACAGTCACATGAAGCTCATTGGGTGTTCATTTTGGGTCAGTTGGTGGTTGCACAACAATGTTAAGAGATATTAACAATGTTGATTGAATATAGACCTACTTCCCATGTGTTTGCATTGAACCAATGCAGGTAACTCGGGCTGTCAAGTCTCACGCATTTCCAACCAATTGTCACGCTTTGACACAACACCTTGTAAGTCTCATGCTGGGAAGTAAGGGATAACTTTATACAATTAACGGACGGGTTGGAGACATACGGAGGGAAGTTTTCTGCCGAGTCAATAGCTGTATCGAGACAGAGTTAAATGCCACCTACCAGCCATTCAGAAACGTCACCAGCACCAAGCAATAAGGAAGATATAGGCTACTATAATTTAATAATTCATATGAAATTATGGCCGCTAGAGTTAACCCACACAGCCTATTATACATTATTCTATAGTGCCGCCTAGTCGTCAGTAAGGAATTGTGCATTCCTTAGTAGTTATACATTTGAAGTCTTCCATATGTGGCTTGTAGCCCGCAGCTCTATAGCTTGCACACATTTGCACGTTTAGTTTGGGGCGTGATAATGTTAGGATTGCAGAGCGAAGTAGCCAATCGTTTCAATGAACATGACGCTTGCTTGGATGTAGCCTCCATCAATGTACGCTTAGAGTAAACTGGTGGAAAATGTTACGTTCGGATGTTAACCTATAGGTGTCGCTATAATTCTTGAGTAGGCTTTCCGAATAAGAAGTAAGAGGGAGATAGAGTTATACTGGTTTCGTAAGGCACATAAATCAATAAATCAAGAGCTAAATTGTTAGCAAGAAGTTACAAAAGACAATTAGTCTTATTTTAAGGAAGGCACTTTCATGCAGCCCAAGTCATGGTAGCCTATCTCTCCCAGATTGTTTGTCACTACAGGGAAGCCAATGTTGGAGTTGTCAGGGCACAGATTGTCAGTTGGAGGATGCACTTTAAGCATAGGCGTGTTTGTCAAAGGTATCGAATACAACCAAATTTAGTTTTTATTATGCACCTGCGAATTTTAGCGAACAATTTAGCTACGAGCTATAAAGAACCATGTTCACTGGTAGGTATTTATTTGATTATGTTTGCAAAAAACTAAAATGTTTTGGCCTGCTGTGTTTGACGTCACCAATACCCCCTAATTAACTTTCAGCGAATGGCATTGAACTGTAAGTATTCGTTAGTGGGGTATTTTTGGTGTAGCTCTGGTAGCACCCAGTGGTGACGTGCACCCCAGCCGCATTGTTATCAACATAAAATTAACAGTCAAGCGGCCCCATGTCAAACAAAGTAAAAAACGCTTGCCCGGCTGGAGCTGAAAGCGACGATAGCGATGTTGAATGGGATCTCGGGTTCCCGTCGTCGAAAAAGACAGTGGACACAGCGGTAATATACATGCAAACGTGTGTTGCTAGCTCGTAAGAGCGTGCTCAAGCTTCCACGAGCTTCCAAGTTACGCTTGCTAGCAACCGTAGTCCATCAGCAATCACATTTCAGCTAACCACTTACTTGCTCCAAAGTTATACGTTTTATAAAACATATTCCAGCAAAGGTTTATGTTGCATAGACAGACACAGCTTTCAATATAAGGTCATGTTCTCATGTGTTACTAATTAGGCGCATCAAGTTTATAGACATTAGCTAAGCTACCTAGAAACTGAAGGCTAGAAAGTAGGCTACGTGCTGCACCAAACTTTGTAGTGTAGCTAGCCTGACACCTCGAGTGTTCTGAACAACTAATATTTTGTCAAAAAAGGACT
The DNA here is from genome assembly GCA_903064625.1 of Mallotus villosus. NCBI lineage: Eukaryota > Metazoa > Chordata > Actinopteri > Osmeriformes > Salangidae > Mallotus > Mallotus villosus. The sequence continues at coordinate 851,505 of CAEFZP010000371.1, forward strand.
CCTGTATGGAATGGGGACATTATCCTGCTGACAGACAATACTCAAGCAATACTGTCTGTGACTGATAAATACAAATTTCACACCAATATTTTGAAGAACTGAATACATGCCACAGCATGGGATCAATGTTGATAGTAAATCATTGGACAGTTTTTTACGTGTTGCGAAGGTGTGGAACATTTATCTGAAAATATTCCCCAAAGGTTTTAGGTGAATTTCTATTAATTCTGCTTATAATGGTGTTATATATGTTCGTCTATAGCCTACATTAAAACAAATAGCAAGATATTAGAGATGTAAATTGGAAAACAGATTAAAACCAAAATATTTTCCTTTATTTCTAATTGAATCATTTATCTGTTTCCAGGGCACAAGTGCAGGGGTTCCAGTGGAAGAAGACAATGTGGCTAAGTTCAAAAGAGCTATTGACACTGGAAACGTCCATCTCGTTCAAGAGCTGTTGGACAATGGTACAGTTTGTCCATGGCTACCCCCAAGTGTAATTTAAAACAAACATAACAAATGTGTATGTTGACCTTATAACCTGTGTGTCAGGTGTGGATGTGGAGACGAGACTTGGCTTCGAGTGGACACCTCTCATGTGTGCTGTTCATGTTGCTCAGTATGAGCTGGCTGTGCTGCTCCTGAACAGTGGAGCCAGTGGCAACTTCAGCAGAGGTAAGATCCAGCCAGTTCCAGCGTCAAGTACCAAACAGTTAGTGCCAGAAAGGGGTTCTTCAACTCAATAAATACAGTGGAATGTGTTAGTAAAGATCTGGAAAGTTTTTTTCCAGATTTAAACACTTGTGGGGAAAGCAAAAACGACCGTAACCGTAGTATCTCTTCAAATTGTTTTTCTAAAACACTGTACTGATGGAAGAGTTCATTTTGAAATGGAGCTTCAAATGTAATTCAGTTATGTACGCTGTCCAAAAACATGAAAGGAAGACTTAAATCACACATCGGGTCCCAATGAAAAAAATACATTACAGATCAAAATCTGTACCAGTACATTGTGTAACCTCTCTACTGTACATTGTGTAATTCGTTGAGAACAAATTGACAAAACTATGGTCAATGGACATCAAAATCACTTATTGAGGACTGGAGTCAAACTGTCAAGCAATTGAAATCACATGCTGTTCCAACTTTCGTCTCAGTATTTGTGTATGGCCCCCCACGTGCCTGTCTGCACTGCTGACAGCGTCTGGGCTCCTGATGAGAGGGCAGATGGTGTCCTGAGGGTGGGATCTCCTTCAACACCTGGACCAGGGCATCCATGAGCTCCAGGACATCCATGAACTCCAGGACATCCATGAGCTCCAGGACAGTCTGTTCGGTTACTTGGCGTCGTCGGATGCCCCCATGCAGTGTCGTTTGCTTCAGCCTTCTTGTTTCCGTTCTCCACATACACCAATAGAGAGAATTCAAAAGTACCAATCGCACTTGCCAATCACATTCCTCTTAATCCAAACAAAGTACTGTGATTGTGCACTAGGCCACATTCAGAACACTGGGACCCGCGAGTGTCGCTCGCAATTAATCCCTCGATCGATGACTCTTGAACGAAACCTGTGTTTTGCTGAAACGCTCCCCATCACACCTTCTTTTCATTTCCACACGCGCACCAGACCAAAGACGGGGGAACCAATTAGAAGGCGTCTCATTCAGCCTCACCTGCCATGAATTAATTGCTATGACGCCAAAGAGGATCTATTGCAAAACATCCAGTTAATCCTCTGGTGTTTTCAGTTCCAACTGCCATATTCCAGAGTCTCTGGCGGGAGGAAGTGAAGGCATCTGTCGGATCACACTGACCCACTGTGATTAAAGACAGGGAGAGCGGAGGGACGAGCGAAGCTGAAGTCATAGACCTGAAGGATTGAGTTTATCTGGCTAATACACACCTGTGTGTAGTGAGAGTGAGCATGTTTAAGGCAATAGTCTATAGAATAAACACAAATCAGTGAGCGTGTTTGCGCGTGAGCGTGTGTGTGTGAGCATGTGTGTGTGTGTGAGCGTCTGTGAGCGTGTGTGTGTGTGTGTGTTTGTGTGTGTGTGTGTGTGTGTGCGTATTCACAGCAAACAGGAGAGCTACAGCCACTTCCTAATTAGCTTTCCAGTAAGAGAGGGAGGAGAGGAATGCAGGAGTGATTGATCAAGCCGGTATACAGAGCGTGGCTCTGTCGTCATTCCTCCAGGCCGACTCTGGCCTTTTATTTATTTACTCCCAGCCCCAGAACATGAATACTGGCAGTCTGCTTACCACCCCTGGGCCAAAAACTACCCTAACACATACACACACACACACCAGTTTATTATTATCCAAACCTCCGATCCACCGTCTGGTGTCATGGTGGTATTATGTTCACCTGGTACGTGCAGTACCATGCTTTCAGTCCAGTTCCATCGCTTAAGGTCATATTAAATCCACTGTAGTTGGGATGCAGTGTTACTCAAGACCTGAGTAAGAACAGGAGATCAGAAGATTGCCGTCGCCCTTCCACATATCTTATCACGCCGAGAGATAAGAGACAATTCCACTCAGCCTCATAAAGAAGGCACAGTTCCTGCTCGGAGATAAAGGAAAATTGATCTTTCAATGGGAACCTGTCCAGTTATGTGTTTTCTGAGCATGCGTGATGAGACTGGCTGCCTGGCACGTGGTGTTTGTCAGTTAGCATGGTCTGTTCTCTATGAGGAAAAAATGAAATATGACTTAATATTCAATGACGAGCAATTGTATTCTTGATCTCTTCCAATATACAGACCAATACACTGTTCTAATGGCCGCAATCACGGCATCCGCCAGCGAGGAAAAGATTGTGAAGTGCGTGGAGCTACTTCTGTCAAGAAACGCTGACGCAAACACATTTAACAAGTAAGATAAATAACGTGTTACATGTCAACTTTATATGATCTGTTGTTCCTTGGCAACCCTGCCTCCACCCTGCTTTTTCCCTTTCCTTTGCTCTCTCGTTTACTATCCACACCACTGTTACCCCCTCGGCAACCCTCACCGAGTCTGGTGTTCCGTACGTGTATTGGACACAAACACCCAGACAACGTGAAGCCCCCCTCACAGCACACGGACACAAACACCCAGACAACGTGAAGCCCCCCTCACAGCACACGGACACAAACACCCAGACAACGTGAAGCCCCCCTCACAGCACACGGACACAAACACCCAGACAACGTGAAGCCCCCCTCACAGCACACAGACACAAACACCCAGACAACGTGAAGCCCCCCTCACAGCACACGGACACAAACACCCAGACAACGTGAAGCCCCCCTCACAGCACACGGACACAAACACCCAGACAACGTGAAGCCCCCCTCACAGCACACGGACACAAACACCCAGACAACGTGAAGCCCCCCTCACAGCACACGGACACAAACACCCAGACAACGTGAAGCCCCCCTCACAGCACACGGACACAAACACCCAGACAACGTGAAGCCCCCCTCACAGCACACAGACACAAACACCCAGACAACGTGAAGCCCCCCTCACAGCACACGGACACAAACACCCAGACAACGTGAAACCCCCCTCACAGCACACAGACACAAACACCAAGACAACGTGAAGCCCCCCTCACAGCACACAGACACAAACACCCAGACAACGTGAAGCCCCCCTGCACACGGACACGGACACAAACACCGTCCACAGAATGAGTGCGTAAGCGGCGGTAGGAAGTGGATTGTTTCCTCTCCAGACAAAATATTTAATGAACAGTAACGAGAGACAGAGGGTATGTGTACAAGGGGAAGAGAAAGGGGAAAGGGGGGGTTCTCCCTTACAGCACGAGCAGAGAAACACCACACACAGACATGCACCCCTCCACGCTTTTAGTATTTAACAAGCTATTTACTCGAGCTGCGTGTCTGAGTGCATACAGATGCGTTCTGTCGACTGAAACATCACTCCAGAACAAGATGTGGGGTCCATGTTCACATAGCTCACCTGCAGGATGGAGCAGGCTGTAAGGCCAACTCCAACTAATGTTCTCTGTGAACTCGCAAGCTCTCTAGCCAAAAGTGATATCTTTCCCTCAGGGTATAAACATAACTTCAGTGATGGAACCTCAGTTTCACATGATGGCTAAAAGACCTGTTTTGGAGTTTAAGCTTCATGATAGTTGAGGTTAGCTGTTTCTCTATCGAGGCTGTGGTTCCTCCCTTTGTGACGTTCTAAACCACGTTTGCTCAGTCAGGACTGCATATTGATTCTCCATTTATCTGGAGAGCTAAAACGCATACAGTACGCACGCAAGCTCGCACACCTGTCAGTGAATGACCTTGTTGTCACCTGGATGCAAGTGGGAATTGCCCTCTGGGAAAAGCCACAGACACACTGAGCCCTAAAAACATCACACACACAAATTGTCAACACACTGGTGGCCCAAGAGGAAGCAATTTGTTGTCAGCGTGAGAAATTGCCCCTGTCGAGTCGCATGAGCCCCGAGATCACCACTGCCCGCCCCTCTCACACATTTTACATTGACTTCCTCACACACAAAACACCTCACTCAGTACACAGTCATTAAACTGTTTCTCTCTCACACACACGCTCCCGTGTTCCTGGGAAATGTCAGGTATTGTGATGAATAGCTTCAGGACATTCCCACACCTTGATTTCTCTCACCCACTGTTTGAGAAGGGCTACTATCAATGTCTCTAACATTGCCCCACACAACGTCCTAGTACAGCCTAGTGCAGTACCATGGGATGAGTGACAGTGCCAAGGGTTTCTCTGTCTCTATGGGGCTTGACTGATAGTTACCGGTTTGAGACCAAAACCACTTGTTTTACACGCTGTCGAGTTACTTCTTGAATTAGCAATGCTATTGTTAGTAGATTAAAAAAACGTTGTATCTTAAGTTTGATGTTTTCCACTCCTGCTTTTGACGTAAATGCTGTCTGCTGTGTGGAGGCAATGGAAATGTTCTCCAGACTGTATGATGGTGGAAGGCTACCACATACATAGTGCCAGAAGAGTTTGACCGGTCTGGGGCGTCGTTTATGGTGCCCTTTTAGTGGCATAAAGATAGATAGATAAATACTTTATTTATCCCGTGAGGGAAATTCAGGTGTCCCTCACAGCTCCCCCAACATATAGCTAGCCACAGACAACACGATACAACACAAACAAGGAGTTTCAAGAGCCATTCCGCGGATGCCGATCTGGAGCTAAAGCAGTTCCACATCTAATTCCACTCCACTCTCTATCCTTTCTCTCTCTGTTGCCGTGAGGACGGAGATGACCTGCCTGATGCTGGCGGCCAGAGAGGGCTACAGTCATGTGATCAACCTGCTGGTGTCCCACGGCGCTGAGGTGAACGCACAGGACGGCCATGGCTACACGGTGAGGGAAGATAACAACCCTGACTAGTGGGACTCCAATAGACTTCCTCTTTGTTTAGTAGTAGTAACCACTTATTTAGAATGGTGAAAAGACAGTTTTGCTGCAATGACATAGTAGGTGTCCGTATAACACTTTATAATGTACACCCCTGCAGCCAATCAGAATCGAGTATTCACCCAGACCATGGTATAATTTAAGGTATTATAATTGTTTGATTAAGTTAAGAGATTGGCATATTGGTCTATGTTCTTGAAAAAATTGTCTTTCGTTGTGCTTGTCGTGTGGCTTTTTCAGCCAATTGTACCATTTTAGTTGCTGGCTTCTGTTTTGTAAGGATAAAATATCCCTGTTTTAGGATAGCTGGTATAGCTGATATTCACAGGTCATGAAGTGTGTTTGTGTCGTCTGTCGGTGGCTATGGGTTATAATATTAGTAAATGCCATTTGAAGACATTTCCATAGATTTGCATCAAAAGCAATTGGAATGACCTGATTGCTTAGAATACACTGCATGTGTGTGATGTCATACCTCAGAATACACTGCATGTGTGTGTGATGTCATCCCTTAGGATACACTGCATGTGTGTGATGTCATCCCTTAGAATACACTGCATGTATGTGATGTCATACCTCAGAATACACTGCATGTGTGTGATGTCATCCCTCCAGGCCCTGATGATGGCGGTGCAGTACGGCAAGGAACAGGCCGTCCTGAAGCTGCTTCAGCTGGGAGCGGACAGGAGCGTCAAGAACCGCACAGACAAGACTGCAGCCGACCTGGCCAAGGTGTTCAAACAATCTCAGGTGTGGTGGCAATGAAAATAAATACGGTAGCTATGGGATATCGCTGTAGAGTTCTGACATTTTGACATGGACCTGGTAGCCAGGACATGTAGAAACACTCCAGATCTTTTCTTTCTATTCCTGGTTGTTTTGATAGATCACCAGGATCCTGGCCAGCCCAGACAACACTCACTCAAGCATGGCCACTTCCAAAGATGAGAGCCTTTTTAAGTTTTTCAAGCGGAATCCTGAACACTCAACTTCCAAGGAGAGGTGAGAAGAGACGAGTCTGCACATTTATGGAGATTTCAGAAGCTTGTGATGGTTTCCTTATAGATGGGCAACGACCTCAAGTAGTTGTCATAAAACAATCTATACAGTTACATCCTGATCTGGTTTTAATAGTCTGAAGTATCTTTGAATTGTTTAAATCCCCCTCAGATCTACTATACTAGGGAGGGGTTTCTCAGCAAGGGTCGTATTTAAAAAGTCTGGTTCGTTTTAGTGAAAGTAAAGCACATGTCACCCTCTAGTGGACATTGTGGGCAAAAAACGAAACAGGTGTTAGTACAGACATTGTGCTACCAGACATAAACAATAATAAACACTGTTTACATGTGGTTTTGTACCAGTTTTGGCTGGCGCAGAATTCTGCTTCATGTTGCAAAAGCACAGACTGATGAATGTTTCTATGTCTGGCCGTGGGATAAACTGTGAAATCATAACAACATTGGACAGGGGAAAATTAACCAATCAAATCCCCTTGAGCTTTTAGATGGTGTATGTCTACAACACATCTTTTAAGTTGGGCGGAAGGAAAGAAAAAAAAGTGTATTATAGTCGATGATGTTTGATTGTTTATAAATACATTAGCAATCACGACACCAGCTGACACCCAGGATCCATTTCCCTAAGTGATATTCAGTTGTCTCTACCAACCTCCACAGCCTGGCCAAGCTGTGTGACATCGAGCTGCTTCTCCATGGCCTGGGCCTGGAATACCTGTCTGACATCATGATGGTGAGCATCTCTCTCTGCTCCAGAGCCTCCTGCAGCTAGTCTGGCTCATAACCTTGGACTACACATGATTTATGAACTGGTTTGATCTGGAACTGACTGGTTTACTCATGGTATATTCAAATGCACATGCAGGCTGCATTGACAGAAACACACATGGCACACCTACATGACACACCTACATGACACACCTACATGACACACCTACATGACACACCTACATGGCACAGCTGGTCGGCGATTAGTTTTGATTTGTACCGTTGAGTGATATGGACTTCTCCACCTCTACAGGAGAACAACATCACCTGGAGCTACCTGCTGGCCATGGAGAAAGATGACCTGGAGAAGGTACAGAGAGCAATGTTATATTCCTAGAATTTAACTTATTTGATTATTTCCTACTCCTACAATAATTGGCTGAGGCAACACACTCAGCTGTATGGAGTGTTTACATGTTGCTTGCTGCAGTACATAAATAAAAAATAAAAAAACTTTATTTAATACATACGTAAATTATTTCATGAAAGTAAATTGTTTTCTTACTGGTATGTTTGTGTGTTCTTCCAGATAGGTGTCACAGACCCAGTTGACCAGAAGAAGGTCCTGAATGCTGTCCAGGAGATGCACCAAGATAGCGTGAGCATGGATATGCTCAACCAACTGGAGGACATAGACAGCGGGTATGCTAACTCCATATGTTTCTAACTTATTATAATCATTTTTTTAAGGCATAATCTATCCATGAAACAATTCTACTTTATTTTTTCCAACTACCTTAGCTGGAGATGACTAACTACAGCTGCGTTGTGTTTGCCAACCAACAGCCCATTTGTTTCCTGACCCCCACATTTGCTATTAGTCAGTAATCTTACACCGAAAGCTTTGTATGCAGTGCACTGCTGCTTATCACCCAAAGTGCCAACATTTAACTTTTCAAACATGAACTAAAACGAAACGAGCCACTCATCTTACAACTTGGACCGTACACACCTGAAACATCTCCGCATTCTCACCGGACGCCATCCCTCATCCTGTTAACGTGCTGGGATGTTCATATCCCCCCCTACCTATCGCCTCCATGGTTTCCTAGTCAGAGATGAGCTCGGAGATGAAGCTACGCTAGGGGTCCTAATGGTTTAAGCGGGCCCAGTCGTGATTTGTAAGGTGAGAGCCGATGGAAGGCCTCTTCCCGCTACAGTGACTGATGATGGACCAGTGACTCGGGCCAAACGGGGGCTGTGTCTGCATATAGTTTGTCAGGCCATGAATCCTAGCTGTAGGAGTCTCGGTGCAGGGACTGACACAGGTGAACCGTACCGCTGTACAGGGATGCCAGGGGAGAGAGGTGCGCGGTTAGAGAGACGGTAAATTCCCCAGTGTAAATCCTGTAGTGTAAACAGTCAGTCATGGGATGCGGTGGAGCAATGACTAGAGCTCATACACCATACACAAGTCCCAGTGGGGATAGGACTGCTGCAGTTGGGGGTAAGGATGAATAGTTGATTTGGGTGTACAAGGGTGTACGTGTGTGTGTGTGTGTGTGTGTGTGTGTGTGTGAGTGTGTGAGTGTGTGAGTGTGTGAGTGTGTGAGTGTGTGAGTGTGTGTGTGTGTGTGTGTGTTTTCATATTCCTCCCAAGGTTATGTTTGTAAGACTTGTTTGGCTTTCAATTTTTTATTTAAGAAGAGCTGTTAACTGTGTTTTATCAGTCCTGTTTCTTCCTTCTTGGTCTCTATATTGTATTCACGATTCCCTACACACACAGTGCAGTACTGGGTTAATTCTCATATAAAGATGAGTTGTCATTGGGTTAGGGTTAGTGCCAGGACACTACGCTTCGTGTACTGGCACACAACTCTGACGCATTACGTCCGTATCACACTGTGTAACCCTGCCATGCTCAGTATGGGAGGAATCCAATTCACATTCCTGCTCCATTCCAGCACCAGGACCATCACTATCACCCCCCGCACGTCTCACCCTGAGGACCCTACCACGGGGTCCTCTCCCCAGCATACTCAGGTCCGGGCCCCATCACTCACCCGGGATCCTAGATAAACTAACAGAGCCCTCCACTCAGCGCCCTGGAGGAAGACGGGGACCCCGCTCTGACTGACGATGTTTACAAGCCGCACTTGACAGAGTGTGAGGACTGAACCGAGGACTGAACTGTGTCTTCAGCGCAAGCTAAACACTGGGGTTTGAGATGCTGAGGCCAGACCACACAGGTGTTCCGTCTGACTGGATGTCGAGGAGAAGAGAATCGAGAAACTCGGATGATCTTGGATCTGTCGCTAATCTCCGTCTTCGAGTTCATCTTTTCTTTCTCAGTTTGCCTGTAGTTGGATCTATATGAGACTTCTGTGTGTTAGAGCTAGGATGGACCAGAGTTAAACACATGCAGCTAATAACTGACCCGGAGATCATGTAAAGTCCAAACACTTGACCTCAACAACTAGGCGACAACAACACCCATTCTGCAGTATAGATGCAGACCTCACTAATCTACTGATCTACTGTGTGTGTGTGTGTGTGTGTGTGTGTAGGAGTGAAGAGTTGTATAACTTCCTGATCAGCCTGAGGCAGCAGTGCTGCTACCTGACTGAGACGGTGCAGGACGTCAACACCCGCTTCCCTCGACAAGCCTCTCAGGTGATCTCTGGGTGCAAGCCCAGTCCAGTATGTGCTGTTCTACCTCCACTGACCAAGCCTTCAAGCTGAAACTGTGTTTCTACCACTTGCTTCTTGTTTTCTGGTTCTTTCTCTTGGTCCCACTCACATGTTGTTGTGCTGTCCCCAACTGGTCCTCTCTGGTGCTCCCTGGTTCCCTGGTGCTCCCTGGTTCTTTCTCTTGGTCCCACTCACATGTTGTTGTGCTGTCCCCAGCTGGTCCTCTCTGGTGCTCCCTGGTTCTCTGGTGCTCCCTGGTTCTCTGGTGCTCCCTGGTTCTCTGGTGCTCCCTGGTTCTTTCTCTTGGTCCCACTCACACGTTGTTGTGCTGCCCCCAGCTGGTCCTCTCTGGTGCTCCCTGGTTCTCTGGTGCTCCCTGGTTCTCTGGTGCTCCCTGGTTCCCTGGTGCTCCCTGGTTCTCTGGTGCTCCCTGGTTCTTTCTGTTGGTCCCACTCACACGTTGTTGTGCTGTCCCTAGCTGGTCCTCTCTCTGGACCCTCAGAAGGAGGCCCAGGCTCTCTGCAAGGATCTGGTGGCTCAGACGGGAGACCTGCAGAAGGAGGTCGCATGCCTCCACAGCCTGCTCTGCAAGGTCAGTCCCACAACCTGCACAATCATGCTGGATTGTTTCCCTCTAGAACAGGGGTGTCAAACCCTGGTCCTCGAGGGCCGCTGTCCTGCATGTTTTAGATGTTTCCCTGCTCCGACACACCTGATTCGAATGAATGGTCGTTATAACAACCCTTTTAATTGAATGAGGTGTGTTGGAGCAGGGAAACATCTAAAACATACAGGACAGCGGCCCTCGAGGACCAGGGTTTGACACCCCTGCTCTAGAACATGTTCACATGTTAACTGAGGATGCCCTGCCAATATAGAAACTCACAAACGTTATTCCGTAGTTCAAAGCACACAGAATGTGAATGTTCAGTTTATGACCAAATCAATCCGACTGTCTCAATGTATTCTTAATCGAGTTTATGAAAGGTCTCGATCATATTTTCATCATATTCTGTCTTTTAGAGCTTTTGATGTGGCCAATCAGCTTGTTTTGGGGGTTCCGTTCTCTATTGAGGCTCCAGGTTTCCCAGTTAGCCTGACACAAAGCTAGATTGCAGATCCTTGAGCTTTGCACCAGCACAGAGGTTGCATACCACACGTCTTAACACTATTCTATCCTTAAAAGTATGCACAAGAGGCATCCATACAGTAGAATTGTTTTAACTACACTTGTAGTTTTGCTCAAAATTCACCTTTTTAACAAAGTCTTATAAGGATATAAGTCCGCTCATCTGAATGTGTGTGTGTGTGCGTGTATGAATGTATTAAAACTGTGTATGTGTGTGTACACCCAGGGTTTTTGACAGGGCAGAGTTCTCACAGCCTATAACTCTGAGGGGGATCAAGGGGTGGCAGGAAGGGGGTGGTCTACGATGATAGCTAGCGGTGTGAGACTGGAATCTGACAGCCTATGGAGGCCATACGGACCCATGTTCTCATGGCTCAGAGAGGACATAACAGCCCTGGACATAACAGCCCTGTTTATCTGCTCTGTAAAGGCTCATCTTTACACATAACAAAGCTGTTACAGTTTTGTAAAACTACATTGAAGCCTTCAGCAGCATTGCCCTATAATTCAAGCATGTTTAGAAGTCTGGAGGTTCAAACTGCAGAAGTCAAAGCATAGAAACTCAAGTTATCTCCATAAACTTAAAATCGAATATGATACAATGAGATTTTCTGAATTGTTGTTGGGGGAAATCAAACCAGCAGTCTGCAGTTCAGCTCTCTTCCACAGCACTGGATTTGACACTAAACCAGCTGACCTCGGTCTTCCAGCTCAATGCCCAATCTCTCAGCTGGGCTGGGGCATGCTACCTGCAAGCATCCTCGGCTTGTTTGTATGGATTGTTGTGACTACTTAGCTAGCACTCTGCTACAAACGCTAGTCAACGGGGAGTCCAGGTGTTATATACCTGGTTGGATACATGACTCTTAATGACATGTTTAACAGCCCACAGTTCCATATTTAGAGACTGTGGCTCGTGCACTTGGCTGCCATCTAGTGTCCAGTATAAAGTTCTTAGTCGAGATGAAGGGTCTTTCCTGGATAGTGGGTTATGTTTTGTAGACTCATAATCATTCCATAGCGAACCCGACCCACTTATCATGACACGGAGCAGGCTCATGGTAGGGGTGGCCTTTATTAATCTCAGAGGAAATGACTTTCAGCGCAGGCTTCAACTATATATACATTACATATACATTATACATCTACAGTTTACAGAAGTGCAAAGACTGGTAGCACTTATAATGGCTAGAAAATACCTAAATGCTCAGGGACTGTAAAACACATGTTGTTGGGGATCTGTGTGTTTAGCCTGATGGTTAAAGTGAACTGGCAGAGACCTGGTGCGATCTCTCTGGGATTAGGTCAGACTTTTCCTGGATGAGGTTAGGCTGTCCACTTAGGTTGGGTATACGTGTGTGTGTGTGTCGGCAATTAGTGTGTCTACAATGTGCTCTCGCTTGTGATGCTCTCCTCTCTCCTTTCAAGATGGAGGAAGTCGGAGATTTCTGTGCTTTTCCTCAGCCTGGTTCCCACGGCCGGTGGAGGAGACGGGCCCTGAAGAGGTTCTCATTGAGCATGCTTGGAGCTGGCCTACTGTTTCTCCTTTCAAAAGCCAAGAATTTGAAGGTTTACTTCTAGAAATTCTTCTTCTTTTGGTTTATTTTGTCTTAGGTTAGTAATAAGTTGTCATTGGCTTGACATGTTAAAATTATGACTATGAAGATGTCACTAAGACTGGAAAGTTATTCTTATTTTTACTGTTTGTTGCTGTATAGTGTTCAGATTTTGTGTTTTGCATTATTTTTTTAGAACTTTTATATTTCTGTTGGGAGGTGGAGAAAGCATGTTCCCTTTTCTCTGTTTTGGGAGAACTCCAAATAAAAAAAACTTTGCATAGCTATATTTAATTGCATTAATACTTATCTTAATTTAAATAACCGTTTTTGTTAATGTGCTTGAACGTCTTTGCATGTCACTTTAAAATTGTTGAAAAAGTCAGCAAGATGTTTTCAATATAGTCCACTCGCTTGTTTAAATCTTATTCCTAAGAAGTAGTATTAGGCCACCCTTGCCATAATCAATTCCACATGGTTAATTGACTGAATTTATATTGGGTTTTTCCCCATCCTCCCTCTACCCCCCCGTAACACTGGTGGCATATTTTGCGGATTTCCCACCGTCTTGTGCATTTCTTCCACGGAGATCATGGGAGAAATCCATTAATCTCATCCCGTCAGGAGATCAGCCCTCCCAATACAAAGAAGAGAAGGGAACATTAAATCGCTTACATAAAGGCTAGATCAAAGATAAAGGAAATCGTATGTGACACTCCTACAAATTGAGAGGCGAGTTCAAAAGAATGTGATAATCCCATTTAAATGCACACATCTTTGTGCGGCTTTGAGGAATCTGTATTTGTGTGGGTGTGTGTGTGTGGGGGGGAACGACACGGGGGACAGACACACACTATACATTTAATTCGCATTAAGATCACCCTTTACTCTTCAAAATAAAATAACAATTATAGTCACAGCGTCATGCAGTCTGTTTTAATATGACATTTTGCGCCACCGGGAGCCTAACCGGGCGCACCAGTTCGTCCCAAACATGTCCATTTGATTGTTTTTGTTAAAACGCTCAAGGTTTAAGCACATCACGTTGAACCACATTCTACACCTTGCCGCTTGGAAATCGGCCAAGCTTGTGTCTGGTGTCAAGCTAGCCTGAACAGATACTTTCAGACGCCTAGTTTCTTCACCTCATTCCTGAGACAAGATTGCGCCCACCCCTTGTGTAAGCAATTTAAACCTGATAGAGGATCATCTGCCTATCTTTACACCGAAAATCTTTGTAAACTCAAGTTCTCATGCGCGGAGCTTTATCCATAACCACAGTTATGTTTTTTACGGGCACAAATCCGACCGGTTAGCGCGATAAAAGCACTTTTATTTTGATTTGTGCAACTAAGAAGCCCTAAACCAGATATACGCGCGCCACTATCCTTTCCTTTTCCCATGAAAATGCTCTGAACAGGTGCCTGAACGAATGTGCACACCGACCAAAGTTTAGTAATATGAACTTATTTCCAAGTGGAATATATTTTTATTTATCTGTAGCAATCTGTTGGCTAACGTCAGGTGTCCACGCATCTTGGTGGTAAGTATATGAGTACAATTATATATGCACGCAACTGAAGCATGCATTAGATTGCAATTTTACATTGATTCCTGGAAATCTTTGTGGGTTTATTATTAGTTTGATAGCATGACATTATGCATTCTAATGTTGCAGGAAAGGCATTGTTGGGTTACCCAAGTTTAATAACTTTTATGTCAAATAGACCTACACAAAGTGTAATATATGGAAACATGATTTGAGTAGCCTATGTTTGTTAACTGGTGCTAAATCGAGGTCGCCGACTTAACCATGCTACACAGGCCAATACACCTTTATTTTGGACATGCAGGTACATGGGTACCCTCGGGTCGCAAGTGATGTGCGACAACATCCCGGGGTTAGTCAGCAAACAGCGGCAGCTGTGCCGCCAGCATCCCAAAGTCATGCAGGCTATAGGAGCCGGGATGAAAGACTGGATTGGCGAGTGTCAGTATCAATTCCAGAACCACCGCTGGAGTTGCAACACCATGGCGCGGGAACACAACGTGTTCGGGCGGCTTCTTTCGCGTAGTAAGTAGGCAATTTTTGGGGCAATACCTTCGTTGCAATGCATTCCTCTGGGGTAATAACGTAATTGAGCCACTATTGAACCATACCAACTTAAGTGAATAGGCTACGTATATCGCCTAGAATCGATTAAAAATAAAACGATATGCGTTAATGTAGTCATGCATTGTGGATTTGGGTTTGCGTTGCCTATTTGTCAGTTTGATTGAGTAGGCTTTTGGTAATGTTGGCCAATCATGTTTCCACTTGCATGCAATTATTGAGAATGATTTGTCTCCAGAGCTGTAAATTCAACTTTACGCATTGGCTAATCTTTGTTTTAGAAGAATACTGTCTGGCAGCATTCCGGCTCCCTGAATACACTTTATCCAGAGTGTGCATTGCATTCCTGACGTTGTCTTACTTGACCTGACACTGTCACACATTATCAAGTTGACGCACCCGCGTCGATCGGCGCGCTTCTCAATAACTGTCACATAAATGACAAATGTAAACTGAATGCAACCTGTCAATTTACACATCTGGTAATGTTCCATACCGAACGAACGGCCAGTTAGGAGCCTAGCCTATCGCTTAAGTTCTCAAACAGTTTGCATATGGAAAGATACTCGAGATCCGATTTGTGGTTGACACACTAACGATCATCAGCAATTGCACTGTTCTCAGTGGTCTCGAAGGCAGCGTTTAAAGTGCTACGATTGCAATTACTGTCTGTAAGTATGTTGGTTTGACAGCTCCCACTAAGAGCAGTTTGATCAACTGTATTTTGATGTTTACTGTTTTACTCACTCTCTTTCTCACACACTCTCACACACACCCTCCTCCCAACTCTTTCAGATTTGACATCAGTCTTTCTTATCGACATCAGTCCCTTTATCATTGCTAGCAAATGTGACCCTTTTATCCATCTTAGAGGTAGATGAAACAAGGAAGAAGTGAATACCTGTTTCCAATCTAGACTTGAAAGCAACAACAAACTCAGACCATGCAGGTACAAGGGTATCTTTTCAAGCATCAGTGATGTACTAGTGTGCCAACCCTGCCCTAAACCTTGATTCTCAAACTGTTTTGTTTTTTGGTACCTTTTTCGATTATGGCTGTTGCCCTGCCAATGTCCGTATTTGTGATGGTCTCCCTTGCTCCTCCATCACCATGGTGATGGTCTCCCTTGCTCCTCCATCACCAGGTAGTCGCGAGGCGGCCTTTGTCTACGCCATCTCTTCGGCTGGCGTGGTGTACACACTGGCACGAGCCTGCAGCCAGGGAGATCTCGAATCGTGCTCCTGCGACCCCACCAAGAAGGGCTCGTCGCGGGACACCAAGGGCGCCTTCGACTGGGGCGGCTGCAGCGACCACGTGGAGCACGCCATGAGGTTCAGCCAGGTGTTCGTCGACGCCAAGGAGAGGAAGGAGAAGGACGCCCGCGCCCTCATCAACCTGCACAACAACCGCGCCGGCCGCAAGGCGAGTCGCCGACGCACACGGGCCTTGATGCCGATTAGGAGAGGAATCGAGGGAAGAGACCAGGAGAGGAGGAGAGGGAAGAGGAGAGGAACTGAGAGGGAGAGGAGGAGAGGGAAGAGGAGGGGAGGGGAGAGGAGGAGGAGAGGAGGAGAGGGAAGAGGAGGAGAGGGAAGAGGAACTGAGAGGGAGAGGAGGAGAGGGAAGAGGAGGGTGAGGGGAGAGGAGGAGGAGCGAGAGGAGGAGAGGAGGAGAGCTGGAAGAGGAGGAGAGGAGGACGCATTGGATAACGAGCCGCTCAAACACATGCAGATTTACTCAGAATGTGATAACGAGAGAATACTAACAAAAAGTCGTCCCCTCCCCCCAACACCCCCACACACACCACACACACACACACACAGGCGGTGAAACGCTTCATGACCCTGGAGTGTAAGTGTCACGGTGTGAGTGGCTCGTGCAGCGTCAGGACCTGCTGGTTGGCCATGGCAGACTTCCGACGCACGGGGGACCACCTCCGCCGGCGCTACAACGGAGCCGTCCAGGTGGCCGTCAACCAGTACGGCACCGGCTTCGCTGCCCTCCTCGCCCACGCCAAGCGGCCAAGCAAGAATGACTTGGTGTATTTCGAGGACTCGCCCGACTACTGCATGCAAGACCACGAGTCTGGTAGGATTTTCCTGCTTCTTTCACTTAGGCGCTCCAAGAGATTTTGTGTCTGAGAGTGGGAGTAAGGAAGAAAAAATAAGAGGGAAAGGTGTGTGTGTGTGTGTGAGAGACACTGTGTGTGTGTGTGTGTGTGTGTGTGTGTGGGTGTGTGAGTGTGTGAGACACTGTGGGATCTGGATGCCCATCAAGGTGTGTGTGTGTGTGTGTGAGGACACTGTGGGATCTGTGTGTGGGTGTGTGTGTGGTGTGTAAGACACTGGGATCGGATGCCCATCAGGCAGGACACGATCTGAGGGGATAGTATGTGTGTGTGTGTGTGTGTGGTGTGTGTGTGTGTGAGAGACACTGGGATCTGGATGCCCATCAGGCAGGACACGATCTGAGGGGATAGGGTGTCAGGCCAGTTTAACTTGAGCCGGTAACTGAAACACGAGCTGGCTGTACATTACCCCTGCTACGATACACCCACTAGAAAAAGCACAGTTAAGGGGAATGGAGGGAAAGTCTCCCACACCTTTCACCCTCGGGTTGGGGTGAACAAGGGGGCTTCCCCTTCATTTTCAGCAAAGTTCCTAATAATGATAACAACTAATAATAAACATTGAACTGATGTTATCTGTGAATCAGTCATCGTCATATGATTTCCACTTAAGACTTAATTGAATTTGATTGTGTCAATTGAGTTAGTTTATTTTAAGAGTGTGTATCATCTATGAGGGGACCAATCAGAATAATTTAATTCTCCTTTATCAGTGCCCCTGACCTTAAGAACAATACAGTCATTTGGCAGTAATGTATTGGGCACATCAGTAAGCCTGGTCAACTCATCAAAAAGTGACCGCAAGAGGTCTAGAGAGCATAGACACAACGTTGCGTTCAATTGGAAACATCCACCTTTTCAAAAGTGTCTCTGTATTGTAACCTGTGAGGGGGGATGTGTTGGGACCGTGTTGCGGATGGTACAGGAGCAGTAAGAACATGACCTGTGAGGGATGTGTTGGGACCGTGTTGCGGATGGTACAGGAGCAGTAAGAACATGAAGGCTCTCAGGACTGTGTACATGTAAGCAGGGTGAGCTCACTGGGCCTCTCGTGAGAACCACTCACCCAGTGTCTACCCGTCTGTCTCTGTCCACAGACCTGGTTCCGGTCCACTGGGACACACACAACTGTACACATAGCCGTATAATGTGTGTGTGTGTGTCGCATAAAACTTGACACACACACACAAAAACTTGTATTTATTTATTTATATTTAGACATTAACTCCTGTCCCTCCTAAAGTGTGAAATCAATTTTCCTTGGCCCCATGAAGCAGGTGCTAAACTCATCTCTCGGCGCCCCCTCATCTTAGTCCAATAAGCAGAGAGAGAGAGAGAGAGAGAGAGAGAGAGGGAGAGGGAGAGAGACAGGGAGGGACACAGGGAGGGGGGTCCAGCCATGATGTCACCCTGAGCAGCACAGCGCAGCATACCATGTCTTACGGACAGGCTTGCTGCCGAGAGAAGCAGAGCTTGGTCATGCCCAGACACATAACCTGCAGAGAGCGAGGGAGAGACAGATGGAGAGGGAGGGAGGGGGCAGAGAAAATTACTGTTGTACGCTGTTTGAAAAAGTTATTGTCCTCGTATTTCATACCATTGAACAGTTGTTTGGTGCTAAATCGAATAGGAGGCAAATACTTGTGCGTGTGTGTGTGTGTGTGTGGGCTTTGAGGGTTAAGATGCAGCTGTGTGTCTGATTGTACTCCTGCTGTATAAGCGAGATGCTGGGCTCCGAGCAGGGTGGATGTCCGTAGACTCAAGGCACCTTCCAAATGAACACCTGATGAAGAATGTGAGCTCCGGCTGAAGGCTCCTATCATCAATCTCTCATCTGCCCTCCATCCTGCGTTCATCCTCTCATCTTTCACGTTCATCCTCTCATCTTTCACGCTCCCTCCCTCGCTCACCGTCTCTATTTAGAGGCTTGAACTGGCACCAAAGTGATAAAGTGTAGGTTAATAGGACTTGTCGGGCCTTTTTCCAGACGATCTTTTGGTGGCATCAGATGTCTGTGAGCTGGGCCCAGACACCTATGTCTTTCAATAACACTTGAATGATTGAATGAAAATGAATTTTATAAGCAGCTGACGTCCAATGACATTATGTCTTCTGGCTCTGTAAAAAGTGAACTGAAGTAAATATTTAAGTTTTCCTCAAACAAATAAGACAACAAGTAACTGGTTCCTCCCTCCTCTGTGTCCAGGTTCGGTGGGTACAGACGGCCGCGTCTGCAACCGGACGTCCCGCGGCATGGACAGCTGCGAGGTCATGTGCTGTGGCCGTGGTTACGACACGTCACGGGTCAGCCGCACCACCAAGTGTGAGTGCAAGTTCCATTGGTGCTGTGCAGTGCACTGTAGAGACTGTGAGCACCAGGTGGACGTTCACACCTGCAAGCCCCAGACGTGACCCGGCTGTAGTCACGACGACCAGACAAACAACCCAGCCGTCTGGCCCGACTGGGAAACTGACCTGACCTGACCTATCACTTCTGCCTGTATTAGGCTGAGCTAAAGCCTCAAACTAACTTTCGTCCATTTTCCATAAATCCACTATGCTTCAGTTAGCATGATTCACTGCAAGAATGTAAAGCTGTAGACATTTATACAACCCCCACAAATATGTGATTTGCATCCATCAAACTGCTGTAGTTACAGAGAAGACTATCAAGCTCTTAATCACCACTAGTATTGATTGTTTTTTTAAGGTGTGACGTGCACCTTTTTAAGGATAGTACAGCATCAACATGGCATTATAAAGTCATTTACAGGTCACTTTTGCAGAATTTGTGATTTTAGGACACATCCATGTTGCGGTGTTTCATATACTGTATAGTTTGCTTATTGTCTATAGAGCTGATTATTCAAATATCTATATCAGATATCTATATCAGTTTAGAGTAAAAGTGTAACTGAAGTTAAATTCCAAAATGCAACATCCACTCAAATGTCAACTTTTGTCAAATCAAGCTAAAATAAATACAGTTGATGTATTTCTTTCATCACTGGCTGCTTTGTGCAAATTACTTGGAGAATTTTCTTAAAATGATAGGACTTAGGTAATCAGATGTGTAAGCACTAAAGAACTATGTCATGTGCAACAATTGATGAATTGACAGTGGTCACCAAAAATGATCATCAATCTTTATGTAATTTTAAAATAAAGGTTTTAATGTAATTTAAGAAAAACTATTAGAAATGTGTGGACCACCCCAAATTGTGTCCATACCTCGTACCTGGATACAAGGTACCATGGGCTTCATGTCCAGATACTGGGGAAGTTGAGGTACCTTCATACTGTAAACAAACATAACAAAATACCCAAACAGAGGACACAAGTGGATGCTTCGGGGAAGTAATTCAAGTAAAAAAAATGGAAAGTGAAAATGTTGTCAAATATCGTGATTTGAGTCTGCACAAATGTGCATGTTTTTAGATCCGTTTCATATTAAATAAGTAAACTAATTCAATAATAAATCAATAGTAACCAAGTTAAAAAAGGTGTAATGCTTTGGATTGTTTTGACACACTTTTACAGAGAGAACTAAACAAATAACTGTCAGTTCAAAACAATAGGATAGGCCAATCTTCTTGGTCCCTGGTGTTCTTGGCTCTTTACCTTCACAGATGTGTTTCCACGGTAATGATCGAGGAGTAGGGAGACTTTGACACACCCTCTGTCCAACATCGTCAACAATATTTAGTTACATGTTTTCCTGGGGATATTTGTAACAAATAACGTGAATTTGAACCCTGTGAATAGTAAAAAAAAGAAAAAAGGAAGTTACCATGGATACGAGAATGCGGGGGAATGGCTTCTCCCAGTACTGCCCTTACCCATCTCAATTCGTCATCCGCTTAAAGAAATTGGTTTGTCAGCACATCTTTGCAATTCTTTATGATATAAATATTTCAGTGTGGGTTTAGTGTTGTTTTTGGACCAGTATTTACTGTAGATGTCATATTTCAGAGCTCCTCCACTCCTGTTACCTTGGAGACTTGGTTGCACTTCCATGTCTGCTCCTGGGCTGGAAAGCTAGACGATGTAACACGATCTGTCCTGCATCTCACTTCTGTCTACAAATATTTGTTTCAATTAAAATGGAAGGCAAGAAGCTGGGTTGCAGCAATACACAAAAGGTCCTTTATTTTCTTTTTTTTCCACTTTTTAATGATGGCAATTGATCACCTTTTTTTGGTACAACAAAAAATGGTTTTACATGAGATTGAAATCCCCCCAAAATAAAATGTATCAAAATCAATTTCAACTTTTTTTTTGTTTTGTTTTCCTCTCGTCACCACACACGATCCACCTCTCTCCATCCGTCTGTCTGTGTGTCCACTTTCCAACATGTTGGCACAAAGGTCAGTTAGTTCAATCCGGACATGTCTGGACGTGTCCTGTCAGATGCGTGTGAGCTGGTGCCACAGGCTGGACGGCAGGATGCTCTCCACCTTCTCCATGATGAAGTTGAGGGGAGCAAACAGGGTGCTGAGAAACTAGAACCAGAGAACAGATGTCAGTACCAACTCCCCAACACACACACTCAGAAAGGTGAGCAACACATCACCTCATTCAACTGAAGAGTCAGGTGGCTGAGTGGTTAGGGAGTCGAGCTTGTAATCGGAAGGTTACTGGTTCGAATCCTGGCCGTACACTTCACCCTACTTGCCTCGGGGGGAATGTCCCTGTACTTACTGTAAGTCGCTCTGGATGAGAGCGTCTGCTAAATGACTGAATGAATGAATAAAATGTAAATATAAATAAATAAATATAACCCTGCTCAGTCAGCATCATGCCCAGCCCACTGATATCCTGGCATGCAAACAACTTTACGACTCGGTTAATCCATAAATATGAGGCGACTCCATGGGTGTGACTTTCCCCAGCCCCTCTGTGCTGTGGCCCAGCAGTGTGGGAGACTTTCCCCAGCCCCTCTGTGCTGTAGCCCAGCAGTGTGGGAGACTTTCCCCAGCCCCTCTGTGCTGTGGCCCAGCAGTGTGGGAGACTTTCCCCAGCCCCTCTGTGCTGTGACCCAGCAGTGTGGGAGACTTTCCCCAGCCCCTCTGTGCTGTGGCCCAGCAGTGTGGGAGACTTTCCCCAGCCCCTCTGTGCTGTGGCCCAGCAGTGTGGGAGACTTTCCCCAGCCCCTCTGTGCTGTAGCCCAGCAGTGTGGGACCGTCTCGCGGCTCCTCTCCTGGGTGCAGTCAGGCCCTCTTCCTCGCTGTGTTTTGACAACATGGCAGTGAGGGGGATAGGGGGGGGGAGGGTAGGGGCTCCTTCAGAGGAACTCTGGTGGGTCATGGAGGCTTTAGCCTTTTCAGATGCCAGATAAAGACGTCAGGGAAGAGAGTTGACACGCAAGAGAAAAATAAAAGAACCCCTCAATGGAAATACATCTAATGTCCTCTGGAGTCTCTCTCCCACCTATAGTGCCTTCAGAAAGAACTCAGATTCCTTCACTTTTTCCACATTCCGTGTTATCAACTTACTTATTAAATCAACAACAAAAAAATACATACATTTCAGTGTTCGGGTCATTTAAGAACATTTGGCAGAGACGACAGCAGCTACACGCCTTCTCGCACAGATTGATTTGGACAGATTAACGGAGCGTCCGGGATATTCAAGTCTCCGCATATTTGATGTGGTGAAAGTCCGGGCTTTGGTCGAGGCCGTTCGAGGACATTCATAGACTTCCTGCTCGTCTGTGTGCATTGTCTTGCCATCATCCTGAAAGATGAATCTTTGCCCCAGTCTGAGGTGGGTGAGCTCTCTTCAATGATCTCTATCACTGTCTCCATCAGTCTTTCCCTGTGGCCAGTCCTCCTGTCCACACCCCCATAACCTCATGTTCAGACCGCTGACCCCCATAACCTCACAGCCCCACACCAGGGACGCTAGAAGCCAGGTGACAAACCTATCCGTTTCTTGTCAGCTGTAGTTACATTTCTGTCTCATAAGAGCTGAGAATCATTTCCCTCGTGCTCTCGGTCCTGTAAGTACCGTTTGGCAAACTCCAGGGAGGAGGGCCATCACTTGACTTTTAATTGGAAGTGGCTTCTATCAGATCTGGCAATGTGTCAAATCTCTAAAGAGGTACACTGAAGCGTTATGACAGTAGCTGCTGTGTTTATGGGTCTCTCTTGCCTGGTTAATTAGTCATTATAAGAATTATTCCATTGATATTTCAAGAATTGTAGAACTTAAACACATTTCCCTGGACACATTTTCAGGGCAGGATAAACTGATTAAGGTGACCTCACCCATGTTGCACAAACAAAACAAGTGAAATCTATTCTATTCCCAATCCCATATGCAAATGATCACACCTACGCAATCAGCATATCTGAGGTTTGCACCTGTCGATCCAGTGCATCTATATGCAAATGGTATCTTCAGACGACGCCCGCAGAGTAAAAGGACAAATTGAGTAACGGAGGTTTACCCATCCGACTCAAGAGCGGAGCATCCTTCGGCAAGGGTAATGAAGTGAATCTATGTTTATGCACAGTGTGTGTGTGTGTGTGTGTGTCGTGTGTGTGTGTGTGTGTGTGTGTGTGTGTGTGAGAGCTGAAGGAGAGGAGCACAGGGCCCTAGCGTGCAAATGGGATGCTACCTTTCCTCGCTATTGGAACATGGCCAGCAAGCATATGTGTGTGTGTGTGTGTGTGCCAACAGCTCTCTGTATCACTTGAGAACCCCAACCAAAACAGAACAGGGGACGTAGGAAAAGAGTGTGGACACCCCCCCCCCATCCCCCATCCCCCCTCCCCCCACAGCGGAGGAGGAAGAGATGGGAGCTGCTGATAGTGTCATGTCAGGAGGAGAGGCATGAGCTCACGCACATTCCAGGGGAGTGGAATCACGCCGCGGGATCCAGTCTCCAGGCCCCGAGGGAGACGCAGCGCCGGGCCTGGGCAAGCGGGGGGGAGGGGGCCCTCCAGTGGCAGCTATGAAACACGCCCTCGGGCCCCAGCGACACGAGTGCGTGTTTGGGGGAAACGATCAAATGAAAAGGTTGCGGGGGGTGGGGGCTTGCCCTGCCTCACTCCAGCCATGTGGGACAATCTACAAATGGTTCAGTGGAGAAAGAGGACTATGCTGTACGCTTCCTGTCTGAGGCCTGACACTGCGGGCTGTGAGAGGGGGCGTGGCTACTGAAGTGTGACAGCGCTACGGTATCTCTGGTTTGTCTGTGGAGAGAGAGAGGTGTGTGTGTGTGTGTGTGTGCCTCAGGGTCCTCTGAGCGAGCGGCTTGCGAGACTCACAGCTTTAGCGAAGACCCCCATGAGCTCCGGGAACTGGTGCGTGAGGAGGGCCAGCATGGCGGTGAAGGAGCAGAGGCCGGCCGTGAACAGGATGAAGAAGGGCAGCTCCTTCTTGGGGTACACCGACACCTCGTGAAACACTGCTTCCACATGAGAGAAGGCACACGGCCGGAGGGTCAACTGCAGAGCCCTCCAGGTGTCCTGTGTGTGTGTGTGTCCTGTGTGTGTGTGTGTGTGTGTGTATGTGTGTGTGTGAGCATTCCCACCACACGGGCAACCAGCTCTCCACGCCATTACACTCAAAGCACGTGGAAAAACGACTCAAATGTGTTGATGATAAGTCTAGAAAACACATTCTTTCCCCCCCCCCTTCAATGCTCTTTTAATCGTGTTAATATCCTTATATGCATTACTGTAGCAATAACATGACCTAACATCAACCGAATACACCCACTATACTCGCACTGGTTTGGGGTAACATGGACGTTCGAGTGAATGCTGTCACACAGACGACACAGGCAGACCAGGCCGATAACTTGGTGTGCGTGGGCAACAGAGAGGAGCTTCTCTTACTTGGTAGCAGTTCTCTGTCAGCAGTCTCAGTGCAGATGGGGTACGGGTAGAACAGGTGGCCTTTCTCCAGTGGGTATGGGATCATTCGAAAAGCTGCAGACACAAAAGCAACTCTGGGTCAGGCTACAGCATCACCCCTGCCCCTATAGTGGGGCTACAAACAGACTCAATGGTACAGTACATGGAGGTACAGTACATGGAGTATACAGGTGTAATCCTCCTTCTGCCACCAGTTGTTTATTGTACTGTGGCACAGTGTGTGTGTGTGTGTGTGTGTGTACTCACTGCCCTCCCAGGTGCAGTGTGTGTGTGTGTGTGTGTGTGTGTGTACGTACTGCCCTCCCAGGTGCAGTGCAGCAGTGTGTGTGTGTGTGTGTACTCACTGCCCTCCCAGGTGCAGTGCAGCAGTGTGTGTGTGTGTGTGTACTCACTGCCCTCCCAGGTGCAGTGTGTGTGTGTGTGTGTGTGTACTCACTGCCCTCCCAGGTGCAGTGCAGCAGTGTGTGTGTGTGTGTGTGTGTACTCACTGCCCTCCCAGGTGCAGTGTGTGTGTGTGTGTGTGTACTCACTGCCCTCCCAGGTGCAGTGCAGCAGGTTGAGTGCTCCCTCCACTCTCTTCCAGTGCTGCAGGTGGAAGAAGGCGTAGGCGATGGCCTCGCTGTCCCCACGCTTCAGGATGTGCTCCGGAGGCAGTATTAAACTTTTCATTTCTAAGAGGTACTGCAGGGAGGGCGACGCGCGTCCAGAGAAGAGGGGGAGGGAGAGAAAAGCACACAGGTTAAACGACGCGACGCTATCCGTGCATGCAGGTTCATGATTGTCGTGATCCCTTTCAAATCGTTACACCTGTTTCTTTTCACAGTGCCGGGGGTAAACGGCGATGTGGCGGCCTTTATCCAGGGGGAAACGGGAGCCCTGAGTGGGCCACGAGGGACCTGACCCCAGTGCCACTCCGTAACCTGAGCATCGGTTCTTTGTTTGAACGTTTTCGACACAGTCGCTACGTTTGTTAGCAGTTGTCCATGGAATCCATTGTATCGCCCGCGGGACAGAAAGTCGAGCTGGCGTTTATTAAGCCGACCGTGAAAAATGATGGAAGGCAACAACAACAATTGTTTTTTTGTAGGGAGTTTATGGTTGTGAGAAAAGCTTTAAAATAAACTACATTCAATTGACCAGCACAGCTTTAACTCAATTGATGCACAGACAAGGTTTTTCCAACACACAACTGCTACACAAATTCCAGCACTGTAGCTATGTCCATCTACTGTACTGTAGCTATCTACACACAATATGGTTTGTGATGTGCATACTATTTGCGGTTGTGGTGGCCATAGGAGAGTCAGGTGGCTGAGCGGTTAGGGAATCGGGCAAGTAATCAGAAGGTTTGATTCCCGGCCGTGCCAGAATGACGTTGTGTCCTTGGGTCCACTTTACCCAACTTGCCTCGGGGGGAATGTCCCTGCACTTACTGTAAGTCTCTCCGGATAAGAGCGTCTGCTAAATGACTAACAGTCATGTAATTCGAGTGTCGAATTTTTTTAGACTGTTTTTAGTGTAACTGTGATGGCGGGTGCCAGTGTGGGGCAGGCTCACTTTGGGGACGTGGGGGTTGAACTCCACAGCTCTGTGTATGGCTTCCACAGCGTTCATCTCTGCTGTGCTCAGACCCCGCCTGGACGCTGCCTCGGGGGAGAACCTGGGGAGGACGACAGCAGCACGTCAACACACACAGCGCCTCGACACACACAGCGCCTCAACACACACAGCGCCTCGACACACACAGCACGTCAACACACACAGCACATCAACACACACAGCACCTCAACACACACAGCACATCAACACACACAGCACCTCAACACACACAGCACCTCAACACCACACAGCACCTCAACACACACAGCACGTCAACACACACAGCACCTCAACACACACAGCACGTCAACACACACAGCGCCTCAACACACACAGCACCTCAACACACACAGCACCTCAACACACACAGCACCTCAACACCACACAGCACGTCAACACACACAGCACCTCAACACACACAGCACGTCAACACACACAGCGAGTCGACACACGCAGCACGTCAACACACACAGCGCCTCGACACACAGCGCGTCAACACACTCAGCACGTCAACACACACACACAGCACGTCGACACACACAACGTGTCCGTTCCTACGTCAGTGTCTGTGTGCGTGACGATGCATGTGTTCCATGTGCTGACGTTCACGTTATGGCCACATGTATGTGAACGCCTGCTCACTGTACAGACACTCGTCTCATCCCAACATCATATGCAGTCATATCATTTATCATTTATCAACACTTCTGGGAATATTTAGCAATAGATACTGGAACTATTATAGATACTGGATCTGTTATGTACACACAAAACATATACATTATATATATATATACATACACACGTGTCCACATGCTTGCATGCTGGTATGCGTGTGTAAGCCTGTTGTATCCACCATACACCCCCAAGCACTATAGGTCAACCTCTGCACAATACAAATGTTACTCTCTGTTGCTTCTCACAATACAACCCAACCAGATACTCCGGGGGGTGCTTGAGATAACACAATGACACCAGCTCACTCGTACACAACACTCGGGGTATGTAAAGGAGTCCTGCCATTAGAACAAGGGGGGAAAGGAATACTCACTTGTCAGATACCGCCCTGGCTTTCAGCAAGGCAGCTGTGTAGCATATTGTTGCTGATTTGGGTAAACTAATATCTGTGTGGAGGCAGACAGAGAAGCGATGTGAAACGGTGAGGTTACAGTAATGGGAGATTTGAACAGAGACAGAATGCTCGAGGGTTCTGGAGGAGATCAAGGCGTCAGGCTAATAGTGCTCGAGTGTCACTTGACATATTCCTACTACCTGATCATCACATTTACTTTGTAACATTTGTATTCACTTTGAACTTGACTATGTCCTTTTCATTTGAACATGCTTTGGGCCTGGGCATATTGGGTCTATGTGAATTACAGTGATATGATATCTTAAGAGAAGGAGGAATATAAACCCCTTTTAAGTTCCGGAATCTTCCTGAGAGCTCCCAATGCAAAGTTATGTGAATAACAGTGTGTGTGTGTGTGTGTGTGTGTGTGTGTGTGTGGTGTGTGTGTGTGTGT
Organism: Mallotus villosus; assembly: GCA_903064625.1. Taxonomy (NCBI): domain Eukaryota; kingdom Metazoa; phylum Chordata; class Actinopteri; order Osmeriformes; family Salangidae; genus Mallotus; species Mallotus villosus. Next base: position 879,291 of record CAEFZP010000371.1, read on the forward strand.
GTGTGTGTGTGTGTGTGTGTGTCTCACCGTCGTACTTGGCCAGTACGGCCTGTACGTCTGCGTAGTTCTGCAGCTCAAGTAACGACTCTAGAAGGTTCTCGTGGATATTGAACATACTGAGGAGAGGGAACTCCTTCATTAACTGGAAAACACACAACTGTTGTTACATGTAATACCGGACAGGCGGTGCAAACACACAGAATACAAGCAGAGCATTAAACGTTTACACAACAACCCACCACTAACCCACTACTAACCCCCCACCACTGACTCCTAGCAAGCATCCCTTCCCCTGTCTCTCTTTCTGCTTGTGTATCTCCTCATATGAGGAGCATATATCTCTGGATGATCAGCTGAGCCTTAGTGGGTTGCCATGACAATCATGTGACATCTGACACTTCATTGCTGTCAACACCGATGCCTGAGCAAGCCATGACCAAGAGGATAGTAGTACCAAGGCTCTTTTTCTTAGATATTTGTTATTTTACGATGGTGTTTCTTTCATTGAAAGTCTGTCAATCCTGTTATACTACTTGCTCTCATTAGTCAACTGTTGGTTGTTTGGTTAACTTGCAATGTGCTCAGGCAGGGTGAGACAGCTAGGTCAAATAAATCTTTAATCATTCCATGTGTCAGATTTTGCAGCCAAGAGATGTACCTTTTGCTTGGTTAAACACTGACATGTATTGGCTACATAAACATGATAGCTTTAACAGGGTCCCTACAAAAACACTTTTTACTGAGCTACAAGCACAACATCCAGTCTGACTAAACCACGGTTATCTAAGAATGGATATTTAAAGTGTTTATACAAACATATGTAGCTAAACTGTGTAAGGAATACAAGTGGGAATGACTTATATGCAACTCATAAGCGTGTGTTACAATGTCAATCAATAAAACAATGTCAAATAAGTTTGGTGTTTTTTTGGTGGCAACATGGTGTGTACTTACATCTCTCATCATTTTGACTGCTTCTCTTGTTCGGCCCAGCTTTCGAGAGCACATGGAGAGTCTTCTCTTAATGTACACGAGCACATTGGTGTCCCTTCCTGAGACACATTGCAAACCAAGCATTAAGAACATATACACACATACAATCCGGGCAATTTATCACCCGATATGAAAGTTGGCCGTTTTAATCAATTTTTTCCCGATTGGTATTACTTGTGTGGAACTTAGACAAAGCAAGTCGGTGTCTTTTAGTGGGGAACAAAGGATATTATGTAAGTAGAACAGAGAGACTATAGATATAAACATTAAAAGTAAAAAGGTTTTAGCTTTGTTAACTACACACTTGCACGGAAGCTTATAATCTCAGGAATATTTTAAAAACCCCTATGGCTCTAAATAAAAACACACACACATCTTAAAACAGTCCCTCGACATCATTCATATGTATATAATAATCTCAAATGATTTATTGTAAAAGTGTCCCCTCCAGTCACACAGATGGCTGAGCGGTTAGGGAATCAGGCTGTTAATCAGAAGGTTGTTGGTTCGATTCCCGGCCATGCCAAATGACGTTGTGTCCTTGGGCAAGGCACTTCACCCTACTTGCCTCGGGGAGAATGTCCCTGTACTTACTGTAAGTCGCTCTGTATAAAAGCGTCTGCTAAATGACTAAATGTAAAATGTAGCTGTTTGAAGGGGCTGCTGCCCGTGTGTTCCTGCTCCCCCTACTCACTGTGCTGGGCCTCGTACTGTGAGCCCGTGTGTCCCCACTCACTGTGCTGGGCCTCGTACTGTGAGCCCTGTGTGTCCCCACTCACTGTGCTGGGCCTCGTACTGTGAGCCTGTGTGTCCCTGCTCCCCCACTCACTGTGCTGGGCCTCGTACTGTGAGCCCGTGTGTCCTGCTCCCCCACTCACTGTGCTGGGCCTCGTTCTGTGAGCCGTGAGCCTGTGTGTCCCCCGCTCCCCCACTCACTGTGCTGGGCCTCGTACTGTGAGCCGTGTGTCCCGCTCCCCCCACTCACTGTGCTGGGCCTCGTACTGTGAGCCGTGTGTCTGCTCCCCCACTCACTGTGCTGGGCCTCGTACTGTGAGCCCGTGTGTCCCTGCTCCCCCACTCACTGTGCTGGGCCTCGTACTGTGAGCCGTGGTGCTGCAGCTGCTGGCTGCGGCGGTAGCAGCCCTCGCCAGCCTTCAGCGCCTGTTTAAAGAGCTTCTCTGCATCCACGATGGTGGTGGCCTCCTCCTCTGCCAGCAGGATGTACGCCGTCGCACAGCTGTGAGGAGACAAGCGGGGGCGTGTCGGTAAGGGGCTTCCAGACGCTCAAACTGTTTGTTCACGGAAGGGTTTCGATATCTGGAGCGTCTTGGGAATGACGACGCGTACGTCGGGGACAACTTGGGGCGTAGATGATCTCATGTTTTTCGAAAACACACTGGGTATGGTTTGGCAGACTACGTTTTGGGGTACTGTTGGCGATGGAGTTGGCTACTTACTCTTCCAGTTCGAGGGCTTCGTGTGCTGCAGATATGCGGGCCTGAGGATTCCTCTCTCTCCATGCCTTCTGCATAACTGTGGGTCCACACACACACACACACACACACGAAAACACTCATTATTGGAGGTTAGAAACTTAAAAGGTAACTAACTAAAGGCATGCATCTTCTCACTGCAGTGCAGTCCCTGTGTGTGTGTGTGTGCGTGTGCGTGCGTGCGTGGGGTGCGTGCGTGTGTGTGTGTGTGGGGTGCTTACTGGCGTCGGCTGGTCGTAGGTGGTCTGAGTCACATGTAAAGAAGGTCTGATGGTCTTGCGCCGAGAGGTTCATGTCATAGTACGTGAGCGGCTCTCGGCCTGTCACCCACGTATATCTGACACAAACACACACACACAAACAATTTAGAAAACAGTGAATGACGAATATATACAAACTGTGGCTGTGATTGATTTGCCGTCAATGAAAACAAGTGAGATTCAGTGGGAGGTTGTGAGGGTGACAGACAGAGGGGGTGCCAGGAGAGGAAGAGCAGAGGGGGTGCCAGGAGAGGAAGAGGGGGTGCCAGGAGAGGAAGAGAGGGGGTGCCAGGAGAGGAAGAGGGGGTGCCAGGAGAGGAAGAGGGGGTGCCAGGAGAGGAAGAGCAGAGGGGGTGCCAGGAGAGGAAGAGCAGGGGGTGCCAGGAGAGGAAGAGGGGGTGCCAGGAGAGGAAGAGGGGGTGCCAGGAGAGGAAGAGGGGGTGCCAGGAGAGGAAGAGGGGGTGCCAGGAGAGGACCAGCAAAGAGGGACTACGGGTGAAAATGAGCTCTTGAGCTAAAACCTGGTACTATGCATCTCTCCTCTTGAGGTTAATGTTTATTGTATACTGTCCCTGTTTCTTTAAGTAAATAAATAACATAAAAGAGCTGTTGGAAGGGAAATTATATTTAGATGTAGTCATTTAGCAGCGGCTCTTATCAAGAGTACAGGGACATTCCCCCCATGATATCATTACTACATGTGGTCTCCAGGTGGAGATAGTCTCAATAGGTTTTAACACTGAGTCCCTGTGACATCACATCCTGCCTTTAGAAGGTGCTCTCCTGGGAGCCACTGAGTCCCGATAATGGGCAGAAAATCAGAGTGGGAAATAAAGAGGGCGACAAGCAGAGGAACAGAAAGAGAACCAGACCAAAAGGGAGGGAAAAAAGGATGGAATAAGGACAGTCGGCAGTGGGAGAAATGAAATCTGTTCAACCAATAGAGAGCGCTTTGCAATGTCACTCACCGGTTATACTCCGCCCCTCTAAATAAATTCAGTGGATTTCGCCATACTTTACATTCTATGGGAGAGAGAGGTAGATCTTGAGTGTGATGGGTTCTGGTTGAATTTTTTTTTCCTATATTAAAAATGAATGGTAAATGTTGCTTTTAGTTCAACACAGACAGCAAAATAGACCAATTCAATATCACTCATGTTGATTATCTTTGTACCATTCTGAAGGAGTCCATAAAGATTCTTTATAATACTGACAATGAAAAACATTTGATGTACACACCGGTGAAAATAACATGGATTATAAAGAGGCTTCTAATAATTTTCGCTCTCCTCCTCCAAAGAATGGGAGATTAGGGTGGCAAATAATTACAAAGCTTTTTGCTACAATCAGGCCTTGTTGATACAACACAGCTCATGATAATCCTGTTTAATCCCAAGTGTTTGTCTGGCTGATCACCAAAACAGGCACGCGTGCCCTTCTGACTGGAGTGTGATCGTGTGCTCCAGGAGAACACGCTCTATGCAACTGTGGTATTATGTGTTAGCAAAGATCTCTACTGTGGTATTATGGGATAGCAAAGATCTCTCCTGCTGACCTTAATAGCTTATTGTGGTCCATCACATTTGCCTAAACAACTGGGATGCTAAATTCAAATCAGACTAACAAATGGTTTCGTTCGTTTGCGTCATTATGGTGCTGTTGTCTTGCTCTGAGTGAGAAACTAAGGAGTTCGCCATCCTAAGGGAATTTCAACGCACACAACAATGTTATTTTTATCACATGTAGTTCTAAAATAGTACTGAGACACACTGTTGGTGTTTTTGTTACATTCCCTTTTCTGTGGTCGTCAGCAAATGACGAGCGAGGCACAAGATGTGCGCTACAAGATATACATTTGCAAGTAACGTTCGTTTTAGTTGCATTTACTTGTGTCAGAGCGCAATGCTGTTGTGACTAGAATAGACCTAGATCTGTGCTCCTAACATCGCAAGTCGTTTGTTCATTTAGGTTTGATTTCTTTGCGTGCAAAACGTGATGCTGTTGCCTTACAGTGAAGGGTGAAACTGAAGACTAAATATCATCCAGTTCATGACTCCTTTTTATGAATGATTCAACTGAGTCGACTCTTCCGTACCTGATACACTTTGTAGTTAAACTCTTTCGTACCTGATACACTTTGTAGTTAAACTCTTTCGTACCTGATACACTTTGTAGTTAAACTCTTTCGTACCTGATACACTTTGTAGTTAAACTCTTTCGTACCTGATACACTTTGTAGTTAAACTCTTTCGTACCTGATACACTTTGTAGTTAAACTCTTTCATACCTGATATACTTTGTAGTTAAACTCTTTCGTACCTGATACACTTTGTAGTTAAACTCTTTCGTACCTGATACACTTTGTCGGTTGGAGTCTGCATCTCCGTTACTGGTGTTGGTGTTGCTAGGGGATGTAGTGTCCACTCCGCCCAGTAGGGGGCGCAGGTGGCTCACCGATACCTGCTCGATGAACGATGTGCCGTACTTCCTGAAATACCACCACTCAAATATCTTCACAGAGGGGAGAAGGACGTTTTTAGAAAAGGTTACTTTGTGTTGCATTGTACACATCTTTCTGTTTACATAACTCATGCGTCATGATTATTATTTTGTTATTTTTAACGGATTGTTTCCAGGCTGTGTATAAAAAGCAAATGCATAGAATCAACCATTATGTAGTTTGACGTACGCCCCCAAAAGTTTACAAATGATTACATTATACAAACTCTTACAAAGGAAACCCAGTAATTTCTGGGCAACTATACGTATTCGCTATTCAAAAAGGGAGAGGATTGTGTCTGCTAAACCACTGTGGCCATTTCTGAACAACAGTTACTGCTGTCTTCCTGTAAATATGTTGAAAACGTACCAGAATCAGGCCTGATATCAACGAGGACGTCCCAGTAAGAGCCACGTAGAACTTGGGTGTTAGGGTGTTGAGAAACATGCTTACTGTGGAGACAGAGAAAACACAATGCTTTGCTATAAAAGGTTTGAAATCAGGTTGATCATTAGTTGCATTATAAATGTGTAATCACATTTGGACATTTTTTTTGTGGCCAACATTCTATATGCAAAACCTTAAACAAATCAAAACATTGCCTACAAGTTGTTGCCCTCTCAATTAGTTTTTTCTGGGAGTTTTTCCTCGTCTTCCTCGAGGGTTTCGGTCATTTTAGGAGCAATTCTATGGGTGCATGAGTCATGAGTAGCCTGTGACATTGTTTGTAAAAAGGGGCTATCAGATCAATTTGATTTCATTTTGAACTAACGTATTGATTTGGCATGATCATTCAAGGGTTAGGGTTAACCCTTAAGTGTTAAGTGTTGGCCAGTCAGTGAAGTAGGTGCCCACAGCCCCACATCCCCACATCCCCACAGCCCCACACCCCCACACCCACAGCCTCACAGCCCCACATCCCCACAGCCCCACAACCCCACACACCCACAGCCCTCACAGCCTCACAGCCCCACATCCCCACAGCCCCACATCCCCACATCCCCACAGCGTTCTGCACTGAGACACAGAGGCACTCTTCAGACAGGATCCTCCTGTACAGTAAAACTCTACTAACCACTGCTCAACATTCACAGGCTGTTTTCAGGGACAACGGTCTCTTTTGTGTTCTCTTTTTTGTAGCAGCCTATTATTCATAGGCTACTTCTGCAAATTACGTATATCTCTACGTCCATAAACTAGGATGTACTTGCAATTACTTAGCCTACTTAGCACAGCCCTTAGCACAGCCTATGCCTAAATTAGTATATCATTCATTATTTATCATGCCACTATTTAGTTATTGGATACCTTATTGCCCAGTGGTCAGTAAATGATAATCCTCTACAAAAGAGCATAATATGCACATTAGTCTTAGTGATCAGATCAACAAGGAAAAGGATAGAGCGTCTTCAACCTTGAGGGTTTAGGTTGGTTGAGGGGCAGCTCTATGGGCGTATGTGAAGCCCTCTGTGACATGCGTGCGTGTAAAAAGGGCTATACAAATACATTTTGATTTGTATTTCTATCGCTGCTTTCCTGCTCTCAATCAGAACCACTCGATCACTACCCGAAAAACAATCACAAATATCTGTGAGGAGACACATAGAGGAGAGGAGTGGATCAGACCAGGAAGAGAGAGGTGGATCAGACCTGGGGGCGGGAAGCTAACAGGGCTATAGTGACGCTTCATCCTCTCCCTAACCCAGACTAGAGTTCTCCTACACTGACACACCAGCGGCTGCCTCCTTGTTGAGGCTTGATCGGAGCGGTGAGGATGTTCCACAGCATCTTGGAAACCCGTTCTGGGCCCCTCCCCCTTTCCGAGTCAGTGAAGTAGTCAGACCTTAGCTACCACACTGTCTCGTCCGTCCCCCAAAGATCTCTCCAGAGAATGTGTTCATGTCCTGGCTTGAACCCTCATGGGGCTTAGTTCCACTGTCTAGAGTTTGAAACAGAGTACGTGTTGCAATTCAGAAGGGTCACTCATTTAGAGCATTTCAATATTTCAAATAACTAGGCCTACACCACAATGCAACTACTTGGCAATACCCATAGTAATAACATTTTAGGTGCAGTGTTATGTAATTGCTGTGTAGTTACACATCGCTAACACCGTTTTATGTACACTTTAAGTGTCATACTTTTACGATTTTAGGAATTACGATTGATGTCATACTTTAATGAGCAAGTTAGAAGGAATTTTCTTTCAGAATGTTTGCATGAGCTCATCAGCCATTACAGTCACAGCCAATAGGGAGAGGGCATTTCTGGGTGATGCAATGGCTGAGATGCATCGGGACACTTAAGATGCCAATGCCGAATGTTTCCACTAGATGGTGGCTGGAATTGACAGAAAGAGGCTGGGACAAAGACCCTACTCAGGAGGGCTTCTCCTCCAGAGAGAGAGAAAGTGCCCAGGCACACGCACAGCTCCCGTCGTTTTGGCAGCTGGCGTCCATTCAGTCCTTGGAGTGGGTTCTGGCATCGTGAGAGAGAGAGGCGTTCTAGAGAAGCCAGACTAGAGTCAGTGACACTGCAGAGTTGCAGGGAGGACAAGACAACCATTCAAGCCCAAAGTGAACCTGAGGTAAAAACACGCTTGGATGAGATGAACAGGTCTTGTGTGTGCAGGTTCGTACTTCCATTGAGGAAGTCAGGTTTCAAAAACAGCCAATATTTCATGAACTGAGGTCCTAGAATCTGCCAATATGGACAATATTAGCGTGAGATTATTGAGAGCACATTGCACTTTGTGAGGATTTTCAGACTGTCCTATAGAACCTTTAGTTACAGATGGTTTGACACAATGCCCTTTTGATATAATGTAGCTACATGTTTCTCATTTAGTCACTGGGCCATCTGGAAAGATGACGCTAGAATATATTTAGTTTGAGCCCCAGATTTATTAAAACATTTTAGCCTTCTCCCAGTGGCTTGGATATTGCCAAGACAACCACCAGGAGGCGTCTGTGAGTCCATTTAATACTATCCCAATTAGTAAAAAAGCAGCATTTCTGATTAATATTAGGCTATTTGGATCCAGATTAAACTAATTTAAATATTGTCGACTGAGGTTTAGGGCTGTAATGCAAATAGAGGTGTACAGTACTACAATCTGATCGTTTTGGAGTGTGTCACAGTGTGACTGCAGCAGAGAAACATGTTTCGAATCATTCAATATGGATCCTGGGCTGTATTGTATTATCCTCATTTATTTTTGTATCATTTTAATGTCAAAAATGCACAACCACAATGTCCAAATATTAGAATATTAACTGCAAAATAACACACAACAGCAAACAAACAAACAAACAAAAAAGACACACAATATACAATATTATTGTAAAGAACATGAGAGTGAGTTTGCGCTCAAATGAAGGACTTTGTGAGTCTTGGAAAAGCCTAAACACCTAAAGAGGAAGACATACCCTACCTGCCATAACAATTGAGAAGTAGCCTTTTATCTCTTCATCATCATCATCGCCTACTACCCCTTCTGGGGGTTAGGCCGCAAACAAGAGTTCTCCAAGCATCTCGGTCCTGAGCTAACATCTCGAGCTGTCCCCAAGTGTAGCCCATTTTCTTGGCGTCTGCCTCCCAGTCTCTTTTATCTCTTAATGGAATTAAAACCATACAACAATGTTTTATGATATAAAGAGAGTTAACTTTAAGGAAGAAAATTACCCATTTATCCTAATACCCATTGCTCTATTTAGTGTTAGGTTAGAATGTAGAATGTTCAGGTTAAGCTGCTTCTTGTTCCTGACATCATGAGACTATTCAAAATCAAATCAATTAGAAATTCATATACGTTTTTCCCGCTGTTTTCATAAACTCTCTATAAGACGTAGCCTAAGTATTATTGTACAACTCCATAAAAAACATATTCTACAAGTAGAATAGGGTGTTGGTCACCAGTCTAGCATACCACTATGTTCATGTTGAAGCTATCAAAGTATGCTATGTAGGTACTAGACAACACTACTACACTTGTTATTTGGCTCAAGGATTTCTCAAGGATTTGGAATTTTCAAATGACAATTCCAAGAATGTTAAATAGTTCTCAAAAGACTTCGAGAAATAATTCTTCTTCTCATAATTAAAAGAAAGGTATCTGCAACGTGCAGAAGCGTTATCAGCCCCAGAGATTAAATTAGAAACATGGGCTAGTCTCTAGTGATAGCACTGTGCCAGAAGGATAGGTCAGGGAATAAATAGGATATCACCCTGAAAATACCAATGGGACTTTTAATGAGGGTCAGTCGGGAATGCTATACTGATGATAATGATCCCCCACACACACACACACACACACACACACCACACACACACACACACGCGCACACACAGTACTGGCATGCAGAACAACACTAGTGACGTGACATTTCCACCATCTGTAGCACAGGACCACATTTGACAGCCCTTTTAAGCCTCTAAAAGCTAAACTGTCACTCTGTCTCTGCTGGTAATTCCTGTTGATGTTTACGATTTCAAACAATTAGATCTGGCCTCTTCTATCTGCAGGGAGGGGCTGGCTCTGAGTGATGGACCCACATACAGCCTATTGGTGCTTAATGACCTCTGTGACCTTTGGGGAGAAGATGCAAAAATGCATGTTGATGAATGTCTGGCTTTGCCAGTAAACTGTATGAAAAAACAAAAAGGTAGGATAAGTATAAGGACTCTGGTGAAGTCAGGGCTGGAGATAGTGTTGGTGAAACACCATGCTAGCTCTGAGCCATGAGAACTGGATTGATATACAACTCAAGTCGCCCACACATTTACAGAGCCTATGTTTTATGCAAGGTGCTGTGCTCGTGACTCAATCTCAACAGCAGATAGCTGGAAAAAGCACTTTGAGTCCTCGGATTTCCGCTGTGACTCTTCTGCTGTGCCTCCCCCTTAGATAAGTCGGTGGTAGCCTAGCAGTAGTCTTGCCTCCTGGTTCACCCTGTGGCCATCCACCACAATAGGTTCATTAGTCAAATAGACCGATTACTGGCTGTATGCTAACAAACGCTGCAGCTGGTGCTAATGTATTGAGCCCTGGCGGACACGCAGGCACTAAACAAATAGACCGATCCCAAAACATACATCCATACATGCTACAATAACACAAGCACACTCACACAATAACAATAGGCCCAAGCCTGCAACACAATGGAACCTGTCAACTTTGTTAATGAAGACACAAGCACCATCCACCTGTTGTGATCTACAGACACACAATTCTAAGACCACAGCCTACCCAAAAGGGTCCAATACAATGCTCAGCCTAGCAATATTCAGAACTACTGTACAGCTTAGAGAGATAACATGCTTATGCTCCAGTATGTCCTTATCCAGATATCTTGACAAACAACACACATAAAAGGCAAGAGAGTACAATGACTGTGTCATGTCGATTAAAACAATCACAAGGATACATAGTTCAGTTGAGAGGCCCGCTCTCCCTCCCCCAGATCCCATCAATAGTATACATGATTGACAACTAGACAGTCCAATAGGAATACACAAGTCTGCCTCCTCTTGCAGCTTGGTAGTGTGTGCTTTTGTGTGGGGGGGGGAGGGGGGAGGGGGGGGGGTTGCAGTTCTTTTAAACTAACCAAGATATCCTGCTTTAATGAGGGACTACAGCATTTTTTTTTACTCTGTATGAAAAGGTAACCATGACAACTCCTCAATGACCCTTTACTACCACACAGGGTAAGTCGCTGTAGAAGACACAAAGGCATGAAGGTGAAATACTGGCAACAGCAGTAGTGTCACAAGTTTCAAAACAAACCATTAGAAAGTACAAGGACCTGAGAGATGCTGTGTTCGACTCAGTACATTTCAATAGCCTTGCTGACAATGTTAGCCTCAGTCATACTATAGCATCACTGAATAGATGGGCCTTTTCTTCTTAAATGTCGAGTAGAGTGAGAAATGTAAACTCTGTTTATTTCTCATGTTTAAGATCTGCATTACAATTAAATAAACTAGTGCACAGGGCTTGTGATGCAGTCAGTGATTAAGACATTAGTGAAAAACACACAAATACAGATTACTTGAACTATAGATAGTGCAGTGCCCATGATGCAGCTGGTGATGACAGTTCTCATTGGCTTTGGTACCTATATACCTATACCTATGAAATTCTGTCATCTCTGAAGTACTTGTTTAACCTCCACATCATCTATTCTAGTCACTTATGCACATCATAAAAGCAATTTCTCATAATTTTAAACAAATTGCCAATGTTCTAGTACATTCATGCAAATGTTTGTCTGCATATGTTATGTTGATCCAAAATGTATTATATTGGTTCTCTGTTAAAGTGTCTTACCACCACAAACATCTAGACATTTCGTTCATACATGCACAAAAGGCTGAGCCAGTTGTCATAATTGTCTGCCTTAGGAGAGTTTGCTATGTTGACGTTCACTTTTGTCTTTTTTCCTTTGTGCAATGCAATGCTGTGAAATAGTCTGGTGTTTTCTGTATCACATTCACATAGACACAACTGACCGAGGAGAACCGAACGAACATTGTCCCCGTCGTAGGCCCGTTTGTGGATCGCTATGTCCATGCCTCAAACGACCAAGGAGGCTAAAGTGGCAGGAATAGTTCCCATGTCTGTGGTGCAGCTGGTGATAATCATGTTGTAGCACATTTGCAATGTGCAGGCAAGATTGACATCAGTAAACACATTAATTAATGTGACAAAATTCACTTATCTATTCTGAAAGTATCCACGATGTATTGTCGGTCTGTTAGCTAGCCAGAATTTCAACCCTAAAGAAAACCCTTTGAAAGCAGCGTATTCATATGGCAGCAGTCAGCACTGATAACCTGGCCATATTGGTTCTAAAAGCACATTTGCTTCTAAATAACTGTAGGCTATAGGGTACACAAAAACGTATTTGTGAATTGACAATTGAAAGGTTGTCCAGCAAGTGATGATGCCTAAAGCAATACAAATCAAATCCCTGTTGTCAATCTAGGCTAGACCATTATGATCTAGTTGTCCATGGCTCTGGTTTAGTCTACACAGCAACAATTGTAGCTAATAACCTTCCAGCTACACCTACTGAAATAACCCATCCACTTTAAATATAGGCGGCGTTGTCAGTTATCTAGCCAGTCTTTCATCAGTAAAATAGTCGGCATGTGAGAGAGCTTAGTGCAGCTCAGTCAGCTCGAGATGGCAAGTCGAGAGCAGAGCAAATTATTTATTGGAAATGTCAAAATGCTGATCCAAACATCATCAATCTCGGCACCGCACTCAGTTGCATTATAAAAAAGACACTTGAAAAATATGAACTTTGCAGAGAGCCCGGTTCCGGAGATATCCGGCGAAAACCTGCAGCCCTAAAATCCAGGAGTAATAATCCTTAAAGATCCTGTAAAGCAAATTCTATGATTTGCTTCTCAATTAGTTGCTGAAAGCATGTGCAAAGCGCGGAAACTTTGTCGCACTGAAATGTGGAGTTAGACCGTTGACAGTTTTGATGTAGATCGGTCGGGTTTAGACAGCCAAAACCCGACCGATCTACGTTACAGCGACCGATCTACGTCATATCAGACGTTGTCATTATGTTACTCAGCTGGTACGATGCAAAGACAAAGTCATTAACACATAAAACACTCAGAGACTGCAGGTATGGCTGTTCTGATATCTGCAATTGATTTAGTGTTGCTGTTGTTGTTAAATTCAATACATTTGAGGGGGCCGAGATTCAGCTCCTTCAGGCGACACGCCCCCCCCAGTCTCAAGCAGAGAAGACTGATGATTTTCTCACGATTTCAAAGCCTAATTTAGCCTGTGTTTTTTCATTCGAATTTAGATGGGTAGTAAACAACACATTCTTCTGTGGTGTGATGAACTTAAAACTCATTTTCAATTCCACTTTACAGGATCTTTAAGGCTATGAATGGTTATGATTATTCAGCCAGTCCATACAATTTGTAACATTTGTTATGTACTGGTCTATCCAGTCAATACTGACAATTAATACAGAAGAAAAGGGGTTCTTGACCAACATATCAAACCCTTAGCGTTCAAATCCTGGCCTACACCTCTCTACAGAAGTGCTGTAGAACCGTCAACCGACAACTGGGAAGGAACACCAAATATGTCAAAGTTTAAATAACTCAGGGAGCATATTAACCAATGGCTGAGAATACAAAGGTCACAAATATTTCTCATCAATTTTCTGCCATACAGTCTGAAGTTTGCAGGACACAAATAGCAGTAGTCAGCAGTTACCACAGAAACCCAACCCTGTGCCATTTTGCCACTCTTACGACAGGTAACCACGGCAACAGAGACAGTTGGTTGCCATCAGAGTCACTTTCCCCTTGTCTGCCATTTTCCACCTGCCATTTTCAGTAAACACTCAAGCAATCGTCCAAGATCTGCAGACTCCAAAACAAAATAGGCCCACCGTGGCACGGTTGTGGTCCACAAATTGTAATTGAGTTAAAGAACTTGCGCCAACTTAAGAGCAAGCAAATTACGGTTATGGGTAAAGTTTATGGGCACCATTTCCAGGAAAATGGATACAAATGAAAGTGGCCGGAGTTAAAATGATATTCCCACTTCAACACCCTGTCTTTTATTTTATTTGACCAATGATAGTTCTATGATATTATAGGCATACAGGTATATGGTCTTACGTAGATACATGAACTCTGCTAAATTGTGACAGTGATTTGTTATCATAGTTTGGTCACAGTGGGCTTTCACAGCGTTTGGTCAGCGGGTCAAAAAAGACCAATCATTCACAGATCATGTTCTGCACTGAACTCCAACTACCCACAGGCATAATAACAGCTGCCCTCCTGCTGTTTGGCTATAGCTATGCCGAGTGAGATTATTAGAAAGGAATCCTGTCGTCATCTTTGAGTTCAGACCAAAATATAGAGAAAACTGAACCCAAACGATTGACTGACTCTATTGATAAGAGAGCATTGATTATTTTTGCATTGCCGAGCTGCTAGCACAATGGGAGCGGGGGATGGTAAAGGTGTTTTGGTTAGAGACTGGCAACAGATACAACTCCCACAAAAAGAACTGGACGTAAAATGCAATCTCTTGTGTTTACCCAGAACCCTCTGGAGGGGAATAGCTTCTGCAATCACTCATATATTTCTGATCGCCAGTGAAGGTTGTTTTTTTCCCCCTAGTCTGGATGTGGAAAGTATGCTCTACCAGTAAGTGCTTTAAGTGTAGCATGTGGTCAGACGTGTCCACTTTGAACCGTGTTTGTCCATTTGTAGTTTGCGTCTAATGGGGGTGTTTTGGCCTGTAGTATTCTGCTCTCCAGGCCAACACGAGCGCAGGGTCCCTGCTCACGTCAACCGGTCCGGTCACCTTGATGACACCAGCGGGGGACAAAACCTGTGGTCACCGTGTGAATCATCCATCTGGAAATGTCATCAGTTGTTACTCAACTCTACAGGCACAATTCGAGAGACTTGAATCTCACACAGGAATGACTGATGTCGCATCTCTACCAAAACTCGTATGGCTATTTATAATGAAAGCACATACAACTATATTTCGTGGGAGTTCAAATCCGACCACACTTCATGACAGATATCGTATAGGGGTAGAGTTTAGTCCTATATAAGAAAATCAAATATCCCTTTTCTAGCCATTTCTGTGCTGTTGTTTTCTTTTCATATTTGGTATTGACAAGTTAATATGATGTGAATCTCAAAAACAAGCTCAAAGCTGCCGGTTATCAGTCAGATACTTAAAACTGACACACATACACACTGTTCCAACACCAGGTCAGAGAGACCCTGGCGAAGCTTTTGCAGGGCATGACTCATGGAGCTGTACATGCCACGATCTCTAAACTGGAACATCATTATCCACTGAAGAGGAAAACTCCTAAGATGAGGATCAAGAAACAACAGTATGATGAGGCGTTTCAGCCGACCACGCAGGAGTGTAGCCATAGCGATTGCCAAGTATCCAGTAATAAGACAAGAGCTCTGCCTGCAAGCTTGATCTGACTTTAAACCCACGAGGGGATCATCGTTCCATTGGTTCTGGCTCTCTGACCATGACAAATTCATTTCAAATAGCGTAGCCCCCGACGCTATTCATGTCACCGGGTGGACACACGAGCCGGGCATCACAGACCGGATCAAAGAGAAGAGCCCTTTCACAGGGATGCGAAACACATGCAGATCAACAATGTTTTTTTTAGGCTTCATTTGAGGTCCCCATGAAAACTAGCTATTCAACCAACAACACTGCTCTCCCAGATTTGGTACCTAGCATTGCATTAGCAGGCCAGCGATGAATATTACGTTCCACCACCTTCAATGTCACCTGACCTAAAGGAACAGAGATAATGAGATGTGGCTGCAGTGGGAAAGGCACGAGGAGGCTGAAAGAAACAGCCAGAGCATCTACCGGCCGGAAAGAAACAGCCAGAGCATCTACCGGCCGGAACCATCATGTGTACCAGTCCAGAACACGGAACACAAAGACACGCTCAGAGTGTGTCTGTTTCAGACAGGCAAGCCATTCCGTTCAGTGATACAGCAATACACACACAGCAGACCCAGATAAACGTGAGATCAACATGGAGCCGTGCAATAAGACTGAGGGATGGGGGGGGATGACAAAAAGGGTGAAAAAAGGAGGTTGAGTGGATGGAGATAGTGGGGGGGATAAGCAAGTAACCATGGATTTTTTGCACAACCAGCTGTTATTGGTCCTTTATGCAAAATGGTAGATCACAACCTATTTGCAATGCAATCTGTCCCCAGGAAACATGGAGAAACAACAAGAAGGATAGAGGAAAGGAGGGGGGGAGCTCAAACGAAAAAGCAGGACATACGGTTCAAACGCACGCAGAGAGAGAGAAAAACACACACAAAGAGGATGGTGGTACTTACATGAAGACTCTGTCCCGAACATGGCTGGGCTGGGAGCTGCGATGGAGATAGAGGAGGAGGAGGAGAGAGAAGGAAAGGGAGGGAGGGAAAGAGAGACAGAGGGGAAGGGGAGGGGGTTGGTGAGCAGGCAGCTACACAGCGGGGGTCATCAAAGCACACAATCCAGCCAGCCGAGCCGACCCTGGCTCTCAGACGCCCAGATGGTCCTCTCCGCTAGCCGCTACGGTCTTCCCCTCCACGCTCAAACACTCTCCCCTCGGCAAAAAAGAAACGCACTCGCGGGTTTGGCTCGAAAGCTGTGGACCTCGTGCAGGAACAGGACCCCCCCCCAAAAATAAAATGAGATCCTTCACACAAAAGGTGCGCGTGTTAGAATCCAGAGATGTAGCTGTAGCCGCTAGCATTAGCCTCGGCTTGTTGTCTCCCGACGGTCGTCAATCCATTTGCTCTACTGGTCTGTCAATGCTCTTTCTCTACACATCCACGGAGCGGGGAGCAAACAGGGGCTGTCCTGGTGAAGGGGGAGAGAGAGGAGAGGAGGGAAAAAAAAGAAGCTAAGAGCGGCTACTGCAATCCTCGGGCCGCGGCAGCCCTGGAACACAATGGCTATGCAAACACAGAGTGACGTCAGGGACCTTGCTAAAAATTGCCTGGCTGGTGATGCTTGGTGAGAGGGATGGAGGAATTGAGAGATCGAGGGAGGGGACGGTGAACTGAGGCACGGGGAGGAACTGACCAATCGGAACTGGATGTCTATTACACACACACACACAGACACAGTCTTCAGACACACATCTCAGTGGAGGACCAGTGCGGGACACTAGGGCAGACTTCGGTCTGGCAGCTCCATAAATTGAAATGAATAGGATGCCGGCCACCAGAATGCATATTACAACTGCACACACACACTTGTGTAGCCTACAGTAATTCCATGTAGGCCTATGCAGGGACTTTACACAAGTAGACTTATGTAATCAAAGTCCTTTCAGTTCAAGCATAACATTTGTTATGGTTATGATGACCGTCATACTTTATAACCTGACCAATGTTACCATTACTGGTTCCAAGGGCAATATTCTGTATCTGTATATTTTTTTTTGTCTTTTACATTGATGCTTTGAGGTTAGATATATAATACATATTTAAAAAAATATGTGAAGTAGGTTAGATTAGTGTAGAAAATAAAGTTTGGATTCTCACCTATTCACTAGGCTATGTCACATGCATGTTTGCGCTTGTATAACCAGCTCACAGATACACCTCTCTTTAAATGTCTAAATTGCATCTGTATAGTGTTTGCATATATGTGTATGTATATGTATGTGTGTGTATTTGGTACTACAACTCATGTCAGACAGCCCAGCTAACCCACTCTCATGGAGGGGGTGATGGGGTGAAGTCTCAGCTCTCTTTGTCCTGTCGTCTTCCCCCTCTAACTCGTCTTTGTCCCTCAGCCACAGGACCCCCCCCCCACGCCCCCCTCCTCCCCTCCCCTCGTGGTCACGCTAATTACACTGGGGGCTCTCCGACAAACTGCACCAGGAAGGGAGGGGGAAGGGGGAGAAGTAAAAGGGGTTCACTACTGTAGGGCTGCAGACACTAGGGGTGGTTCACTACTGTAGGGCTGCAGACACTAGGGGTGGTTCACTACGTAGGGCTGCAGACACTAGGGGTGGTTCACTACTGTAGGGCTGCAGACACTAGGGGCTGGTTCACTACTGTAGGGCTGCAGACACTAGGGGTGGTTCACTACTGTAGGGCTGCAGACACTAGGGGTGGTTCACTACGGTAGGGCTGCAGACACTAGGGGTGGTTCACTACTGTCGGGCTGCAGACACTAGGGGTGGTTCACTACTGTAGGGCTGCAGACACTAGGGGTGGTTCACTACTGTAGGGCTGCAGACACTAGGGGTGGTTCACTACTGTAGGGCTGCAGACACTAGGGGTGGTTCACTACTGTAGGGCTGCAGACACTAGGGGTGGTTCACTACTGTAGGGCTGCAGACACTAGGGGTGGTTCACTACTGTAGGGCTGCAGACACTAGGGGTGGTTCACTACTGTAGGGCTGCAGACACTAGGGGTGGGGGAAAAAATCCATTCACATTTGAATCGCAATTCAGTCTTTTCAATTCAGTCAAATGTTAAAAAAAAGAAGATCAAAAATCGCAAAAAATTGAGATTTGATTTTTAATTGATTTGTGACCCCCAAGAATCGAATTGTGAGGTACCAAAAGATTCCCACCCCTCGCAGACACCATCTTCTAACAACTCCAACCAACAGCATCCACTGGAGATATGATCTCCTTTCTTGCCAGTTGTCCTTCCCCCACATTTCTCACTTCTGCCACCATTTTTTAATTTTCACAATTGCTCATCTGGGTTGTGTAGATTCAGGGTAACCATATGTAAGGTGCATCCCTGTGGTCTAATCTCAAATTAAACGAGACACAAAGGGCACGCTCCCTGGCAGGGTAAACACGGTCCCTCTTATCGCCATGGTTGCCTTCAGGATGCTGGCCCATCACCATAACAACCGCAAGGGCCAGGTGAGACTGAATGGGTGGTAATGTGTGAAAACAACAAATTGAGGATGTACCCTACACAATGGCTCAAGAACTTGAGCGTATTTAGAGAAAAAAGGTGTAACTCCAAAAGCAATCACATGATGTAGGGCTCCAGTATTAGCTCCCTTAACATAGCCCAACCCCCCACCCCGCCCAGATTGGCACAAGTATCACCCAAAAAAGCCTCTCCTCCTGGTTGCTAGGCAACTGAAAATAAGCGTGAGAGGAACGTGGCCATCCTTCAGAGGAAGAATGAGACTGGGGAGTGGGCCGTCCATTGTACGAGCTAGCTACAACATTATACTTCATCAGGGAGAGCTTATATCTGATGTGGGGGTGGAAACCACTGCGCTACTTTGATAGATCCTTTTGGAAAGAACTGTACTACTCAGCTTGACATGCAAGACATAAAAGACAATGGGAATGTGGGTAAAAAGAGAAGGTTCAAACTTGTAATTGAGAACAAATGGGTTTTTTTGTAGACCGAAAGGATGCAAAGGTCTGATCTTTTGACCATATAGTGCCATAAACACAAATCATTCTATCTTTCTTTGTTTTCCAAATAGGGGTACTGGAATGAGACACTCAGAGGAAATATTTGGGGGGTCTTCGTGCAGTGACCATGCTAACTGGGTCACTGGCTGCAGTGGCTGTCGCTGCTGACACCTACTGGTCAGAAGGACAAGTGCAGCAGCCTGGACAAACAAAGATGATGTTCATCCACCAGATTAATGACACTTAGACCCAGATGAAGTGGCAAATACAGACACACAATTATCTGTCTGGCCCCAAACCCTTGATCCCACTGTAGGGGCTCTGGAAGAAGACAAGACCAGTGTGTGCCAAGCTGTCTGTCCAATTCCACTCAAAAATCCATTTGCATGGTATTGCGGGACACTATAGAAATATAAACCTATATTTCTGTGAATTATGCTACACATGGTCCTAATTTAGCCAAATGGGTTGGTCTGTCAGGCGAATTGAGTTTTAAGAAATTGTACACTTGGGTGGGATTAGCCATCCTTACTTGTCAAAGGTGTGCATGAGCACCGTCTAAACTGCCACACAAGGTTATTCAAATATGTTACCCGGGAGTCAGTTCAGCTGTAGTGTTAGAAAGATTGCTGTTCATTCAGTGTGACCTTAAAATCATTCCATTACACAAATGCATATGCAGACCAGGTCCCAGGTCCAAAATCCGATTTCTTTTAGCGCAATTCTGAAGTTTTTCCTGGAACCTCAACCTCTCTTACATTTACATTTAGTCATTTAGCGGACGCTCTTATCCAGAGCGACTTACAGTAAGTACAGGGACAAGGCAAGTAGGATGATGTGCCTTGCCCAAGGACACAACGTCATTTTGAACGGCCGGGAATCGAACCAACAACCTTCTGATTAATAGCCCTGATGAATTGCTATTCCAATTTTTTGGGGCCAATCAAGGTTGTCACCATCACCTCCTTAATGCCAACCATGTCAATGCACTTGGGATTGGAGATTGTGAGATCTGCCTGGCCTGGAAGGTAGGTCAAACATTCCTCTCTGTGCTCAAGTTACTGAGACGGCACACTGGTTCTATATTAAGCTATGATGTTGGTATGTTTTAGCCAGCAGCTGCCTCATGATTGGGCAACTGTTGCGGCTGCTGCATTTTTTTTATACAGTAGCCAATCGTTTCTCTTGAACTGTAATAACCAGCATATGGGAGAACACAACATGAACCCCCTACAGTAACAAATAGCCTGCTGGCTGACAGAGCAGAAAGATGAGCCTCACAGAAGTGGGAACTAAATTGCTAGGATACGTTGAAAGAAAAGGCCATCTTTGGAAAGGCTGAGGCTCTGTCCATAAAAATACCATTATTTGGGTAGTGGTTGGTTCGTGCTGATAAGAACCAGTGGCAACTCAAATCCAGTAGCAGAATAAACCAATACCGTCCTGTGCTTTGATGTTTCCATGTGATTCTCCACTTAATTACTTAGATTAGATTTGCTTTCTAACAACCCTGAAGGCTTCATGTTAACATCACTCTGTCCTTGACACAGCCTATAACTAAACCTCCGGCCGATTCTCACCTCTGTAAGTTCACAGTATTTTTTCTTTTCCACGAGACATGACATAAGGAAAGAAAACGGAGGAGGACTGATAACAATGGGACAGTGGTGCTGCTACATTCAGACGAACCCATGGTCAAGCTATTCAATACACTGACGGGTTGAGCTCCATGCACCTCTCCACATTTCCAAGGGAAAGACACAAATATGTTCCCCCTAAAAAGGGGAAGTCAGCCAACCGTTTAACATGAAAATACATAGTTGACTGTTGCTGACTGATGCTGACGAATAAAAAAAATATAGCGGACAGGACATCACTTGAATTCTCAATGAAATGAGTGTAAAGTAGCAACGTACAGTAACATTTGCTTACTGGACTAAATGTGGTCTTAGTGTTGGTGTTTTTCATTTTTACCGCTCACCCCAAACACCCACTGGGACACTGACACATTTCTTCAGCTAGTTAATCGTGTCAATCTAAAACTCAGCTTTTAGTTATTATTCCATAGCACGTTTATTTTTTAAACGCGGGGAATACACACATAAATTACACAAGAAATTGGGATCTGACCTTTACTGTACATGGTAGATTTACTATTGGTAATGGGCCAAATCATATTTTGTTGACTTAAATGAAAACTTGGCTTAAATACTGACTAAAATAAATATGAGAAATGTAAAGACCCCCCAAATAAATAGCATGCTTGCTAGTTGACGTTGGTCACAGCATGGGTAATTACAACACAGGCATATCTTGCAAGCTAAGTAGCAAGCTAGCTCCAAGTTAGCTAGACAAACTTAGCTAGCGCTAGCTGGCTGAAAACTTTGCAAGTGACGCTCGGAACACAGATTTGCAATAAATACATTAAGAAACGACAACGAATTTACCTTAAAAAAAGAGTGTAAAATGTCAATTCCTCATCACTCGCATTCCCAAACTTTTACTAATGCTCCAAAAGAAGCTAACTATTTCTACATGTGTAGCTGCGTGTACGGCTGTAAATGCTTCTACATCTACAAAGTGAGTTACTAGCTAGCTCGAGTGGCTGGCTTTTTGTTAGCAACAAGTACACTCGCTAATATTGGTAGGAAATTGACCAGTCCCTAGAAAGCAAGTGGCATTTAGAAAGTCAGTGGTATGATGCGTGGATCTTACCTGTAATGAGATGGTCTTTGTAGTTTAACGATAAACGATAAACATAAATCATAAATAACATTACAAAATACAATTTAGTCCAAAAATATGTCCAAGGCCAGACCATGCAAAACTTCGGTTGTTCAGCATGCCTGTTCCATTTCAGCCATAATAGATTTTACATCATCCTGATCATCATCTCAGAAAATAATAGTGGGCTAATAAAATACGTGCCTTTGTGTGTTGTCTGCACTGGATTTTAGTAATATCCAAACTAACAAAAAAATGCATGCAAACTTGTACTTGTACATTTACTACAATCAATGGTATACATAGACATCCGTTTTTACTAATACGCCAAGAAAGTCACATTTTCAGCAGCCTCTTCATTCAGATAAAAAAAATGCATGGAAAAAGAGTAAACTAGGTTCTTCGTGTAAAAACAAAAAAAAGTGAGGCGAATACTTAATGTACAAAGTTGTTACTAACATTCCTTAGCAGTCTTACGAAATATGCTCTATTTTTGGAAAATATGAGTGAGTCGGTAAATAGAAAATGTGTAATTTAATGCAGTATAATTTGACTGAATTACAATTTATCTTAAGTAAATAAATCACCAAATTGACAAACAGGTTTTTAATACAACTATATATTACAATGTGCCATGTTTTAATACAGTCAGGTCTTGTTTTAATAAAAAATAAGCACCGAGGAAGTGTGTTACTTTTTATTTTATTGTAAATCGAACATTTTGCACACTACGCAGTAATTAAATACTTGTTAATTAAGATGTCAATGTATTTCACTCCTTACGTAAGAGCTAAACAGTCTCAAGCTAATTTGCAAGTTTCCCAGGACAGCTTGAGCTATTGCAATATACTGGGGTAACCGGGAGGGAGTACCAATATTATAGGAATATATATATTTTTAACAGTACGGGACAGCAATCTTGATGGGTAATCTGTTTAGCCGAAATACTCTGTGTAGAGTCCCTGCAACATTTATTTTGCTATTGCAATTTGATTGGCTTTTCTCAGAGGTCAAAGACCAGTTGTGGTCTCACCACAACTATAAATATTGCACTTATGACAAACTTAATCAGGGTGCTTTGCATATGAAAATCTGCCCTCTCTCCTTATGTACTATAATTTCTTCATCATTTTATTTTCCCAAATAATGGGCATATCATTATTATATATTATACAGGTATTCGATCAGAGTCTGTATAAAAACATTAATAAGGGTAGGCATTTTACAGAGTAAGTGAAATTTGTGGACCAAACACTCCTCGTTTTTTTGTAATTTGAACAAAAACAAAACAATAATCCAGTCATGCAATATTGTTGAGTTATTATTCTCTTATTTTAAGCGTTCTGCATCTCCTTGCCGATCTTGTAACTCAGAATCTTATTCCAGTCGATCTTGGTACGGGTCACAGGAAGCTGGCGACGTAAGGCTTTGAAGGTCGTATCCGACATGGTCTGGTAATTTTCATTGATGGCAGTCTGAGGAGAAAATACATGAATGAACACAAAAATACATTATAAATCTGAAAAGTGTTAAGTTTAGTCCAATCATGCTTGATGCAACAGTTTGTACAACAGCAACTATAGGGACAACATATACTTAACTCTTTGTAGTGATTCCAAATGACTATTTAGGCAGTTTTAACAGGAATTTAAATGAGTCCATTGTATCAACTTAAGCCAAGTGTCTCCCAAATGATGTTAAATGTCTTTAAGAAACTTGTTTAAATTGGTAGATGGTATGAAGATATTCTTCCACATGTAAGATCAAATATGGTACATGAAACATAACGTACCTGGTAGTCGTTCTCCGCAGCCTCCATAATCTTGATGAACTCTTTTGCTGTTGTAGCTTCGTTCTGATAGTGAAGAAGAAGAAGAAGAAGTGTTCAGAGTTGAGGATAAATAAAACAATCCATCATGAGCTAATCTTTCAATTTTCAAGGTTTCATTTTTCAAGTCAAAATGTAAATATGGACATACAGGGTTCCCACACCTTTTGATCTGTAGATTTTGATGAACAACCCTATTTCCATAACCACAAATATATGACTGTTCTGCAAGTGCTTTCTAAAAGTGTGCATAAAATATGGCTTTACACAGCTGGCCTCCAAACAAGTGTAACTCACAGAGTGTACACCTAGTTTGCTTTTGATTTAGTACATTTCATGATTTTTCCCATATTTAAAAAATATATATATTTCAAGGCTCTCAAGACCGTGGGAACCATGTTTATATTTATTTGCATGGAAGGGTGTGTGTTATTAATTTTACTTTTCCTTCACTTCTTTGTACTGTATACTTACAGAAATCGACATGGACTCTTGAACTTCTTTGTGGCTCACCAGCTGAACATTGCCATCTTCATAGTAATGAACCTGTCAAGCCAGAGAAACATGGTCTTTATACCACGTGCACAAACACAGTGCCACACAATTTACCAAGTGCGTCAAATTTACTTATATTGTCTTTGATGGGACCTGTGTAACTTTGACCCTAAGTTTACATGCATTTTGAGTACAGCTCTTGTCAAAAGTGAATTGACTTTAACATGTTCACTAGGTGCAACTTATAAAAGTTGAACACCACTGGGGCTTTAAGTTAAGACCTAACAGCTTGTTTCTGTTAAAATATTGAACTTGAACTAGATAAACGTTACTTGGACCTTAAAATGTGCACCAATTAACAAAATCCAACTTCAAAATCCATATGTTCTTCATAGCACAGTATACATACGAAGTGGTTGAGACAAAAACACACCTGGATTTTCATGATTCCGGCCACCTGAGTTGTGGAGGGGGTGATGGTGAATTTCCACTCTGACCTCCAGCGTCCGTTCCTTCGAAACAAGACAGAAAAAACAAGAGTAAGATTGTGCCGCTTTCCATCAACAAGACAAATTGCTCTTTGTAATTGGGAGACAACTCTGAGCACCTATAGCTTTGCCTGGATAACATTAATCATCATGTTAATGAAATAAACCAATACTAAGTTTTATAAAGAAACACCTCACGACCACCTTTAGCTTAGAAACTTCCCTCTTCATAACCTACAAAAACCGCAAAGAAGGTGTAGTCTTTATCCAATTATCTTACCCTGACTTAGAGAACCTCAAGCAAGTAAGAATAATTAAGCACAATGCCAAATAAGATGAGATTGTTTGGATGCCTGAGATATAATTAATAATAATAATTCATTTTATTTGTAACGCGCTCTTCATTCATAAGAGACTCAGAGTGCCATGCTATGGTAGAATGACATTGTTATGTTTTTGTTAGGAACATTTCAGAATTGTATTTTCATTTCTTAAAGGAGGTCAGATGCTTTGAATCAGGCTTTGAGTCAGAAAAGAAACATTGAATGATTACTTCTCCCACAAGAGAGCTGGATGATGAATAAAACCATAAGCCTATCTCACATACCAGAAGTTTTTTGGTTGAAACTGATGGCACTCAATACACACAATGATAGTTTGATGTCCATCAATGGTTTTTCCGTAAATCTAAGGACAGAAACATGGCACCCATCAACCAAATATACTTCCAAATGTTGTCACACTTAGCAGGATAGTATTCTAAGAATACCTTAATTAATGATGTCATTTCCTGAATGTTAATAGACGATGAGTCAGGCTTATGCACTGTCGAAACAGAAAGTGGTGGCAGTGGTTCTGGTACGTACAGTGCAGACCCCATTGGGATAATGCTCCTTGACGTAGGCCCTGACAGCAGTGTCCACAGCGTTCCTCCAGCCCTCCATGGCGCTGTCCACGTCTTGGGGGCCGCGGGTCGCTGGCCTCCTTGCGCAGGTGATCAAACTTGAAGGAGATCTTTTTCTTGGGGTCCAGGACCCTGCCGTTTCCAAGATCTCCATGCTCTGTGATTAAGACCTTGGAGAAGGGGAGTGAGGGTCGAGAGGTGAAGAGCGAAGAAAAGAAAATGGGTATGGAGAGAAGATGTTAACCTCAACATCTTAACAGTAACACATTTACGTAACAATTACTACCAGTTAAACTGGCGAATGCAAAGAATATTAAAATCCACTCGATCTCTTAACATCTATTTTAAATGCTCTGTATGTTCTTCCGTTTGTTGTGTTGGAGACCTTTTGTTTGATTAATAATTCTTAAAGGGAAGAGATATCCAAGTTGGTTGCATAACTTAACAAGCTTTAAAAAAAATCTCAATATGACATTCAACTCATGACAGACATTTCTCCCAGTCCACTACTGAAACCCCGAAGAGGGTTTGAGGACTAACAACACAGGATTGGATTCATTTGATGGAGTTACCCTTCTATCTCATGACTCCTGACATGTTTAGTCCTACAGTTCTCCATTTGTTCCAGAAGAATCATGAGCTTGGCCGAGAGGATCATTAGCATCCATAACTCCTCTCTTCACAGTCTACTGGTGCAATATGAAGCTTAGTTATGATACGATTATGGCAGAGATGCTTAAAAAAAAAGTTTCAGGATGTAATATGGTTGTTTTGTAAATCCAGTTTTTACAATTTGAGATGTCAGATGTTTGATTTTGTTATTTTTTGAAAGGATTATTACTGAGAAAGTGTTCTAATCTTAAGCGTCACTTCAAATATGCTAAATATCTGAACTAGTTTAGGAGACAGGACTGCAGGTCCATTTTAATAGTCTGGAACCGGAAGATTCCATCTTGATGATTCCAAGAAGAGTGCCTTCTAAAATTCACCTTCAGGGATCTGATTAGGGAAGCCATGAGGAGAGGGAACCACTTCATACGTTTGGAGATAACCCCCATGCCCATTCTGGGTTTGCCTGGAAACTTCTAGAGCGACCCACCTGCTCTTCACTTCCCTCAACTTTCACCGGGGTAAACTGGTCCACGTTGTACTGTGCAAATGCACTAAAAAAACACAAGAATGAACAGGTTAACATTAACATATGATGAGCAAAAACATTACAATAAGAGTGACACATCTCTACATCTCTACATTTATATGTAGCAGCATATGAGAAGTGAATAACTAGAGATGTGTAATTACAAGGGTCATTGAGAGAGTGTTGACTTACTGCGCAGCCCCTTCCCTGAGAAGATTGTCATTGTTGAGCAGCAATCGCACATCTGTGTGGGGAATACGTAAATGTTTAAATACATATTTTTGGGGGGGGCAATTATGCTTTTATTCTTTTTATATAGTGACGTGACCATATAGAGAGACAAGAAATGTAGGGGGAAAGAGAGGGGATGACAAGCAGCAAAGGGTGTGGGCCGGAATTCAAACCCAGGCAGCTGCAGTGAGACTTTAGCCTACGTGGTACGCACACTTATCCATTGAGCCCTAGGAATTTATTCAGTTATTAAAAAAAAATATATATAGACAACAATACATGCATGCAGAGTAACAATGCATCAGGTGACATGGACAGATAGATAGAGAGCGAGAGAGAGAGAGAGAGAGAGAGAGAGAGAGAGAGAGAGAGAGAGAGAGAGAGAGAGAGAGCGGTGTGCGTGCATCAGTCTCTTTCTCTCTCCATCTTTCTTTCCCTCTGTGTCCTGTGTGTCTGTCTTTCTCTCGTCTTTCAACAGTTCATGTTTGACTGGAGGACTGAAACAGACAGCATGTTAAAACAGTCAATAAAAGGCATGAAATCGGAGCGAGATGAAAGGGGACAGGCTGTCAGCGCAGTGCAGGATGCATGGGGAGAGAGGGGCTGCACTGGGCATGATAAGAAACAGAAGACAGCAGCAGCGCTAATCACAACAGGGGGGGGAGATTAACAATAGTGTCAACACACATGCAGCCATTGGGGCATTAGGATGGCCCCTGCAGTCTCTTACGACTTCATCCTCTCACACACATATCTCTCTCTCTCTCCGTCTCTCCCACACACCTAACTGGCTGTCAACTGCTTACAAAAATACTCCCTTGAGTGATGTGTCACCATTTGAACTGACATCACAAGAGGGTTTGTGTTTTTGGCTCTTAGTTCTCTGCATCGGGGCTAGGGTGAACCCAGTGTGGCACATGGGGGCCACCAAACACCAGACTGTAGTTGGTCTCACCCACCAAACACCAGACTGTAGTTGGTCTCACCCACCAAACACCAGACTGAAGTTGGTCTCACCCACCAAACACCAGACTGTAGTTGGTCTCACCCACCAAATACCAGACTGAAGTTGGTCTCACCCACCAAACACCGGACTGTAGTTGGTCTCACCCACCAAACACCAGACTGAAGTTGGTCTCACCCACCAAACACCAGACTGTAGTTGGTCTCACCCACCAAACACCAGACTGAGTTGGTCTCACCCACCAAACACCAGACTGTAGTTGGTCTCACCCACCAAACACCAGACTGTAGTTGGTCTCACCCACCAAACACCAGACTGAAGTTGGTCTCACCCACCAAACACCAGACTGAAGTTGGTCTCACCCACCAAACACCAGACTGTAGTTGGTCTCACCCACCAAACACCAGACTGAAGTTGGTCTCACCCACCAAACACCAGACTGAAGTGACGCTGAGTGGTCTCACCCACCAAACACCAGACTGAAGTTGGTCTCACCCACCAAACACCAGACTGAAGTTGGTCTCACCCACCAAACACCAGACTGAAGTTGGTCTCACCCACCAAACACCAGACTGAAGTTGGTCTCACCCACCAAACACCAGACTGAAGTTGGTCTCACCCACCAAACACCGAGACTGAAGTTGGTCTCACCCACCAAACACCAGACTGAAGTTGGTCTCACCCACCAAACACCGACTGAAGTTGGTCTCACCCACCAAACACCAGACTGAAGTTGGTCTCACCCACCAAACACCGGACGTTGTCCCCCCAAACTGATAGTTGGTCTCACCCACCAAACACCGGACTGAAGTTGGTCTCACCCACCAAACACCGGACTAAGTTGGTCTCACCCACCAAAACGACTGAAGTTGGTCTCACCCACCAAACACCGGACTGAAGTTGGTCTCACCCACCAAACACCAGACTGAAGTTGGTCTCACCCACCAAACACCAGACTGAAGTTGGTCTCACCCACCAAACTGAAGTTGGTCTCACCCACCAAACACCGGACTGACTGAAGTTGGTCTCACCTACACCTCTGCCTTCTTATTCTGTAACTCTCATTCTGTTTTTTGCAACTACTCTTTGGTCCAACTGTGTGTCCACTTCAGTTCACAGTTCACCCAATATTAGAACAAACAGCATGTGGCCATGTGGTGTTTGCTCATTGGAGTGAACAGCGTACTGAGAGGCCAACCAGTACCCTGGAAATTATTGAACGGTGTCTGGTCAAACTAACTGACTGCTTTGGTGATACCAAACTGCATTTGATGACACGACTGACTGTGAACACCTGTCACAGCTTCAGGTTGTCAACACTCCCAAACAAGATGGTCTGTCATGAGACAGACTTACTGCAAAAGAATAACCTTGCAACGAGTTGCTGCTACTCAGTACTCCTCAGGCTAACTGGTTACTCGTTTTACAATCTCACATTTGTGTTGATAATTGGTGTATTCAATCCACGAAAAAAAGAGCATTTGAGGTCACGACCTGGGTGTTGTGTTCAGGTTCATATGAACAGCTACAGGGTTAGATCGACCCCACCTTTCAAACTAATGTAACTTACGCTGCAGTTGTTTGGTGCGCACACTAGTGCAATTGGTGTTCTCAACACCAAATCAAACTAAAAGGGAAAACTGCTTCAGGGTTCAAATGGGTTAAACAAGTTTGGTGTGAAAATAACCTAAGAGCAGAGCAAGTGCAGACACCAAGACAAAGACTTGAGGCGCTGAAGTGCATGGCTTGACATCGCAAAGTAGCAGCGTCTGTGCAACACAACCAGAAGTGACAAAACATAGGGCTTTAGTGAGGCGTTGTATTATGGGAAATGTCACAACCATGTGAGACACTTGCAGATGACCACAGATAAACACAAACACTCACCATTGAAAACTTCATTGAACTCTCCCGGTGGAGCATGGATGACGAAATTGGCTGCTATGCGTACCTGCATTAATGAACAGGAAACAACCTTTTAGACATTCAGATAGCAGCTTATTGGTAGGATAAAACACAGTCATCCTAGCACCATACTGTGTCACATTCAACAGCTCCAAATTAAGGGCATGTGGTAACTGTCAGGGTCAGGTCACAAAGTACAAAACAGCTCCAGGCAAATGGTTTACATGACTGTTTTCAGATCAAGCACAGAACGACAGGGAACTAAATGTTAAGTAAGAATTCTACCACATATCCTATATGTGGAAGCGCAAGTTTTTGCTAATCAAGACTACAGTTGTAGCGGAGCTAAGTTTCACAAGACAACGGAAAGTCCCAGTTGCTAAAGCTGGTATTTTACCAGCAAACTAGAAGCAGCCTTTTTAAAGAAGCTAGCAACGAAAGTCATGAACACAGCATTTCCCTCCTAACACAGCGTAAGAGTAAACTTGAGGCTTGTAAATCGTAAACCCAGAATGCGAGGGTTCCTTTCTGTACAGTATCACTGTGCCTCTAGGAGCATTTCATAGGAGCATTTCCCTCCTAACACAGCTAATAGTAAACATGAGGCTTGTAAATCGCAAACCCAAAATGCGAGGGTTCCTTTCTGTACAGTATCACTGTGCCTCTGAACGGTACTGTGTCTCCCCCCCCACACACACACACACACACACACACACAGTGTCCACACACACACACACACACACACACACACACACACACACACACACACACACACACACACACACACAGTGTCCACACACACACACACACACAGTGTCCACACACACAACCACACACACATACTGTTGCTGTACCACATCACTTCCTGTTTCCAGGTTGCATGCATGAACTGATAACGACTGCAACGTCTCCCTTCCCCAAGTGGCCCATAACCATATAGGGGTATAAAAATGCGCTGAGTAGTTTAGGCTAGTCCCTGCACCCCACCTCTCGTACTGTTTCCCACTGAGCTGTGGCTGGGCCAGGCCTTTCAGCGGCTTTACAGGCTTGAGATTGCATGTGTGTGTGTGTGTGTGTGTGTGTGTGTGTGTGTGTGTGTGTGTGTGTGTGTGTGTGTGTGTGTGTGTGTGTTTAGCATAATGTTTGTCTAGCCAAATTGGTCACCAAGTGCAGACAGGTAGGATAGGTAGATAGTAAATCATGTCAGAGTCTTCTTAGGTTATCTTCAGTCCATTTGCATTATAGGCTACCAATATGTATTTAGTTAGGCTATACTAGTAGTAAGCCTATTTATTTGCAAAAAAAGAATGACAAGGACATATATGGAAAGGCATTCCGTTTTCTACAATCCACACAGCTTTCATCTTTTTGGCATAACACCCCCTTTAAGAGCACGAGAACTATGTAGTCTTCTGTATGTACTGTATTTTTTAGAACTTACACTTATCTTACATATTGCACTCAACATCATCTACAAATCTATCAAATAAATTGCCATGCAGTTAGGCTATTGCAATTTGTCTTTTTATTCAGAACCATATCAACTAGGTAAATGTACCTGTAAATGCACTTGCCCTGGTGACCTAAATTAAAACCCAGGTCTTCAGCCGAGACCATAGTGATAGTTACTATGGTGACTAAGCATGCATGGATATGAGACGAAGACCCATTAGAAAACAATAACCACAACCAGAAATTATATTGCATCCGATGTTGCAATATAAAATCATTGTTTGACATTTATTGACTGTCAGCAAAACCATTAAAATACTTCAAAATATATGACTTGAAATCAGCTATAGGCCTACCCTAAGTGTTTATGCTTTTTCTCAAGATCCTTGTGCTATAAAAACAGAGACCAGGTTTACACTGATCAAGTCCAGTGTCCAGGTCTATGACATTAGATTGGAAGGATGAATGGATATGTACATACAATGCAATCCTCATTCTGTCTAAACTACATTATTAAATACTGAGGGTAGAGTGGCATCCAATCAGCTGTTTGCTTTGCAGTCCACAAGTCGCAATGAGTGATGGGCCAAAATCATGTGCAATGAAAAAACAAAATAGTTTCTCATGCATGTCATTAAGTACAGGAACCAGAAGGGAAAGGAAGGCCTGTTTCCCAGAAGGTTCTAGAAGGTTCCATTCATTAGTTATCACACTGTCCATCATCATCATTGCCTTGGTTACTGTAAACTAAAAGGTGTTGAAAACTATTATTTATTCTTGAGAACATCGAAGGCCTGGCATTTGATTTGAAAATGACTTACTGAAATTGGTGAGTTTCCCTTCAGTCATGTTCCAGATCCAGTTAACTCAGTTTCAATTCCCTAAAAGCTGTAAATGACCCTGCATTAACAATGTGTGTCGAGTAGAACCTTTAACTGACTGAAACAAAACATGATCCCCAAAACAAAAAAACATGAATGTGCGCAGATGACTTTATTTATTCTGATTGTATTTATTTATTGCATCTAACAACGGCCTTCACCATGAGTGTAACAAGTCCTGAATTGTGTTCTGGCTGTCATACACAGCTGTTCTGCACGTACTTTATTAAAACCCAACAAGCGGAAAAAATAAATAACTACTTGATTATTAGGATGGCATTTCTATGACCAGATTCATATTTTGCATTGAAAATGACAAAAACAAATTTTGAGGGATTTAGCCTTTGACCAGAGACAATGACAAGTTTAAATAGTGGCAATGTACCGGGACCGCTCAGCCTATTTTCTATAGTTTTTTAAATCACTGGAAGAGCAGAATTTAAAATATTGTGAACAGTTTTGCAGAATAATTGTTTGTTGGCATGTTCAGTACTTAGGCTAATAATCATTTTGTTTAGTTGGAAGTTGACATAGTTGTGTAGGAAACTGCGGATGAAGAGGCCCTTTGAGAGGAGGAGCAGCACTGCTCCAAAGTGCGTCTCTTCCTCCCGACACACCCATAGCTTGCGATGCCTACTCTGTGGCCAACGACGCGGAACCTATGCAAACACCCCGTACGTGACGTGACAATATCCAATGCCCGGACCGCTTCCCATTTAACAGCTGCCTTAGAACAGAGGGACAGCAAAGTGACACCCTAGATCTTTTCCTTTTACATTTTCCCAGCATTGTTGTCCGTGGGATAAAAACATTTTCAGTTTTATGAGTGACTTATGGGTAGAAAACAACTGAGATGTGTACATTTCACAACTAGGCACTCAAAGGCTCTTCCCAGACAAACAGGCCCCCCATGTGGGAGTCCAGTCCTTGAGTCCAGTCCTCTTCCTGCCATGTATCCCATCATGTGCCCCCAACATCAAGCCTCTCAGGGGCTCTCCTCGTTCTAGACGGCTCACTTCTTTACAGGCATCGTTCCTAATCCCAGAACCTCTTTATCAGCACCCCCAGATCCTTAACGGGTACTCATCTAGCCTCCTGGCATTTTTGGCAGAACACTGCACTGCACTTCGTCTCTGAGTGGGGGGGGTTCATCCAATCTGGCCTTGAGACAAATATGGAACAATGAAGTATGAATACGTGCAGAAAGAGCAGGGTTTCCCGCAGAAAATGTGTGTGTGTGTGTGGGTGGGGCTGGTTGGTGCGATAGACTAATACTAAAACGTTTCAGTTTTTTTGTGACGACGACAACGTCGTTAAGGCCGGAGGCGTGTGTTGCTTAGGCGACCGCCTTAACTGAACCCTGAAGAGTCCAATATGATTGAGGGTGCTGTGGGCTAAATGAATGACCTGCATTGGGTAATGACTGCCAAAGCCAACTTCCATTTGGAACTCCTGTTCAAAATGGGCTTTAAAGCCAGGGATGACTGTCAGATAAGGAATTAAGTCTGGGTGCACAATGAATCTGAGGTTGTCAAATTCTACTACCCTAAGTGTTGTACCTATACAGACCACAATAGGTGGGTGGGTCATGAGCAGATGCTTATGCAGTAAGATAAACCAAATAAAACACTAAAACACATCTAGACTCTTGAAGCCATACTGACTGGAGGCCTGTTCTGCAATTGTTTCAAATAAAAAGCAGAACACTAGGTCCGTTTTCTCCAGTGTTGCAGATGGTTAGACACGTACAGACAAGATTAGCATTCTTAAGGCCTCCAATTCTTCACTTCCACCCACAAAACCAGCAACGTTTGTATGAGGCCTGTGGATGTTAGCCTGGGGTGAGTATAGATCTGGAACCTCTCTGTTCATTTTCAGTTTGCTTCTGGATGCAATTGGATAGATACAACCAATCAGAGCCAATCAACACTCTCCTTTGTACTGTCATCATATTGAACTCTCCCATATCAAATAAACGGCTGCGATTGGCTCAACCAGATTCGGGTCATAGGGGAATCTGTTGGATGGAAGGGTGGCCAGACCAATCTTCAGGAGCAACTAAAAACATGAGCTGGCAGATTTGTCTGGTTCCCAGGCTATGTAGATGTGGCTGTAGTACAATAAAAACATGTAAATAAAGAATATTAATACAGATGAATGAATTCAATGAATTCTCTTGAATGATCTGTTCGTCTTCCTAGCAAGACTGTCAACAAGGACTAGAGTTTGACCGATTATCTGCTGGACTTACTATCAGCACCCATCCTGTTCAATGAGCCTAACCCTCATTTGACTATCTACCTGTGTTTAACGCCCTCTCCACCTGCTGGGTAGGTGTGGGTTGACAGGTGTAAAGAGTGTAAAGGGTCTTAGTTTACAAAATGTCCGATAAGGGGTAGAAGAAGACATTGG
This sequence comes from Mallotus villosus, assembly GCA_903064625.1. NCBI lineage: Eukaryota > Metazoa > Chordata > Actinopteri > Osmeriformes > Salangidae > Mallotus > Mallotus villosus. Next base: position 913,921 of record CAEFZP010000371.1, read on the forward strand.
TTGTTTGAAAGTGGATCAATTGTTGGAGTAGACACTTTCAGTTAGTAATACAACAGTCTGCGTGATATGTTGTCATCTGTCAAAATAAGTCTAGGCTGTGGCATATTTTATACACTGAAACTGCAAGAAGCATCTAACTTCTCCATACAACCATATACTATATGTAAGAAAGCGTCAATTACAAGAGAAATATGGCCTATAGTATTTTATGTTAAACACCAAGACATTTTGTAAATCTAGTTTCTTATGACATGTCTAGCTTTGACATCGCAAGGTTTGGTGCATTCGACTCCTCTCTCGGTTTAATCATGTACCGGCTATGAGGACATTAACGTTGGTTTGATCTATAAAACAAGGAAGCTGGCAATCTAAATGTTCCGTTATGGTGAAACGTGATCAGGGAAGTTTGGACGGCTGACTACAACATGATACTAGCTGGCTGTAACACGATGGTGCAGCGTACACACAATGCTCCTGAGTCTTTCACATGAATAGTTTCTAGTTAACATCTATCAGATCATGTCTGTGATGGAAAGAGCCACACCCATTCGCTGCGTATGGTGTAAACATTCTAATTCATTTTCTACATCAAGCTACAGTTCACCCAATACAGGTTAAGACAACCATAGGTTGTTTACTGAACAACTCTAGCTAAACAACTGTACGAAGCGTTGATTGACTACAATTCTTGCTAAGGAATAGATTAATTAAAGCCAAACACAGCCTCGAGTAAAACTAATGGGAAGCTCGCGCTAGTAGTGTTCAAGCCAAAGAAGCCAATGTCTTCCTGCTAACCTTAGCTGCTACCCCTACAATTAGATACAAATATTTACATAGCTGTCTAGCACCAGGTTAGCCAATTAGTTAATCATGTTATTGTCCACTAGGTCATTGCAATAACTGAAATATTGTACACATTAATGAAAAGTGCACTAAATATCACTAGAGCTACAAAGTCATGCTACCAACAGCCTACTTCCCCACACACTGTCTGTCTGTTGACACTTCGCTGCTACAAGCCATACATGCATAAACATGAGTGCATATCGTAAAGCTTGGCGTCAGCTAAAAGGTCTTTATACAGCTATATAAAGTAATTAGCTTGCTTAAAAGATGCACAGAACCTATTTTAAGTTAGGACCGTACAAGGAGTCTCCGTTTGAGATTTGCAAATGAGCGGAAGTTGGGCAGCGACTGAGCTAAAAATAATAGACGACTAGCTAGCAATGTTACTGTTAGCAAGCAGCCTGTTTATACATCCCAACGGCGGGAGAGATTCAATAGTTAACAACAGGCATAAAAATACACCTTTAAAAAAAACTAGAATAAAAAAATATTCTAAACACATTAAAATGTGAATAAATACAGAACCTACCTTCTCCTCATCGGATAACTGCTCATCGTGATCCGCCATTTTTCTTCCGGCACCACCGTTTGTCAAACTGAGAGTGACGTCACATGGTAAGATTGTCACTATCCGATCATTACAAGGATTCCCAAACCATTCTTCTGTATTGAATTTAATTGTGTCTGTCTCTCAACAAGACCTTTAACATTCTGCTATGTGATACACTTTTAAAACGTTTGACAACTTGAACATATTTGAAGCCCTTGTGTACAGTAGCCTACAGTCACATATATGGAAGATATATACAGTCTACTACAATTTGTGTAATCGAATTTTGAAGTTATATTGTATTGTTTATTATAGTGTATTTAAGATGCTTCTTATGCTCTCTGTTCATGAACATTGAACATGAACAATGAACATTCTAGAAACAGACTCTGAGAACTCCTTTGTTGATGTTTACCTTACAGCCTTGGAATAAAAACGTCACAATTATATCCTTGGACTAAAAAACATGTCACAATTATATATTTGGACTGAGAAACATGTCACAATTAATTGCTGCAAACTTTTAAACATGTAATCTTAGATTTTCTTTAATTAATTATTCACCATAAATGTTTTCCTCTTCAGAATCTGAATCAGTGTCTGAATCTAAATTATGAACCTCTGGCTCTTAATCTTCATGCTCCAGTTGAAAAGTTTATGTCAATATTTTTCTCAAAATGTTTGACCAATAATCAATCAAAGATAAACTCCCCAAAGTCAATAACTACTTTAATACAATAATTATTTGTGGTAATAGCCTCAAACCTACATACACGTTGATATCCACAAGGGGTTGTGATGGGTTGGTGTATGTCACAAAATGTGTTCATTATTGGATATCATATACTCTCTCAAAATTCCCAAATCATTATTGAATCCCTCAAATTACTTTTCTTGTTTGTGAAGTGTATCCTAAGGATGGCCACAAGATGGCATGCCAACCTTACATCATATCCTTGTCCTTGGGAACAGACCAAAACAGTCTCATTGTCACACTCCTATTTTAACAGAAAACAGCAACAACAACAAAAAATACTTCCTCTATGCCCAGAGCAATTACAGACCCTATGAGAAAGACAATCGTAGTAATCCCTGGTAAACATCTCGTGATGGGGCTGCTTTTCTGTGTCTTTCCCCAAGAAGAAGAATAGAAGACAGCCAAAGGAGTTTGGTTGGTCAATCCAGTCTGCCAATATCACTCAAACTACTCATCAAAGGCGTACCTTGTCATCTGAATCTATTCTTCTTTTCTTGAAGAATGTTTCCTTGAAAAAAAGCAGTTCTCCCAGTCACATATTAAACATCACTGGGGGAAAGTTCCAGATCTTTGAGATGCATTGTAGATTTGGTAGAAATAATTTGAGACATTACAAACAATGCAACATAACATAGGTTTGACTCTATGGTATAAGAGTTTGACCTAACAAACAGTGCAAACAAACATAGCTACTGTATTTCGCATTGACAGTATGTGAAAGAAAACTGTCAGGGTCCATTGTTTGCCAAAGAAAGTATATATACAGTATATTTATATATATATAATTACTATATATATAATACCAATTTTCACTCTGCATAAAAGCAGTGAGCAAAGTCTGTCTGGAGGTGACTGCAGATACAGTATATTTATGAATGGAAAATAGACAGGTTTGGGTTTGTGTAAATAACCTGGTATAGAGTACCTGATTTCTTGTACCTGATGACAGTAAAAATGGTATCTACAAACGTCAAGGTAATGGGCTTTGGGTGCAGCTTAAAAATTACAAAAACAATAAGCTCCAGAAACGATGTGTACTCATCCTTACAACATCATCACAGATACAAATACAACAACAGTACTTGGTTGCTGCATCAAGTATCAGCATTGAATTAGTTCAGAAATGTTGTATTTGTCAGAACACAGGGTACATATTTTCTATGTGGCATAGGTCCATACAGTTCTACATAACATGAGTAAGATCTGCCAATGAATGGAAGAGTGATCCCAGAGAAAGACACTAATGCCAGGTGAGGCATGCTTGGAGATCAAAAGAGAGGCTTAAAGCACTGTGATCTTCCTTGAAGTTGAATGCCCTGTGCTGACTCTGCTGCCATTGTGTTGATACAGGAGCTACTCATTACCTTTGGGACGAAAGCCCCTTTAGAATACATTTCACTTCCTTTCAATAGCCTCTCATGTGACTCATAGAGAGTACCATGTTAGTCACCTCAGAGACACATTACAATGTCCCTGTTTTGGATAATTATCAGTCAAATAACTCAATAGACTCAGTTAAACAGTAAAGATGTTAAAGAGACAGTGTTGAGATTATTCCGGAAGAATGGAGTCAAATCTTTTGTGTGAATTATTATTTCTTTTTACCATTCAGAGCAATTGTGACATTGTTCAACTCCACCCAGAGTGTCACTGAGAGCTAGATTGCATTCTTGGACAGACATTAAACTACATGAAGCTAGTCTCTTCAGACTGTATGTTTCCACACCTCCAGACAGTATCTGGTTTGCACTGCCTGCATGATAGGGTTCGTGTTGAAATGGAGTTCAGAACAGATAGCAGAGATTGTAGTGGCCTGACTCTGGGAATTATTTTGTTTTGTTCACGTTCTTCACTTTCCCTGTACTGATCACTTGAATATTTCAATTCATATTTTGCGTGTGATATTACATGATAATTTAAAAACCAGAGTGTAAATGTGCCATTCTAATGGGCAGACTATGCTTTCGTGGCATTTACAGTTGTGTTGTGATAATCTAGGCATGACCCCTCTTGTGAAATGGAAGACAGCAATTCATTTGGTATGATAGCAATAGAATACACAACTGTGTTAGATGAACCAATTGAACATGTGTCTTGTGCAAAGTTGAGAAAAAAACTTGTTTTCTTTACTTGTTCCAGCCAGACGTGTTGTCTGAAGTGAGATATGTGCCAACAAGCAGTTCATGCTAGTCTTTACAAAACCATAGAGCAAGGATGATGGAACATGGCACAATTCAGGAGTTAGGATGGATGTTTACACACTCATGTACATGATTTACAGAGCTATATTGAATGAACTCTGAGAAGAGATGTGTGATGGAATATGGGCTTTGCAAAATCTTGTAGATGTGAAACAAAGATGGTTTCATCATAAAATGCCTTGAATAATGGTTAAAGTTCAATGATTCTTGGCCTACAATGTGAAAAGAAGAAAAGGTTAAGCATTTTGGCAAACATGTAAAGTGCAAATACATGGTAGAACAATATTATCCTATAAAACCTACTTGTCTTTTTTTGTCTGTTGTTGTTCCTGCCAAAGAGTCTGGACTTTGTGTTAGGCCCATACAGTAAATACAACCTTGTGTACTAGTCTGCCTCAAACTGTTGTGTGGGCTGCTAGACCAATGTCAAAGCACCCCCACCCCCACCAAACTCCCACCTTAACTGTTGTTGTTTATTTAACATCTATTTCAACAACCGTAGGCCCTGTTATAAAGTCTGATTACTTTTCAAATTAGAAACTTAAAGGCATTCAAACCATGCAGATAGTTATTAATAATTCATTTAAGTAATTCAATATTAGGCACTCAAAGTCTAATTATATTCTAATTTAGTATCTTAGACTTAAATCTGTTAATATTTCTCTCACTTGCCAATGTTTGTTAAGGGTTCATTGCTCATGTTGACTCGGAGCAGTAGTTACTGTTGGGTTTGATTTCTTTATCAGTTATGGAGAATGGAAAGAGGGAGAGCCTTTTGTATGGTGCTGGGAGGAGGTGACAGAACATTCCAGATGCATACCAATAATCCTGACTCACCTGATGAGACACAAAAAGCACACCCACTCTTGTAATCTCATGTATTCAGCCCATATCTGGTTCCACTCTGAGCAGGTATGCGTGTGTTAATGTTTGCAAGTGTGAGAGGCAGATGTGTGAAAAAGAGAGAAGGGGCAGAGTGAAACCAGGGAAACAGAAAAGAAGTAGCAATTGAATATAGAGAGCAAGAAGCTAGAGTCAGTGTGGGAGAGAGACTGACAGAAACAAAGATGGAGAGACTAAGATAAAACAAAAAGGTCATCTGCACTAGCTTTCCCGAGTCACTGATTAGTACGTCTTAAGAGCTCTAGCACTGATAGAACCATCACTGTCTGTCTCCATACAAGTACCTCTTTAGCTTGTCTATCTATGTGGATGTATGTACATATATAGACCAAAGGCGAAAACAGCCAACAACTGGAGTTGCCAAGCAACCCTGAGTTGTAATAAAGGCCACATCCACTGCTACTGTAGTCTAGACTTGTTATCCCTGTCTAGACAACAATGCATCGTGGCCAAAAGGGGAAAGAGTCAGGTGACATGAGAGGTCAAAGGTCTCATCAGCCAAGTAAAGGTTGCAAAGCAGCAGACACGGAACAAAGGCGAACAGGTGGGTCTACATGCCCAATGTTACTCAAACATTGGACTTTTCATTCATCTTAGGGTGTTCACCGCATTTCTTTTGTAGCTTAATCTTAATTAATGACGCGAATATTATTTATCCAGATGTTGTTAACATACTGTTGCAATGTTCGAAGCATTTAGACCACTTCTTTCCTCTTTAGGAAAATCACAGATCACACACAACAGGATTGGTGTCAGATAAATTGAAAAGCAGGTATTACACAATGCATTCCCCTCTCACACATCATATGGAAACAACGAGACAGTGACAAGACCATGACTGTATGAGAGCAGGTAGTCATTAAAGACATAAGATGACGGGCTGTCACCCTTCAATTCAAGACTGACGGGACGTAAACACTCCCTCTGATAATAATGCTTTATTACACTGATTCAGTCAGAGAACATAAAGTAGTCACATGTACCCTCATCATTTGATAGAGACAATATCAAAGCCAAACCTTTTACAGAGACATTGTACAATATACAAATAGGGTAGAGAAAAGCAAGCACAACACTTCTTAATGCTAAATGAAAAGTGGAGAAACTTGAATTTAAAGAAGTGTTGCTAGTTCCAGTTCCTATACTGTGCATATAGGACCTATACACAAAGACATATCAACATTTACTTATATACACATTTACCACAGTAAAGCATACAAATTCCACGGAAGCTAAAATTATTATTACATGTATTTTGTACAAATGGCAGTGCTTAATTGAAACTTATGAATTATTTAAGTTGCTTTGTTCATTGATGATGCAATCATATACATCTTCTAGCATTATATTGGACCAACCTCAAGGCTCCATTATATTCAGTAATAGAGCACTGCACTTTGTTTAATACAAACATTCATATCTGTCCATCAACAGGGATAATTCAGACAGCAGCCTTTCAAAGAAGAAGGGGGGAAAAAATGCTACACAAATAGAAGGCAAAGGTACTGTTTAACTTTGAGGCATATTTTCCAAATGAGTAAATAGCTGTCTTGAAGTCTTTGAGATTTTAGAGGGGGATATTGGGATTGATGGCAGACTTTGAGATTATGTAGTGCCTTGCCATTGCCATGGCATGGTACAAAACATCCAACTTTGGAAATATTTCAACTTTCAAGTGTGAGCTTAAATCTCATGCATGAAATGTACATCCTCCACATTATCACAGGTAGTTTCGAGCTAAAGGGGTTGCTAAAAGGACACAAAAAATAAACACACACATACTGGCAATTTTTACTTGGAAACATCTGCGGATTCCACACAGGTGACTCAGGCACTACTCCCTTTAGAGAAACATCAAAAGGGAGTTGTCAAAGATAATTACACACATAAACTATCGTGTTTTTCTTACCCACTTATATCCAACAACACTACTCTCACAACAACAGTGTTCGTAAGTCCAAAACTCACCTGCCTCGCATCTGGCCAGCAACGGGCTTGCAATTCACTTTCTGTCGTGGCGGCAAGTTATGGTGAACGGATTCCGCCATGACTTTGTTTGTCCGTTATCAATCCTCACGCAAACTCACATCTCTGCTGTTTCTCGTGTAACTGATGCCCCCCGATAGCTGGAGTTCTCGACCAGATTTTTTCTTTGTGAGGTGAGGAATCTGGGTTTAGTCCAAATGCGGAGGCATGCGAGAGAGGAAGGGGAGAAGATTGAAAGTCGCACCCTAATAGTGCAGAGGCGTCGCTTTGTCTGTTTAACACAATACGACCTTCAGTCGCTGAGTATTCACTTGAAGTTACGGTTGCAAAGAGGCTTGAGACCCACCTCCCGAACTGCCACCCATGCCACCCACAGCCATGAGAGGATCTGTATTCCAATCATTCAGGCGTTGCTTTGGGGCAGAGTAGTCATTAAAACGTTTGTGCTTCTGAGATGATACCTTTTGTTAATGTCAGTCTTTTAAAGAAACTCCCATATCCCATATCCCAGATTGTGTAACAGTCCTTGATTGACCTCAGGTCACCCAGAGTTCATTTGAGCTCCAAAATAAGATGTCCTGAGAGTTCATAACATTTCTGGTCGTTCAGTTGATGCTTGTGAAGATATAGAGTCACTATAAATACACATAAGCATGTCAGTATTCTGGCAGTGTTTTTTCTTAGGCATACCGTCCAGTGTCTAGCTGTTGTACAGTACTTCACACTCACAGTCCTTCACACATCTCCTTTCACCCCTTCTCTCTCTGTCCTTCTTCCTTTTTCCTTTTCCATCCCTCTCCCATACCATTATCATGGTGCCTTTCTTTCATCTCTTTCTCTCTCGCCCCTCTCTCTTTCTCCCCCTCTCTCAGGTGCTGCACTATCGCTCCAGGGTGCCGAGAGAGGGAGGGGAGGGAGGAAAGGGGGGTGCGTTGGAGGTCGAGGCGGGTAACGGCGGGATGAGAGAGGGGTATGGGGTCATCTTGTTGATGTTGACGTAGGTGGTGTTGAGGAGGATGTAGTGCTCGCCACTGAAGCTGGAGAAAATAGATGAAATGCGGGACACCAGCTCTGAGAAGTTTGGCCGGTGCTCTGACTTGGGGTGCCAACTTTCAACCATCACGTTGTACCTGGGGGCAGGAGGGGAGAAGAAGGGATGAATGAGCCAAATACATGGTAGAACAATATTATCCTATAAAACCTACTTGTCTTTTTTGGTTGGAAAGGTGTGTTTTTTTAAGTTGGCTCTCAACTACCTCAGATAGATATGTGCAAGGTTGTGAGAGCTGGTTGGGTATTTTGTAACTTTGTGGTGTTTATAAAGTGAAAAGGATTTAAGATGGAACTGGATTATCTAGTTATCCCCCTCTTGATTTCGCAGAACACTTTAAATTAAAAACTGATCCACTAAGATTCACACACTATAGGGAGATGCTTTCATTGGTCAGAGACAGGTGGAGAAAAACTAGCTTATCATTAAGATAACGTTCTGTTGCCACAGGTTTAGCGTTATGAAGCCAAAAATGTAGCTTCACAAAGTTATTTCTCCCTCCATATCTCTCTCTCTCCCCTCTCCCTCTCTCTCTTAAGCTTCAGTGGACCGTGTGCTGGGTTGATTTAACAATGGGCCTCAGTTCATCTTGAGTCCTATGCCAAGCAGAAGCACTGAGCTATGGCTCTACATGTAGAGTGGTCAAGGTCAAGGACAGGAATGTGTGTTTATGTGAGAAAGTGTTTCGTGTGTGTCTGTGTGTCAATGAAAGCTGCTGTCAGCTCTACGTATCTGGGATGTACCTTAGTACAATGTGTGTGTTTGTGTGTGTGTGTGTTTGTGTGTGTGTGTGTGTTCACGCTCACAGTGTGTCGGGGCAAAACTCCGGCTGCAACAGCCGTCTCCCTTGCAGCAGGAAAACCGTCATGTCGAACGAGTTCACGTCCGAGTAGGGCGGGGCTCCCCGGGTCATCAGTTCCCATAGCAACACGCCAAATGACCACTTACACACACAAAATGAATCGCATGTCACTTTAACAGGGCTAATTCGTTTTTCTCCTCATGAATGTTTCCACCCCCCGTCCAGTATCTCTCGACTCTATATGAGGTGTAGTGTAAAACTCCTCATCCTTAGGGGAGTAAGCGTGTTTCTGCACAAGCGTGAAGACACTCACCACGTCAGACTTCGGGGTGAACTTGTGCGTCTGCAGACTCTCCAGAGCCATCCATTTGACCGGCAGCTTGACGCCGCTCTTGTTGTGGACGCTGTAGTACTCTTTGTCATATACGTCCCTGGCCAGGCCAAAGTCTGCCACCTTCACTGTGTAGCTCTCGTCCAGCCTGGGGGAGGAAGGGGGGTCAGGGGTCAACCACAACTCACACAGTTTACAGAGCCGCATATAACACTAATGATGCACAAGTGATGTCATGTAAGATATGACCCTCTGGTGCCAGAGAACCTTATGGTTCTGAATAGAACACTTCAGTAGAGAGGTTCTGGAATGCTTAGAGGGAGAATCTAAAGGGTTTGAGCTGTAGCTACGGAAGGTTTCTCTTTTGTATATATATAAAAAAGAAGAGATACCGAAGAAGTATTTCATCTCAAAAGAACATACAACATTTTTATCGTCAAATTAAGTTTATAAAACCATTGCATTCTATATTATCTTATCTTCTGTGTATTCACAGGAGTGTATGTTAAATATGATGGTATGCTATGATGGTACGCCATATCAAACAGTGAATCTCAACATGACGTCAGTCATGCGAGTTGGCAGAAGAAGCTTACATGCAGTTCCTGGCAGCCAAGTCTCGATGAACAAACTTCTTGCTAGCCAGATACTCCATGCCTCGGGCCACCTGTAGGCCAAAGCCCATCAGGTCCTTCACTGTGGGGTTCTGGGAAAACATCACATCAGAAGAAAAGACAATATTATGTACATGGTGGTCATTTCAGCCTGAGAATATTTGTCTTGGATAGTTTTCAAAACAACTGCACGTTTATGCAAGGGATTATGTCAGCCATTGGAATCTTGTGTCAATACATGTGTGTGTATTTGTAGGAGTAAGTACATGCATCTGTGTGATGCCGTGTGATCATGTTTGTTTGTAGTGCATGCATGAAGGACTACTACTGTATATGTGAGTAAGTGTGTGGGGGGGAATGTACGTGCAAGTACAGTGTAAGGGTGTTTCCCCGCAGGGTGTTCAGTCTGTGTGACGTGTGTGCGAGAGTGTTTCCCCGCAGGGTGTCCAGTCTGTGTGACGTGTGTGCGAGAGTGTTTCCCCGCAGGGTGTCCAGTCTGTGTGACGCGTGTGCGAGAGTGTCCAGGCTGTGTGATGCGTGTGCGAGAGTGCGTTGTCCCGCAGGGTGTCCAGTCTGTGTGACGCGTGTGCGAGAGTGTGACCCTTACGTGGGTCTCGTCCCTGATGAAGTTGCGCAGGTCTCCGTGCTTCATGTAGGGCAGCACCACCAGAGGGGAGCCCTCGTGAGGCAGGCAGATGCCCAGCAGGGAGAGCACGTTAGGGTGGCAGAAGTCCTTCATGATGATGCCCTCCTTCAGGAACTGGGACACCTCCTCCAGGTCTGTGATGCCTGGGGGAGTTACAGAGGGAGGATGAAGTCAGTATGGACATCAAATACACCTTTGTGTCACTCGGGTATAGTTTCGAAGTCAGTCAAGCAGTGAGTTTTATTCATAAATCAAATAATACATTTTAGATTCAAGTGTTAAGCTCTCAACTGATAAGTCGCTTGAATTCTACTGACTAAATTGTGTGCCATGTGTCTTGTGTCATTTCTTAACACAATTTGTAGATATTTTCATGAACAAAGCACCAATCCTCAAAATGTATTTGCCACTCAAAGCACCAGCAGTGGAGACCCCGACACACAGTCAGTGTATTTAGATATGTGAGCCCATACCCCTCCCCCTACTCCACACAACAGCAGGACACATTCCCACTGGACAATCACATCAGGACTCCTGGTGTCACAACACTTGAACCCCTCTCCTGCTAATCTGCTTAGAAATGGAATCTTGTTTAGCCAAGATGAAACAGCTGATGACCCTTTCACTGTAACCATGACAGCAAAATGGAAAAAATACTGAAGTAAAAATGAATTAGGCCATTTTGGCATGGTATAAAACAAATATAAAATAGAATTCATATAGAAAGCGAAGAAATAGAATGCCACAGAAATACACAATAACACTCTAACGAAACAATAGTAAATCACAATCTCTAAAATCAAGAATACGTTTTTGTAGAAACTCCCTCTCTCAGAGAAGTCAGTGACAAAGTTAAAGCATTAGGGACTACCCTGTAAGTCTATTTGTTAGTGTATTAGGCCTGGTAGCTATAACCCCCATCAAAACCATTAATCTCTCTGGTCAAAGTGACAGTTTACATGGTTAAAGAAGACCATAATGTCATCCACGCCACCAGGAGCTCGTTCATCACAATCATGTCTGCAAGTCTGCATCAGCTTGTCCCAGAACATCCAGTCGTGATGAGATAAAGCTGCTAATGTTATTGTAACATCGCATGGTGATATCATATGGGCGCTATGTGACTTTAACTTGTGTAGATAACAAAAGTAGGACCGAAAAAGTCTCGTACTGCAGGTCTGATAGACGAGCCTAGTATGCAGGTCTGATAGACGAGCCTAGTAATGCAGGTCTGATAGACGAGCCTAGTAATGCAGGTCAGATAGACGAGTCTAGTACTGCAGGTCAGATAGACGAGCCTAGTAATGCAGGTCAGATAGACGAGTCTAGTACTGCAGGTCAGATAGACGAGCCTAGTACTGCAGGTCAGATAGACGAGCCTAGTACTGCAGGTCAGATAGACGAGCCTAGTACTGCAGGTCAGATAGACGAGTCTAGTACTGCAGGTCAGATAGACGAGCCTAGTAATGCAGGTCAGATAGACGAGCCTAGTACTGCAGGTCAGATAGACGAGTCTTGTACTGCAGGTCAGATAGACGAGCCTAGTACTGCAGGTCAGATAGACGAGCCTAGTACTGCAGGTCAGATAGACGAGTCTAGTACCGCAGGTCAGATAGACGAGCCTAGTACCGCAGGTCAGATAGACAAGCCTAGTACTGCAGGTCAGATAGACAGGCCTAGTACTGCAGGTCAGATAGACAGGCCTAGTACTGCAGGTCAGATAGACAGGCCTAGTGCTGCAGGTCAGATAGACGAGTCTAGTACCGCAGGTCAGATAGACGAGCCTAGTACTGCAGGTCAGATAGACGAGTCTAGTAATGCACGTCAGTTTGATACTCACGGTTGAGGGACTTGATCGCACAGTGCTGCTTCTGGCCATCTGTTTCTAACAGGGTCCCATGGAACACACAACCAAAATGACCTGAGAGACGAGAGAGAAGAGAGAGAGAGAGAGAGAGAGAGAGAGAGAGAGAGAGAGAGTTATTGATTTGGCAACTGACAAGTTTATTCAGATGCATCAAGCACAATGTTAGGTCTAAAGCCAAAAGGATAAATGTACCACTAAAACACTGTAATACACCTACTGTAATACACCACAATATACATTTTAAGGCAATAATCAAATGTTAGAATATTCCAAAGTACTATTTTCTCGTGCATATGTGTGATCATTGAGCATAGAGAATGTTCCAGACAACAGCCTACAGTATCACGGCCCTGCAGATGGGCAGAGGTGTCGGGTTTCTCAACACAATCCAACAATGGCCATCGGAATTCTGCTCCAGAAACAAATCACCCTAACTATCTTGGGCTTCCACCCCGAGGCCCTAACTTGGGGGAATAAGGAAGGTTTTTGTACGACAGCCTCCAAACGTTGTGGGAACATCAGCTTTTCTCCCAAGGTCCTACACTGAATTGAATAATAGTCTGGTGAATACCCACTTCAACCACAACATGCAATTTGAGATGGTGTTCATGTCTGGGTGATTTTGATAATGTCCCCCAATTAAGGCTGTACGATCAGGATGTTCTCTCCCATGCCGGCTCTTTCTACTGTATCTGGCCTCTCTAATGGGGTTTCAAGTGTCCCTAACAGAGTGTAAACCATCCACAGGATGTGTGAGAGGAGCCTGAAGCCGTGCTACATTTCCCCACCCACGCGTGTGTGTCTGTCTCTGCTCACCTCTCCCGATGACCTGGTTCAGATGCAGCAGTAGATGGTCCCTGGCGATCACGACGTGCTGGACCTCTTTCAGGAGGTCCGGGTGGAGACAGGACGGGTCGATGTGGACCGGAACGGAGAGCAGGGGGGACACCAGCTCCCCCCTCGGCTCCCAGCACCATCCCACCCCCCCATCCCGACTAGCCTGGGGGAGAGCAGCTCCCTGTGTGGCGGGTGCCGGCACATTTCTGGCCTCTCTGCACCCTGGTCTGTAAGATACAGTGGGGGGGGGGGGGGGGGGGGGGGGGGGAGGGGGGGGGGGGGTGGGGGGGGGGGGGGGGGGGGGGGGGGGGGGGTGGGGGGTGGGGGGGGGGGGGGGGGTTTTCTTTTTATGTTTTTTTCTCTTCTATTTTTTATTTTTTTTTTTATTTTTTATTATTATTTTTTTTTCTTTTTTTTCTTTTTTTACCGGTTCCCTTGGTATTCCCGTTCGTTTGGGGACTAGGGTCCATGACCAGAAAGGGTTGACTACAAGGGAAAAAGTTGTGTGGGGGGGGGGGGGGGGTGGGTGGGGCTTGTTGGTGTTTTTTTATTTTGTTTTTTGTGTCTTTGTTTTTGTTTTTGTGTTTTTATTTTTTGGTTTTTGTTTTTTTTTTTTATTTTTTTTTTTTTGTTTTTTTGTTCTTTTTTTTATTTTTTTTTTTCTTTTTTTTTTTTTTTTTTCTTTTTCTTTTTTTTTTTTTTTTTTTTCTTTTCTTTTTCTTTTTTTTTTTTTTTTTTTTTTTTTTTTTTTTTATTTTTCTTTTTTTTGTTATTCTTTTTTTTTTTTCTTACTCTTTTTTTTTACTTATTTTTTTTTTTTTTTTTTTATTTTTCTTTTTTATTCTTTTTTTTTTTTTTCTTTTAATTTTTTTTTTTCTTTTTTTTTTTTCCGCTTTTTTTTTTTTTTTTTTGTTTGTTTTTTTTTTTTTGTTTTTTTTCTATTATTTTTTTTTACTATTTTTTTTTGTTTTCTTTTTTTATTCTTTTTTTTCTCTTTCTTTTTTTTTTTTTTTCTGCTTTTATTTTTTCTTATTTTTTTCTCTTTTTTCCTGTTCTCACTTTTTTCTTTTATATTTTTTTTGGGGGGGGGGGGGGGGGGAGAACCGAGCCCTGCCACACTAGCTTTAGATTTATTCATGACTTTCCCTTTGATGACTCCAAACTTCAAAATGTAATAATTTTCACTGAGACTTTATTCGATAGAATCACATTTTGGAGTTTGCAAAAAAAAAAAGACAAAACAACACTTGAATCGGCATAACAGACCAGGGTCAGACAAAGCGTTGCAGTTAACGGTGACGCTTTAATGCATCGATTAGGAGAGTAGAAAGCCTCTTAGTGACAGCTACCTGCGACCAGACCCCTCCCAAAATGACAGCCGGACCCCAAGCTTGTTGTTTTGCGACGGATGACCACGTATCCCTCCAGCAGAGTGGTTCTAGTCCACCGTCTTCGTGGGAGACCATTTCGCATTAGTGGGGCTGACGCTCCGTGCGTAGCGCATTGTCCATCCTTACGCCTTTTCCCTCTGCGCGTGTGCTGGATGTGTGCGCCGGCCGTCATACCACATCCACCTGACCTCAGATAGCTCTAGCAGAGGGGGAACCAGCAGGGTGGAGGCGATATTGGTTGCTTGGTTTACAGAGCAGAGGACCCAGGACTGGCTCAGAACTCGATCCTGAGGGGAAACCCCAGGGGAAGGAGGCCG